>OY856409.1:1519582671-1520017671 GCA_963693085.1 Alisma plantago-aquatica
AATCTGCCTCCAAGGGGACGCATCCATTGTTAACAACCGTACCATTTCGCTGACTGAGAAGGCGTACGGCAGGCTCTATGAAGGAAAGTACAGCTACGGCAATGGCAGGGCCTACTATTCTGAGCCCCTGCTCCTTTATAACCGCATCACAGGTAAACTGACGAGTTTCTCTTCCACCTTTTCCCTTGAGGTCGATTCTCGTGATCAGCAACTACAACGATTCTCAGACGGAGTCACCTTCTTCCTCGCACCCTACCCATCAGAGATCCCCCAAGAATCGACTGGCGGGTACCTGGGTCTAGTGTCATCATCCAAATGGAAGAATGCATATGGAAGGCCCCCTTTTGTTGCTGTTGAGTTCGATAGCTGGTGTTCGAACTTCGACCCAGACGTACCACATGTGGGAATCGACATCAACAATCTTAGCTCCGTCAAGTATGCAGACATCACGGGTTATGTCCTGATGGGAGGCACCATTGCCAATGTGATCGTTGCTTATGACGGCGCTACTCGTAACCTAACCGTCGAGTTTGTGTATGGAACTGTTTCCCGCGCACTTTGGTATGTCGTAGATCTAACAGAGGTCCTTCCGCAGTGGGTTTCTTTTGGCTTCTCAGCTGGAACAGGTCAGTTTGACCAAATAAACAAGATTCATTCTTGGAAGTTCCTCACTAGCTACGATTTCCAGACGCTGAACAATACATATTCCCATCCGGTCTATCCAAAGAAAAGAGAGTTCCGACTGGGTCGGGGAATCGGTGGCATTCTGGCCGTTGTTGGTGGCTGCGTTCTGCTGCTAATACTAGCTGCAGTTGGTGGCTTCTTCTGGAAGAGGAGAAACGCCTCGATCAATGAGAATGACAACGACTCCATCGATGAAGAGCTTGAGAAGGAAAAGGGTCCACGGAGATTTCCTTACAATGAGTTGGTCAGGGCCACGAATAGTTTTAGTGAGGAAAAGAAGCTAGGAGCTGGAGGATTTGGTGCCGTCTACCATGGCTTCTTGGCTGACCAGGGCCTAGACGTGGCAGTCAAGAGATTCTGTAAGGATTCCAGGCAGGGGAAAAAGGAGTACTTGTCAGAGATCAAGGCCATCAGCCAGCTGCGCCATAAAAACCTAGTTCAACTCACAGGTTGGTGTCACCAGAGCCAGGAATTGCTGTTAATCTATGAGTTCATGCCCAATGGCAGCCTCGACAACCACCTTTTCAGCATGGAGAGATTGTTACCGTGGCCTTTAAGATACAAGATTGCACTCGGTTTAGCATCAGCTTTGCTCTATCTTCACGAGGAGTGGAAGCGGTGTGTTGTGCATAGAGATATCAAGTCAAGCAATGTCATGTTGGACTCTGAATTCAACGCCAAGTTGGGAGATTTCGGGCTTGCCAGGATCACAGAGCATGGAAGTACGTTGCACACCACCTTTGTAGCAGGGACGATGGGTTACCTTGCACCCGAATGTCTGATTATGGGCAAGGGGAGCAAAGAGTCAGATGTCTATAGCTTCGGCATTGTTGCCCTAGAAATAGCATGCGGGAGAAGGACAATTGAACCGGGTGAAGAGAATGCAAATATGAAATTAGTCAATTGGGTGTGGGGTTTATATGGAGACAATGAACTTCTTGAAGCTGCTGATAAGAGGTTATTTGGGATGTTTGACACAACGCAAATGGAGCAACTGTTGTTGGTGGGCTTGTGGTGTGCACACCCTTATCTCGATCATCGTCCATCAATGAAACAAGTCATCCGAGCTTTTAACTTTGAACTATCTGTGCCCCTGTTACCATCCACTATGCCAATGCCAATGTATTCATATACACCACCTACAGTTGCTCAGGATGCTAGTACCGATGTCAGTAGTGGCTCCACTTACCCATCCGGGACAAGCTCCTCATCCAAAAATGAATACCGTATGTATCCAGGGAGATAAGTTATATGCGTAAGTATGTTGTTAATGTTGTACAAACATTTTACTGTACCAATAAAAATGCAATAACCTCCGTTGTTGGAAAATGAAGACCTTTTTCCCGAGATCTGTGTACCCAATGATTGTATTTCGGGAAAAAAAAAACCAAAATGGTATAATTTGATATAAATAATTCTGGGAATAGTGATTTCATGAAAATAATTCCCAAAGTAGGCCACTTTTCTAATAAAACGCCATTCGAATTGGCATTTTTCTGATCAAATTTGTGAAAACGTCACTACATTTGGAGCTTTCGATAAAAAAAAGAAAAAAATAACGCCAACTCTTTTGGCGTTTTTGCCTTGTTCTTATTTTTTTATTTTTTTATTTTTTTATTAAAAGTTCCAAATACAATGATGTTTTCACAACTTTGATCGGAAAAATGTCAATTCAAGTGGTCTTTTTTAAAAAAGTGGGCTACTTTGGGAATTATTTTCACGGAGGTGCTATTTCCAGAATTATTTTTATCAAACTGTGTCATTTTGGTTTTTTCCTTGTATTTATGAGTATACTTGAACCAAATTTTTAGTTCTTACTTTTAAAAACAAATATTTAGTTTTATTTGAACAAGTAACTTATTTAGATTCAGACAACACAAGAAAATCATTTGACAGTAGACAATACATGACTCATTATATATAGCACTTGGGAACTTGTCAACTTGAACAACAACGAACCCGGAAGACGATATCTTTTTTCAATAAAAGATTTATATTGATAGACAGAAACTAAAATCACAGCCACGAAATTAGTTACAACTTAAGCTAGATAGTGTTTTACGAAATTACCAACATTATATGATAACAAGACCAAAAATGTGAGGCATCTAGGATAAGAAAAAAATGAGTCTAAGTAGAGGGGGAGACACCCATATAAACAAGCCTTAATCCAACATATATAGAGTGTTAGTTAAGAACAGTCTGAGATCATCTCAATGACTCTGGATGTTGTTTGTTCAGAATGTTGTACATAGGGAAGTTTCCATGACATATGTCCCCTACTCTAAAACTCAACAGGTGTGTTGCCTTGGCTTCTCTAATACTGGCTCCAATGCCTGCATCAGCTATAAGATGACATAATGTCGTGACAAGTATCATAGATGTATTCATTGATAAAAGATAGGTTGTGATCTTTGTAATTGAAAAATATACAATTTCTTTCTTTCCTATCGCCCACATAATAATAATAGTTAACATTATGTTATTGGCATTGGGCGATGTGGGTTATTCTTTGATGTTCTAGTGGATGGTGTCTCTCTATATATATCATTTGTGAGTTGTGTGATGTGAATGTAGTTTTATCAAATCTACCTAGAGAAATCACAACGAAAAAATATGTGTTCATTGTTTTCTTCATTCTTTCAACATAAAATGCACATGGTGGGTCTATGAAAATATATTTTCCACTAGTTTTGGTCAGTGGAATTTCATTGTGCCCTATGAGCTAAATAGTGATGATGTATTTAGTGTAATTTTTTGTAATGACTAATATAAACTACTAATATTGGAGTAGTTGGAAAATCATATATTGATTTTGGTGTGTACTTATGTGCCCATTTCCAAATCACCTTGTGTCGGGTGTATTATTCTAGAGAATGATTGATGTCCACTATTTCATTTATAGTTTATGATTCAGTGAGAGTCCTAAGTAAGTGTTAATTATGTGAGAGTTAAGAAGGATCGGAGCTCACTCTTTTGAAATTGATTGGATGTTTATGGGGATATGTTGTATAGTTTTGATGTGATGGATCATGTTGTTCATTCTTTAGGGGTCAAACCAAAAGGATGTGTAATGGGACAAAAAGGAGGGATCATGACGGTGTTTCAGATGATGTGAAGTGAGTCCTTAATATGTTTTCATAGGGGTGATAGCTTGTATCATGTGATGTTTTGCCATAGATTATGTCGCTTGTAGTATTTCCCAGTGACATGTTTGCTCCATAGAGTAATTTGTTTATTGCAAAGTTGTGTTGTAATTTAAGGGATCAAGACAAGCGCATGTTGTTTAAAGTCAATGATGCCCCATCCATTGAGTTTTGTAAGTTTACATATGTGTTCCCAAAAGACGATATGTGTTTCCTGACATTTGTGCTACCTCCCTAGAGAAGTCTTCTTCTGATTCTTTCAATATGAGAGAGGAACTTTTGAGGTAATGGGATGCAACTGAGGTTATAGGTTACCAGAGGGATGGAGGTGTTGAGAAGAGTGATATGTCCAACAAGATCAAGTTGATGTGCTTTCTAAAGACTAAGCTTTCCTCTCCATATTAGTAATAATCAATTTCTAGTAGGAATAAAGAAAAGGATAAGGGAAAAGAGGTAAACCAAGATATTAGATAGTGAAGGTCTCCTTTTTTCATTGAAGTAGGTGTGTGTATAAATCTATTTGTTCTACGCTTATACAAGTGCCCTAAATAGAATATTTTTGGAGATTAATCTTGATACCCTAAAGGATGTGAGAATATGCCAAGGATGTGAATGATGTCAATAATCTAAAAGTCTTCGAGCTTGAGGAAAATGATGGTGTCATTACCATATTGTATGATTTTTTCTAACCTAGGTAATTGACTCATAAATAGGTGATTCATGGAGGCTATGGAGATCATATACGTAAGTATGGAGGTGGTAATGATGAATAGGTAAGGGGAGAGTAGATCACCTTGTCTTAGACCATTGAGCTGGTGTAGTAACCAAAGGCCAAACCATTTCTAAGGGTAGAAAAATGGCAATTATTAATTCATGATCTAATCCAGTGGGTCCATCTGGAAGGAAACTAATATCCATTTAGACAGGTAAGAAGGAAACTCCAGCTGATGTTTTCAAAAGGTTTCTCAAAGTCTAGTTTTAAGGTAAACAAGTGGATTTCTAGTTTTACAGGTGTGTGTGGTTTCACTCACCATAATGTAAGTGTCTTGTATGCTCTTACCTCCGATGAAGGTGTGTTGTTGCAAATTAGTTAAATCTGTGACGGTAGGTTTTAAACAAATATTGAAAGGTTTGGTTATAATTTGTATGAAGTATTGATCAAACTAACTGTTTTAAATTGGATGACTAGGCTATGTTCTTTTACCTTTTTTATCATAGCAATCAATTTTTTATTTAAGGGTCTAATATATGAAATGATGTTAACATGTAAGCTTGTGATCTTGAAGAACCAATAAAAGGATGGCTTGATGTGACCCAACATATGTTGGTAAAATTCTTTACTAATACCATCTAGGCTAGGGGCTTTCTCATCACCAAGGGAAGTCATAGAAATCTTGATCTCGATTTCTATGGATGGATCTATAAGAGATGTAGCATAGTTGATTTTTAGGGGCAAAGGATATTTCAATTAATATTTATATGGGTGGATTATGTTTTACCATGATTGGAGAGTTGATAGATGAAGGACTCAAAAGCGTTGACTATGAGGTTTTTTTAGTATTGTGTATCTCATTTATTGTAATGTTGTCGATGAGAGTATTGTGCTTATGTTGATTACAAATAGAGTGAAAGGATTTAGTTTTTTTCTCTCAATTCTTAATCCATCTTATTTTGGCTCGTTGTTTCCACATGATAGCATTGATAGTGTCTAGATAATCCCATGTAGCCTTGAGCAATTGTAATAAGGTTGGATCGTTCATGAGCTCTTTATCCATAGAGAAAACTTGATCTTAGATAGTCGTAAGATTCTTGGTGATGTTATCAAACCTTGTTTTATTCTAGAGACTTAGTTGATGTATGCTTGTTTTGATGTTGAGGTGAAGGTGTACTTAGAAGAGTCATTGTTATCTATATTCTCTAGATATAATTGATGAAGTGGGTGAAGGATGTCTTTTTGGTTTGTAAGAACTCAAAATGAAAATGTTTAGGACCCCATAAAGAAACTATAGTGTTGAGAGTAACAGGAATGTGATCAAATATGGGTCTATATGCAAGAGATAAAGAGAGAGGGAAAATGGAAATCCAAGACTATCAATAAAGAAAAAAAATCCAGTCTATACTAGGTGTGACTATGGTTCTAGGTGTAATTTGCATTTGTGCCTGACGATCAATTAGAAGATGATCTTGTATGTGAAAGTTTCAAAATATTTATCTTTTTGTTGATCTGTATAAGAATGATTAAGGTAAGGTGTGTATCTCTCTTGAGCATTGAAGGTGTGGTTGAATTCTCCTCCAATTAGCCAAAGTTGAGTATCAAAAAAATGGCAAGTCAGTTTAATCCTTCTAGGAACGCCTCTTTTTTGTGGTCAGGTTCACCATATAGATCAGTAAAGTGCCATTCTAGATCATATAGTAACTTTTTTATGTGTATGGTGATGTTGTAAGTGTTTGTTCTATGACTAATACTTTTGAGAGAGAGGGTTCCATCCAAGTATCAATCCCCACTAAATCCATGGACTAGTATTTGCATCCACTATTAGATATGTCTCCCTCCCATTGTGTGTTATTAAATGGAGGATAGATGCATTTTTTGTTCATGTATAGTAATAGGATTGCTTTTGTTGTTTTTGATCATTTTCTTGATACATTCCTTGTAGAAATAGTCATATGAGGATGGTAGGTAACATAAAGATTAGAAAAGAAAATAAGTAGTGTCACTAGCTATGTAGTAAAAGTTGCACAATCTGGTCCACAACAAGTAGGTCTATAGTTTTTCCATTCATGGTCCTTTTCAAGTTTAGTGAGTGCTATGTTGGTATCAAGTAGTGAATCAAAATCGATGTCAAAAAAACCCACAAACAAATCAATTTTGTAGCATTTTCCCAAGATGTGATATTATGTATCTGACGTAGATCAGATATAGGAGAATTAGATGCAATATCAATGGGATAATAAGGCCTACCTATTTTATCATCTACATAGAAATTTCCTCTTTTCCCCCTCATAGGTACTCTCTGAGTCTACATGTAGCTGATCATGTGGTCTATCCCCTTGTTCTTGTTTTGATTTTGTGTATTGTTATTATTTTTGTTGAGTTCCTCTATGATCTCTTATTGAGTGTCCCTGTCATATACCTAACTTATTTTATCTGTAGTGAAATGTATGTGGGTGTAGGTTTGTATTGTCCAATATGGAATAGGTTTGTTAAGGGTTGTATTGGCCAATATGGAATAGACTGTTATTTTGGTTTTTTGATGGTTCAAATGGTAGTGCATCGGACCTTTGCCTTTTGTTTTGGTATGGTGATCATTGAGTCTATAGGAGTTTGATTGATTCTTGTGCTCTTTTTAAGGATGAGAAGAAGGAAGTGGATGATCCTTTTTTATCCAGACATGCCCCTTGTTACAATGTTTAGGTCTAGTTAGTTTCCTCATGTCTTTCATGTTGAGCCACGAATCGGTATGATCATCAAGGTGAGTAATATGGACTGAGTATGATGTGGATTCTCACCTATGAGGTTAAGTGTGTGCATGGTCTCACCATGATGGATTCTGATGGATCCAGGGAGTCTAATTTCCTTGATAACTTAGAACACACATAAGTCTTATGTAGTTTGTGGAATATAATGTCTTAGGGCTATGTATTGTAGGGTTGTTCCTACAGCCAAAGTTATCATTCTAAAAACTTCTACATCCCAAAGTTGTAGTGGAACATTTTAGATAGATACTCTTCCAGGTTTTCCTTTAGATTACATTTCAACTCCTATGTCATACGACCATGTGGTGATGTGTGCATGTCAAAAACTATCACTGCAGAGAAGAGTGACAGTAACTCCTATGAGGTGGTCATGTTTGGTACCATTTGCTAGGGAGTACATGAGTGGATTATTAGATAGGATCTTACGTCTGACAATGGTACAACACATAAGGAGTAGAGCAATAGCTTGGGTAACATAGATTGTGAGAACATTTTTGTTGTCAAGGTTTCTATGTATGGAGACCATGATACCATAGTCATTTAAGACTTTGAGTATCCACATGGAGTTAATGGGGATCTCAATGATAGCCACTAGTTCAGCAAGATCTTGGGATGGCTCCATAGTTGTGGATGAAATTGGGTTTTTGGTAGGGGAGATGAGAGGATGGGATGGTGGGTGGTGTGATAGGTCTAGCAGTGGAGAAGAAGGTGTGGTATAAAATTTGGAAGGGTTGGAGAAGGGAACCTCCAATGGTCATCTACATGGAGAGGGTGGGTGAAGGGTTTGTATGGGTAGAGACTCATGTATGATGGATGTTGTCAGTGGAGTATCTTATACATGGGGAGAAAGGATGGACAATGGGGTACTAAAAAAGGTTTGTAGTTTTTTGCTCTAATATATCGACTAGGATGTGAAATGTGGTCTTTTAGATGATGGTAATGATGAAATGGCCAATTTTTTGGTCCAAATGGGGCCAGTGATGAGACAAATTGAGTTTTATGTGTGGATGAGGGAGAGGGGCCGAATGAGGAAGGAGGGTGCAGGTGAATTGTGGGGAGTGAAAAAGGGCACATATATGGAAAGTGACCATGTCTATAGCAAGTATATAAAACTTTTAGAAGATGACAATTGAACTATCTGTGTTCTAGTCGATCGACCAATTATTTGTTTCCATGTGTCTCAGAATCTAGATTAGAACTATGATTTTTTCTAATGATATAGTTGTAATATACTAAAATGATGAAAATGCTCCATTTGTTGTCATCTAACTATCCTAAGACATAGGTTTGTTTGAAACTACTATCAAGGGTGTTTTTGGTTCATATATATGTGTGTATCCATTGCTATGGGGATCTCACGATTGGTGTTTCTGGGATATGGGCATATGAAGAGTGATTGATTGACCTCTGCAATGAAGGTTGGGGGAAGAGGTATTGGATGACCAGTGTTGTATAGGTCCAATGTGTCAATGTTCTATGATCCATCCTTCATGGAGACCAAGCTCGATGATACGCACAAACCACACATTAAATGCAAGTATACATATCAATGTATAGGCCTAAAGAGTGCTGGATGTCGAAATCACGGAAATGCTCTCCAAATACTACTATTAATTGTTATGCGAGATGCTAAGTTGATGAAAACTTTGAGTGAAGGTTTAATTATCTAAGATGCTAGAAAATGAATATGAGATTATTGGTTTTTTATCTCAAGTGGAGTGAATTCCTTAGGATTACATTTTCATCTCAATTAACATTGTAATTAACATCACATCATTAATAATTATCTCTCCTAACCTTGGACAAAGAGACTTGTAGCAAGAATTATCTGCTCTCACAACGTAACTCACTACCTAATCTAATACCAATCTCACTCTTGTAGTAATTGAGTTATTAGTTAGGTGCTTTACTGAAACCTCTAGGTTATTCACTTCACACTCATAGACCTTCTCTTGAAATGTTGTATAAAATGTGTATATGTATGAGTTTTACAACCCTTAATCCCTCTCTAAGAAATTAACAGTCTAAACAACTACCTATGGTGATCAAGCATAGATAATACATGATACTCTCATAGAAATATGTCCATAAATTAAGAGAAAAAGATATATTAATGTATAGAAGTCAATTACAATGCATAACTGGGCTACTTCTCGGTCCTAAGGAACAAGGGGATTATCCCTGCATGATTTTATTGTCAAGTACATAAGAGAGAAGAAGAAAAACATGGAGAACATTACAGAACTAAAAAACCCTGAAGAAGATGGTCTGAATGACTCCCTCACGTGAATGTGTCGATTTGCTAACCTTGGGATAAAAATTCGTGCACTAGAGGTGCCAGAATCTTCAGGAACGTGGCTATCTTCTCTTCTTTCTCCTCTCCTTGCTCTCATCCATTGTACAATGAAATAGAATGAGATAATTAGGTCCATCTGAACTCCCCCTAAGTCATAGACACAACTTAGGGCGTTATTAATTTCCAACTATCAGATTGAACACGATTTTCATATCTACCTGATCCTAGTGTGCCAGTACTACCAACTAGGTGTCAATACTATCGACATCTTCTGTAGTTGTGGTCGCCTGGTGTAGTTGTCGACACTACTGAGTTGATATTGGTAGCATCGAGATTTCTTGAGAAATTCTAAGTCCTTACTGTGAGGTTGTCGATAGTATCAACTTCCTTTGTAGGTACTACCGAGTTTTCTCGATCTTACATGTTGCTTTTCTAATCTTGTGTCGGTGCCACCAATAGGCAGGTCGATAATGTTTAGCTGTGTAGTTTTGTGTAGATTCACCTGAAATACATAAAAATGAACATAAACTCCCAAATAATAATAAAATTAATAGGAACATTAAAAATATATCTATTTGATGCAATTAAGTGTGATAGACTAATGATAATAAATAATGCAAAAAAATAATATGAAAATAAAAGTGTACATAAATTCATAATAAATAGTATGTGAAAACAAAAATTATCTGGTGCATAACTCCCCTAAAATTAAATGTTAACCATCCTTGAGCAACACACCCTTAGATGTGTTTGAGAAAAGTCGGCAATAGGACAAAGAACATAAACTTTATTTCTCAAATACCTCAACCCGCCAGTCCCAAACTGGCCTTTACTGACCAGTGAACAATTAACCTCTCTCAAGCAACCAAAAATATCCATACAAGATGTTCATCCTTAGATCAATGAAACACTATCGATAAAGTTATTCATATCATAATCAATTGGGCATTCACTTGGTGCATCATGTAATTCCCTATCTATATTTCTCTTCCCCAACTTTCAACTAGTTGCAAGCAGTTCTCCTTATATGAAAGAATGGGGAAATTACTCATATAAGTGGCCTACCAAAAAGAGAAATGAATGGAATGAAGTGAGTGGCTTATGAAGATTCACAAGTAACATCTGAATCATTTTGTGTGAAAATAAAATATTATGAATCTAACATGAGTGGAATAAGTAAATGCATTAGTCCTAATGCTTACTATTGTGGGTGGAATGATGCATGCACAAAAAATTCATCTGACTGATGAAAGTGAATACAAGAGACATCATGTACATGAATTTATCTTCTTTTGAAAAATGAACAAAACTGAGCTAGGGCATCCTTCTACCTCTTAATTTCAAACTAACATTTTCTTTCTCTCTTTTTTTGTTCTTTAGCACATTGTTTTAAACATGATTGAAGAGCATGCTTGGGCTTCACTATACACTTCACACATATATTTTTTTCTTTTTTTTCTGAGAAGTATGGATGTATATCCCTGTACTTTAAAATTTAAGAAGATAATTCATGAATACATGGTGTAAAAGAAATAAATGATGCAAAAATGGATGGAGTCTACATGAGCTTTTGTTATGAAACTAGATGATATGCACAAAAGTTATTTACTTTTTCAGTTTGTAGCTAATGCAATAAGCATAACTAACTATCATGCAATCTATCATGCTATGCATATCCAATCAAAAGAAAACAATTTTGGTTACTTGATCATCTTAGAGTGGTGGATCAAAATTAGTGGAACAATGGATGGAATCATAGACTAAGAGACAACGCCCTTCTCGAGTTATGATATGTCCCTTTACTACTGATCTGTGTATAGTCTAACCTTAGAATTTCTTTCTAAAATTTCAATTTAAGGTCCCGTTAATTATTTGATCAGTTTAGACTCGAACCCCATCATCAATCCATAGTTCATGGATAATTAAGAATGTCATTCATATTGATTTTCAATGAGATGACCAACCCATTCACTTCCTCTAGGTGGTGTTTCTTTAGAAATTGCAACTAAGCCCAATTCAAAGAACACGTTTTTTTTATGTTTCCATGGCAAACACATGTAAGCACATGATAATGACAAGAATCATGAATTAAGCTCCACTATTACACTAGATAGATGTAGATGCTACAAATTATGCAAAAAGAAACTAAAAAGCAAATAAAATAAGGATAGAGTTGTTCTAGCAACCCCCTAAGCATGAACTTGAGAATGTTCGCATTGTTAGAATTCAACTTTAGAGGTGGAATAGTGGTACCGATCAATATGGTGGTGGTTGTGGCATGATAGGGTCATATGGGGGAAAGTTCCATGGAATGTCTGGAGCGGTGGTGGCATTTCTAGAGGTTGTTCATAGCCACCAAAGTAACCCTGGCTCCAATAGTTGTCAAGGAACAGTTGTTGACATTATTGCATTCTCTGCAAATGAGTATGCATGTTCTACTGGTTGTCCATGAGAACTCACTCATTCTCAAACATGGCTTGCTAGTTATGGTAAAGCCTCCCTTGGACATCCTCGTTGTCTGCCAATGTATCAGTCTGTTGATGTTTCCCCTACTTGATTTCGTGTAGCATTCCATACATGCCTACCATGGAGTATGGATCATCCTCCTGGGCAGGTGGTGATGGTGCAGAAGAACTGGAGGCTCCATGTACTCTCATGTGATTGCGAGAGATCTACCTTCTCATTATTGGAATGGTGGACTCCTCCTCCTCTTCGTCTTCATCTTACTCCTACTATTTCTCTTGATCAGAATCTTCTTCTTCATCTTCATCTTCCTTTGAGTTGTCCTCCATAGGCCACCTCACATGATACACTCCTTGTAAGTTGAAAATAGGATCAGGGAGCTCCCTCTCTTAGTACTTGTCATTAACTGTACAAAATGCATACAGCTTCCCAAGACACAGGTTGATGAGGTTGTCTCTCATAAAATGCTTCAGATCCAACTCGGGAGAAGCCTTCTGAGATCTAGAGGTGGAGAAATCAAGATTGAGATGCAACTCTATCAGAGTGATAAACCCTCCAAAATGGAAGGTAGGAGAAAATGGTTGCTCAATGTCAGTAATGGAGTTGATGTACCAACTGATGTGGTATTCCTTTGGCACCTCTACTAAAAGCTTCCAGACACCCTTGTAGTCGAAGTTGTTGGTGGCAAAGTGTACTGCACTCAACAGCCACCCACAGATGGCATTGAATTCCCGCATCGTCATCTGGTAGGTGTTTTTGAAGAGACAGAATTTGATGCTCCCTTCACTCTATTCATCCCTGTGCTTAGGCATGCAACTAACCTCCATCGAGGCCAACAACTCACAGACGATCTCTGGGAAGGTGAGCTAATCACCAAAGAATAGGTGATCACCCACCAGCTCCTGACACTCGCATACGTTGGCGGAGATTGTCGGTGAAGTAAAAGGATACAAGGAATGCACAATCTCCATATCATGTCGAGTGATCTCTTTCTTCATCTGGTTATCGTAGTTCTTCTCCACATCAGTGTTGGGATGAGTGATGCACATTGTTTTGGGAACCAACTCGGGAGGCCATGCTGATGAAGAAGCACCTCTTCTAGATGCCATCATGGTGGTACAAGAAGGGGATGGAGAAAAAGGATCTCAGAGAAGACTCAGATTGCCCGAGGTTTCTTGAACTATCTTTCTTGAGAGAGGTGTGGTGGAGGTGTGAATGATACATCTCCCACACCCCTCCTTATATAGTTGCTAGACTCACCCTTGCCGCCACGTTGGTAGTACCAACCTGGGTGTCGGTACTACTGAATTTTTCTCCATGATCTATGTGAATCGGTACCAGACGTTGATATTGATGCTCCTTATTTTTCAAAGTAGGTAGATGTAGATCTCCCTATGTTGATAGTACTGACTTCAAGATATGCATGAGGGATCGGTACTACCGACCGTTGGATATGAAAAATCTCGATCGTCATTGGTGGTCCCATGGATTCTGGTATTCCTATTTTAGTACAACTGACTTGGTGTTTGTAGTATCGAGTCTTTAAATTTTTTCGATACCTCCAAGCATGAACTCGGTATTTCGAACCTGGAGCATCACTCTACGTCAGTACTACCAAGTTTGATGTCTATAGTAGAGTCCTTATCAGTTAACTCGGACCCTTTTCTATAAAAAGAAAGTGCTACTGACTTTGTGGTCAGTACCACCAACAAAATATTCACACACCTTGTGATGTCATTCGTACTACCGAATCTGAGGTCGATACTACCAAGATTATGTGAAAATAATTCATGCGTCCCTGTGCTTTCATCAATACTATTGACTTAGATGTCAGTACTACCGACTTGTTCTTAGCCTGCACACTAAAGTAGAATGATCAAGTTACCTTTTTTACAAAAAAAACTAATGTAATGAAAACAAGAATGCAAAGAATACGAATGCCAACAATAGAAATTCTAAAACAGTAAAGATGGTTATGTTGCCTCCCAACGAGCGCCCTTGTTTTACGTCCTTGGCTCGACGATCAAAGAATAAATGATCATTGAAGCTCAATAAGCTTCAACTCCACTTCTTTCCTTGGAAATTCTGCCCCAAAGTAGTGTTTCAGTCTATGGACATTTATAAGGAATAGCTCAGATCCATTACTTATCTCGACTACCCCATGGGGAAAATCCTTGAATACCACGAAAGGGCCACTCCACCTAGAGCTCAATTTACTAGGGTGTAATTTCAACCTAGAATTGAACAAAAGCACCTTCTATCCTGGAGTGAAGACTCTATGCAAGATGTGACAATCATGGATCTTCTTTGTTATCTCTTTGTAGATCCTAGAGCTTTCATAGGAATCAAATATCCACTCATCTAACTCATTCAGTTCTGATGTACTCTTTTTCTCTTCATCATCCAAATTGTAACTCAATTTCCTTAGGGCCCATTGGCTTTATGCATTGACTCGACGGGTAAGTGAAAAACTCTACCATAAACCAACCTAAAAGGAGTGGTTCCTAAAAGTGTCTTATATGATGTCCTATATGCCCAAAGAGCATCATTTAGTTGCATACTCCAATTTGTCCTATTGGTTGAGGCTATCTTCTCTAAGATTTTCTTGATATCCCTATTAGACATCTCAACCTACCCTTGGGTCAGCGGTTGATATGGAGTATCTACCCAATATTTTACTCCATAGTTTCTCAACAAAGAAAAAACTTCCGATTGATGAAATGAGATTCACCATGCTCATTATCAATCATGGAACCCCAATCCTACAAAATAGATGGTTTTTCACAAACCTACATATAACCGAGGCATCATTGGTGCGGGTTGGAATTGCTTCCACCCACTTAGATACATTATCAACCGTAAGAAATATATATAAATTGGAGTTAGATGACACAAAAGGGCCCATAAAATCTATTCCCCATTAATCAAGTAGTTCAATCTCTTAAAAACATTTAAGGGAATATCATGTCTCTTTGAGATATTCCCTACACGCTGACATGCATGACAATGAAGAACAAAGTGGTATGCGTCTTTAAAGAGAGAGCCAATAAAATCCACACTCAAATACTTTGGTCTTGTCCTAGAACTAGCATGGTAACCTCCAGTGGGACAGGAATGATAGTGTTCTAAAATTCTCTCAAAATCACAATCGGGCACATACTTCCTTAGAATGTCGTCCTTACAGTACTTAAGCAAGATGGAATCATCCCACATGTAGTACCTCAAAAATTAGAAGGACTTCTTTTTGTCCTGATATCCCCCGTCTTCTGGAAGGCTCGCCACAAGCCAAGTAGTTTAAAATGTTTGTAAACCACAAATCTTTACTTTTCATGGCAAAGAACTACCCATCTGAATATTCTTCCACTATTTGCATGTCTAAATCTTTTTCATCTACTCTTTTAAGCCTAGATAAATGATCTGCCACTATGTTCTCCGTACCTACCTTATCCTTGATTTTAATGTCAAACTCCCACAGTAGAAAAATCCACCTAATCAGTCTAGGTTTGGCTTCCTTCTTCTATAGCAAATATTTAATTTTTGTGTGATCAGTCCGCACTATGACCCTCACCCCTATTAAATATTGGAAAATATTCAAAAGTGAAAACTGCCACCAACATTTATTTTTTAGTAGTTGTGTAATTTAATTGGGCATCATTTACGGTTGTATACACATAATAGATGACGGTGGGGTTCTTGTCTTGATGTTGACCTAACATGGCTCCTATCACATAATCTGATGTGTCACACATCAGCTCAAAAGGTTGGCTCCAATCTAGAGCCTAAACAACTAGTGTGGAAACCAATTTCTCCTTTAACACCTCAAATGCCTTCAAACATCGCTTGTCAAAATTAAATTCGGTGTCCTTTTCCAACAACTCAGAGAGCGGTTTGGTGATTTTTGAAAAATATTTTATAAATCATTGGTGAAATCTGGTATGTCCTAATAAGCTCCTCATCCCTTCATTGATGATGGTGGAGGTAGCTTGGAGATGACTTCTATTTTTATCAGTTTGATCTCTATTCCCTTACTAGACACCTTGTGCCCCAAAACTATCCCCTCACTCACCATCATGTGACATTTTTCTCAATTCAAAACTAGGTGTGTCCTTGCATCTTTGCAAAACCTTATTGAGACTATCAAGGCAGTCATCAAATGATTCCCTATATACTAAAAAATCATCCATGAATACCTCCAAACATCGCTCTACCATATCAGAGAAAATGGCAAGCATGCATCTCTGAAAGGTAGCTAGTGCATTGGAAAAATCAAAAGGCATCTGACAATACACAAAAGTGCCATATGGACAAGTGAAGGTGGATATCTCTTGATCTTGTGGCTTGATAGAAATATGGTTGTATTTGAAACACCCGTCAAGAAAACAAAAGTGAGAGTGGTTGGTGAGACGCTCAAGAATATGACCAATAAAGGGGAGAGGAAAATGGTCCTTTAAAGTGGCAGCATTCAAATGTTGGTAGTCAATACATACTCACCACCCAGTCACCAACCTAGTAGAAATCAGCTCACTAGAAGAATTAGTTGTGACTGTTATCCCCCCTCCCTTTCTTAGGAGCCACCTGGGTTGGACTAAGCCAGTTAGAGTCAGAGATAGCATAAAGTATACATGCAGATAAAAGTTTTACTACATCCTTCTTTACTACCTCTGTCATGATGGGTTTGAGATTCCATTGAGATTTTACAATCGGTCTAGTTCCTTCTTCCAATTTGAACTTGTGCTGTTAGAAACTAGGGGAGATCAGTTTTATGTCTACAATGGACCATCCAAATGTTTCCCTATGGTTTTCTAAAACCACTAGTATTTTCTCTTGTTCCTGAATGCTCAATGAAGCTGAGATGGTGATGGAAATCTTCTATTCTTCTTCCATGAAAATGTAATTCAAGTGTGGTGGCAATGGCTTCAACTCTAGATCTGGCGGGGCTCTGTAGAGATGGGATCAATGAAGGTGGAGGTGGTCCTAGATCCTCATAATGTCTGGTGTAGTATCATGGTAATGCCTTGAGGAACATGACACACTCCTTGAAATAATGATGTTGAGTGTACTCATCCACCAAGTTCATGAGGCATGCCTCCAAATGAAGAGGTGGATATGCTTAAACAAGGGTGGAAGGAGTGAACTCATCAACTATCACTGGGCAATATTCCTTCTCTTTATCATCAAGATATTAGATTGCCTTGGTTAATGGAACTTCCTTTGTGTTCTCTAAGATGTCCACTGCCAATGTGCCTTTATGTACTCATGTTATCACACGAGCCATGTCTAGGAATGGCTTCCCTATAAACAAGGATACCTTCCCTGGACCTGTTGCAACATGTGGCATTTTGCCTTCTCCTCATTCATCTGTGTAGACTCAGACATCTTGATTTCAAAGTAGTCATCCTTGATGCCCAGTGTCAACCTACCTCTACCCATTTCCAGGATCATGTCTGTTGTGGCTTGAAATGGTCTTCCTAGAAGCATCTCATTATTGTGATCAACCTACATTTCCATAACCACAAAGTCTACTGGAAATACAAATTTTTCCACCTTAATGAGAACATTCTCACGTATTCCATATGGCCTAACCATAGAGTTATATGTTAGATTTATGGTCATATCTCTCTTTATGAACTCCTTGAGACCCATCTTCTTGAACGTTGTCAAGGGCATGAGATTGATGCTTGCCCCTGAGTCCGCCTAAAGCCTCTCTAAATTTTGTCTTCCCAATGTAGCATGGTATATTGAAGCACCCTGGATCCTACCTCTTTTGTGGCAATTTTCCCAGAATGAAGGCACTAACTTGCTCCTTCAACAGCACTACATCAGAATCAATTATCCTCCTCTTCTTTTTTATTATATCTTTCATGTGCATGAAGGATATGAACGAGAGGGAGGGGATTTGATGTTATCGGGAGGAGCAGTGGTGAGAAGGGGATTGGGTAGAGAGAGAGAAGGTAATCACACACCCACAGAGACACACACACAGTGAGAGAGAAAGAGGAAAGGGAGACAAAAAGATAAAAAGAGATGATAGAAGAGTTGGTGTGAGTGGGGTAAGTTAAAGTTACTAACTTCACAGACTTAATGTTCAGTTGTCAATGGGGATATGAGTGGTTTTCTTATATGGTCAGATCTGTATCTAAAGTTAGAAATTTGAGTGTATTGGGGACATAATATACTTGAATGTATTGTAGACTCTCCCTCCCTCTCTCTCTCTCTCTTTATATATATATATATATATATATATATATATATATATATATATATATATAATGTATATATATGCGTGTATATACATACATACATGTGTATAGTTACAAATTCAGATAACGGGGGATCCAAAAAGGATGTTGTCCAAGTGTGGAGATGATGAGAGGAAGAAGCTTCTGTTTGTTGGTCTATGCTACCATATATGAGAAGAGAGGAATGCCAGAAGACATCAAGGAACTGCTACAAAGGCCACGAGTATTGCTGTAAAAATATGTAAATGTGTCAGACATAAATTGCACATTAGATAGGGGAGTGAGTTATAGATCCGTCTTGGTTGTATGGAGTTGTGCCTGCATGCAATCTTGACCTCCTATAATTTTAAGAGGATGTTAGAATATATTTACCTAATTCGGATACATATATGTGTATATACATATATGTATATATATATATATATTGATTCTATTAAATTTTCTTATTCCAATAATTTTTTTATTCTAATATATATATCCAACAATTTTTTGATTCTAATATATATATAAATGCATATATATAGAGAGAGAGGCTAGAATACACTTAAATGTGTTTAGGCCCCAATATTGTAACGTCCTTGGATTCTGCCTTCCTGAAACCCCAAGGGGCCAAGAGGACAAACTCTGAAAATGTTATTCAATTGTATTAGATTGTGACTTTGAAGAAAAAGCATAAATGAACAAACAATCATAAGCATACACCATAACATTCCCAACATTCAACGTGTATATCATAAAATTGTATATACAACTCTCATTTACACAATGAAAAAGAGAATTTTACAACTGCCTGACCATGTATGTTAACTAGGATCTTAACACAGTAGGTCAACCTATACACTTTCTCACTTTCCATTTTTTCTCTCATGCTAGTCTAAACTTAAAACATACCTTAAACAATAAATCAACAAACAAGATGTTGAGTACATGGCTAGAAAGATGCATATATTTAAGGTTTACATAACATGAAAAGATTTGTAGAAACAAATAAATAAGATCACGAAAAACAACTCTTTAATAAGCAATATATGCCAATTTTAGTACTTTTTACATTAGTTTCATTATCAAGGTGGACTAGTTCAACACCTAAGTATTGGTCCCAATACCATGTACCAAGTACTTTGGGAACTTTTTGTATAACTTGTGCTCTAGGGAGGTGTATTAGTCAACATTAATCAATTCCTCATAAGGGAAAATAAGCACCATAATAACAAATCTACAAAAAAAATTGTTTCAAGTGACAAAACATCGACTACTACATAATTTTACTACATCATATATTCACAAATAAAATATCATACATACATATCATGAATTCAAACAAGAAAATTATAGTTATATAATTAGATAAAAATACATGTATCTAAGTGTGGAGATTTCTAATTATATTGGGCAATCTATATTATTGATCATCACCTCCATAGTAATAATTAATTTTCATTAATACATGGTTTATCATTATCAAGTTAGATTTTAAGTTAAATTTGGATTATGTTGATCATGTGTTCTTGGAGTTTTGATACGAATTTGTATGCTATATTCAGAATGTGGTTCTATGTCCATAATTTTCCAATGTTTTACCTACTTTCTAGAATTAATAAGAGTATTAAATTAATTAATCTCATTTTGATGCCAAAAGATATCCTAATATACTTTGAAATTCTAAGAACAGAGTCTATATATAGCTTCAAAATGATGTTAGGGTTCAATATTATTTTTCTCGTATTAAATCTCAATCATTTGCTTATTATGGAGAATTATCATCTATATTAGAAACCTTCAGTAATTATCCTTCAAAACATGTTTGAGGGGGTACTATAATAAAGTGGATGTTTTTTTCGAGTCCATGGGTATTTTTGGATAATTGTTTGGATATTGGAGCAACTTTTAATCACGTTTCTAAGATCTTGCATATATATCAGTATGAAAGATATTTACCTGAAGGGAATTACTTGCCTCATTGATCCTATGGGAAAGAATACCAATCACATGACTAAGCAAGTGTCACATCATATATTTGCATAGACCTTGGTTATGGTGGTCAAGAATACACATTCCTATTTGCATGACAGGTTGAACATGTTCATCTAGATTGGAAGTCGAACCACTTTGCATGCTTCCTTCTTTCTTATATGTGTCACATACCTTTGTTTTTCTTCTCCAACATGAGTGCCATCATGTGAGATGATTCAATGTGAGGAACATTGCAGTGTGGTCTTTGGCATCCTCAGATGATGGGTCTAAAAGACCCCTTAGTTGTGGGGTGCACCTCGGCTATCACCCTCAATGCCTGAAGAGGGGTCCATGGCTTCATGAAACCTCTAGTTTGGATCAACACAGAGGACAAAGATTTGTGAGACTAAGGCTTTTCTCACCTACCACTGTCTTACATGAACAATTGTAAAGAGTATGAAATCAATCACCTCTCTACTAATAACAATGGTAAACAATCCAATTTGGATAGCAGTGGAAGATAAATTTTTGAATATATTCAATTTAAATAAAGAGTACATAGTAATTTTCCCAATATGAGTGTACATGATTTATACAAAAGAAAGGGCCTAAGTAGAGGGAAATGACTACAACAATATGTTTCCAATAAAAACTAACTTAACCAATCATTACATGAGAGAAGGATGGACACCTTTCCTAACCTTAGGCTGGTTCACCATGCTCCTGATGTGCACTCTAATCCTATACCTAGGTGGTTGGGGTCACCCAGCAAGAGGAGATAAAAGTATGTGTCAATTATAGGTAAAGGACAATTCAACAGTTTAAGTATGACAAAATAAAGGTTCACTAGCTACTAGATATCAAGAGTATGGGGCAATTATATCAAATAAGAAATTCTGCCAAGTAGAACAATAATTAATTTTCATGCATGATTAAATGTGACTAAATTATAATAACATAGGGCTCAGGCACCTACCGAACCTCAACCTCTGTGTGAGGGAGAGTAACACATTCCCAAACACCATAATAATTTATAAATTGGGGAGAGTGGCCACATTCCCCTAGGCTCATGCCCAATACTATGGGTGGTTTGTACTCATGTACACTATATTAGTTAACTAGTCATTTTCATCATCATGCTAAAGTAATTCAATGGTAGATAGAATAAATTTATCAACAAATACAAGTGGGGTCCAAGACCCTTAAATCATTTACAGAAGAATGAATAAAATAGGCTCATGCCTCATTGGGAATATAGGTGTGTATAAATAAGCCCAACTTTAGGGTTAGAATGCACATACAAAACAAATAGGGTTGCACATACCTCACTTGATATTCTTAGAGAAGACTTTTCATCAATTAAATTTGTCCAATCTCACTTTTATCCTAGATACAAGTGTATATACATGGATTAGGTTTTAATGTAATATAAGGGTTGAAACCCTAATTTTTATACCTTTAAGACAAAACCTTGATTTGGGACTCAAAAACTAGACCAAACGATTAGTTAGACTTCACTGATTAAGAAACAATATTTAATTTCTAAATTTGGAGTTAAAATGAATTAATTACATATTTTAGAACGTTTTAAATAATAAAAAGGGTATTCATGATAAAATTTAAAACAAGAATGGGACTCGGGACTCTAAAACCACAAATTCATATTCTAAATGAAAAATCCTTTCCAATTACTATTTATTCACATTTTTCTGACAAGGGTTTGATTTAATATGAATTAAACTAAATCAACCAATGAGAATTTAAATAAATACCACATAGGCAAATAAATCTTGCAAATAGGCACGGGCCACAGAGGCTGGACCCACGCTAACTTGGGCCAATCACATTTGGCATAGTCATCCAGTTCACACTCATGTGACTCTGGTCAACTAAGATTGAGCAAAGGGGCCAAGTTACTGAAAAGCCCTTGCTATGCTAATAATCCGATTAAAATCACAAGGTCAAAAGAGTCAAATATGCATATCAAAAATTACAGGCGAGAAAATAAAACAAAAAGCCAAATTACTAAGAAACCCATGGTGGATTAATCGGCTAATTACAAGGGCATGGGTGCCTTGGTCATTACCTGAACAGGTATCTCCCAGCCATAGCCATGGCAAGCAACTCTCTGGAGGTCACTCCAAGGATCGTGACCAAGCAGCGTTGATGTGAACGAAAGCCAAGAATGAGTTCCTTAGGTTCCCCTGAACACACGGATCGTCGACACTAGTTCTTGCATGCCCCAGAACTGCGGAACCCAACCATGACATGGCCGGAGCGGAGGAGAGAAAAACCAAGGACAACGGCCAAACATGAGCCAATGTTCGTGAGGACAAAGGTCAAAAAAGCTTCGTGGATGTCAAGCACTTCAAACTCAAGGTTTAGCAAGGTCAGAGGAGCATAGAGGAGCCAAGACAACAAAACGGTTGTGAGGTCAACCGTCGTCCCTATAGGGTACGGTGATCAGGGGCTTCGTGAGGCAAAGTGATAAAACGAAATTGAAGAACGGAAGTGGAGGATGCTCACTTGATGTCTAATTGGCCCAAGGTGTTCAGAGCAAGTAGCACTGGCTCATCATTGTCAGAACTGTACTCTGAGTAGGTCAAGGCCTTCAGGGCAATATGAGGAGAAATTAAAAGAGGAGGAGGAGTGTGTGGAGACTTAGGTTGCTCGACGGCTCCTTTTATAGGTGGGAGAGGGGCTGGAGCGTCCTCTGTAACCAGGCGATGGAGAGGGGAGTTACTGTCCTATTGGGTGTTTCACCTACTGTCCAAAGTAACCAATGAGCTAGGGCTCATTCAAACTGGTGGTGAGAGATGAAACTAACGGAAGAAACATTGTGCAAAATGGTTAAGAAGAGAGAGAGAATGGGGTCAGGGAGCGAACTGCCAGTGAAATGGATGTTGGTTCGTGAAGTGTGGGAGGTAGAGGATGATTCTGCGGCCATTGGATTGAGGCGGGATCTAGATTATGGGATATAGACCATCTGATTGTGTGGATGAAAGGAAATTCGAGTGGATTAACATGTGACAGTGAGAAATAACAGAACCTTAGGTTTAATGAAGTGCATTAATGAAATCGAATCAAAACCTTAGTCACACTTTACTTAAATCTTATAAATTCGATTTGGGTGGTCAAACATGGTCCAAATGACCCCAAAATTTCGCCATAGGCTAATAATTACGTCTAGATTAATGCTATGCAATTATATTTTCATTTTATACATAATATGACTAATAATGACATCTAGATTACTACTATGTAATTATATTTTCATTTTATACACAATATGGCTCATAACTCATATATTGTCCATCCATGCACATATTAATGTATTTAAAGTGGGTGAATTAATACAAAACTATTTTGTTAGCAATTCCTTCAATAAAATTCGAGATAATTATATTAAGGCCATTCAAGTGTCATGTCCCACCTCTTATTCTCCTTTTTAATGCTTTAATAACAATTTGGAGGAGAGAGGATATAAGATGGTGATTATCACATTAATTGATTTCAAATTCATATTCACTCTTATTTCTTATAATAAAAAGCCACAAATACTCTAAGTTAACATAATCCACTAATTATCTCTCATTAATGGTCATTATACATTATTGAACTCTAATTATCACATTATTTGAGATATTTGTGCAAACACCCATTCATTGTCATGAATGTGGGTAATTGTGATTCAAGCCATTAAGCTTAGCTCAATTTCAACATTGAGTCCAAAATAGATAGAAAAGATAGGGAAATTTAGGAAAAGGCCCAAAAGGACATAAAGGAAATAAAAAGCTTGAAAGTGGGTAAATTGCAAAAAGAACCCTGAGATTCAGTCTCTTACAGCACTCCACCCCTTAAAGAGGATTTCATCCCCAAAATCACAACAAGAGGGAAGGGTGAGTACGTAACAACCCAACCTTAAGCAACTAGGTGACAACCCTTAATCTACGGCACTACGCAAAATCTACACATAAGTCAGGTTTTAATGATTCACTAAGGTTTCCACAATTCACATTACTTTTTATCAAATGTAATACAACACACATTTTGTCTCATGAAATCTTTGTCATCCTTAATATTATATTAATTGTGTCACATTATATTCACATTATTATAAAAAGAACTAAATCTCAACATTAGGTAAAAATCATGTGTCTTACCCTTATCTACCTCCCTAAGGGTTTTAAGCACAATTTAGGGTTTACTAAATCATCTCAATGTTTATAAGCATATTAGATCGAAATCTATAATAAATAAAATTTTATTCTCCATTATTCTCATATTACCATCATATAGATTTACCACATATTATTTTGTGAGAAATAATACAATTCAACAAGTTATTAAGTCTATAATAATGTCATATTAATTTCTAACACCTAAATTACACATTGTCATATCAACTATCATGATCACATTAATGCCATTCTTAACCATTTTCTCCCTTCTACACTTTATATTATAAATTATACATTGACCATCACATTAGGTATTTGTAATTACTATAGACCTATCATGCCTATGTAAATCCAATTACTTTTTATCATATTTGAGTCATTATATGTATTCGAATAAGGTGAAACATTTTGAAAATAACTTGATGTGTATACCAAATTAAGATAAGGTGATAAATGAGGTGTGTAATTAAAGAACAGCTAATATGCCTTACATATATTTAACTATGACTAGATGATTATAATTCATTTATATGTATCAAGGTATATTATTAGGTTTTGACACCTAATCTCACTAATGTATTATGAAGACATTAAGGATATATATATATATACATATATATATATATATATATTATATATTGAGGTTAGATGACTACATATTAATGTTTAGGTAAACATGACCACTTCATGTGATGTATTCTTAGTGAGCATTAGTTCCATTTATTATATCACTAGGGTGGCATGGTCAACTTTATGTGTATTCACAATTAGTGATGAGTAACTCATTATTATGTGCATCAAGTGTGTGTTAGGGTTCAAGCATATGAATTGTTCCTTTAGATGACTTATTATATATTCATTAAATTATAATTTGTTTGGTCGATACTAATCATATAAGCTCACTAATATGTTGTCCATGGAGTTAGAGTTTCTAATTCCAAAGTGGCTAGACGTTACTATGTATAGGATTCCATCCCCCTAAAAAGGGATTTCATCCTCGAAATCAGATATACAAAATCTAATAAGGTACTAACACTACTACTTCACTTAAAATGGTTGACTAAGTCAAACTAAGCTAGAGGTAAAATAGTGAGTCTAAACATGTATAAGACCCAACATATAATTGTTTTACTAATCACCAAACTTCAAAGTCTAGTACTGGGTACACTAACCCTAAACATGGAAATCTAAGCCTCATATAAGGAACTTAAGGATTACAAGATGATTTTAAATGGATTACCAAATCATCATGTTAGGTTTTCAAAGGATACTCAACAATGAGGTACTGTGCCTAAAGGTATGCTATGTCGATCATTCTGTATCAGATCAAGCCAGGCCGGTGTCATATGAGCTCGGGAGTCCCCGTAAACCAAGCTAGTCACACAAAGGAAAATATTGCCAGCTCCCACATTCTGACCCTTTCTAGACACCATCACTTTCAACTTCTTGTCCTAGTCGCTACTCAATAGGCTAATCAACGAAAAGTTGATTAAAGATGTATCTAATATGAAACTCGTATGGTTCTAGATCAACCTTTTATCATAGGTCAATTCTAAGGTGAACTAAAGGGAAACCATATGAGGTAAGGGTTTCTAACTAAGGAGACAAATTGAAATAGTCAAGTTTGACTACCGTTGTCTCTGATATGATGTTGTAAAGAAGTGTGAAATATCACCTCTCTACTGATAACAATGGTAAACAAAATCCAATTTGGATAGCAGCAGAAGATAATTTTTTTACTATATTCAATTTAAATAAAGAGTACATAGTAAATTTCCCAATACGGGATTACAAGCTTTATACAAAAGAAAGGACCTAAGTAGAGGGAAATGACTACAACAATATGACTCCAATAAAAACTAACTTAACCAATCATTTCATGAGAGAAGGATGGACTCCTTTCCTAGCCTTAGGCTGGTTCACCATGCTCCTGATGCACACTCTGATCCTATACCTGGGTGGTTGGGGTCACCCAACAAGAGGAGATAAAAGTATGTGTCAATTATAGGTAAAGGACAATTCAAAAGTTTAAGTATGACAAAATAAAGGTTTACTAGCCACTAGATATCAAGAGTATGAGGCAAGTATATCAAATAAGAGATTATGCCAAGTAGAACAATAATAAATATGCATTCATGATTAAATGTGACTAAATTATACTAGCATAGGGCCGAGGCACCTTCCGGACCTCAACCTCTGGGTGAGAGAGAGTAACACATTCCCAAGCACCCTAATAATTTATAAATTGGGGAGAGTGGTCACATTCCTCTAGGCTCATGCCCAATACTATGGGTGGTTTGTACTCATGTACACTATATTAGGTAACTAGTCATTTTCATCGTCATGCTAAAGTAATTCAATGGCAGATAGAATAAGTTTATGAACAATTGCAAGTGGGGTCCAAGACCCTTAAATCATTTATAGAAGAATGAATAAAATAGGCTCATGCCTCATTGGGAATATAGGTGTTGATAAAATGTCCCAACTTTAGGGTTAGAATGCACATACAAAACAAATAGGGTTGCACATACCTCACTTGAGATTCTTCTAGAATACTTTTCATCAATTAAATTTGTCCAATCTCACTTTTGTCCTATATACAAGTGTATATACATGGATTAGGGTTTAATGTAATATAAGGATTGAAACCCTAATTTTTATACCTTTAAGACAAAACCTCAATTTAGGACTCAAAACCTAGACCAAACAATTAGTTAGACTTCACTTATTAAGAAAACATATTTAATTTCCAAATTTGGAGTTAAAATGAATTAATTACATATTTTAGAACGTTTTAAATAATAAAAAGGGTATTCATGATAAACTTTGAAACATGAATGGAAATCAATACTCAAAAACCACAAATTTGGATTCTACGCAAAAAATCCTTTCCAATGACTTATTATTAGCATTTTTCTGAAAAGGGATCGATTTAATGTGAATTAAACTAAATCAACCAATCAAAATTTAAATAAATTCCACGTAGGCAAATAAATCTTACAAATAGTTGCGGCCACAGAGGCCGGACCCACACTGACTTGGGCCAATCATATTTGGCCCAGTCAGTCGGTCCGCGCTCGCATGACTCTGGTCAACTGAGATTGAGAAAAGGGGCTAAGTTACTGAAAATCCCTTGCTATGCTAATAATCTGATTAAAATCACAAGGTCAAAAGAGTCAAATATGCTTATTAAAAATCACAGGTGAGAAAATAAAATAAAAGGAGAAATTACTAACAAACCCATGGTGGATTAATTGGCTAATTACAAGGGCATGGGTGCCTTGGTCATTACCTCACCAGGCATCTCCCAGCCATAGTCATGGAAAGAAACTCTTTGGAGGTCACTCTAAGGATCGTGATCAAGGCGTATTGACGTGAACGAAAGTAGGGAATGAGTTTCCTAGGTTCCCCCGAACACAAGGATCATCAACACTAGTTCTCACGTGCCCCAAAACTGTGGAACCCAGCCCTGACATGGCCAGAACAGAAGAGAGCAAAAGTAAGGACAACACCCGAACATGAGTCAATGTTCGTGAGGACAAAGGTCGAAAAAGCTTTGTGAATGCAAGTCACTTCAAACTCGAGGTTCGGCAAGGTCAGAGGAGCACAAAGATCTGAGACGGCAAAATGGAAGTGAGTTTATCTTTCGTCCCTATAGAGTACGTTGATCGGGGGCATCGCGAGGCAAAGTGATAAAGCAAAATTGAAGAACGAAAGTGGAGGATGCTCATCTGACGTCTAATTGGCCCAAGGTGGTCGGAGCAAGTAGCACTGGCTCGCCATTGACGAAAGTGTAATCTAAGCAGGTCAGGGCCTTTGGGGAAATATGAGGAGAAATTAAAAGAGGAGGAGGAGTGTGTGGTGACTGAGGTTGCTCGATGACTCCTATTATAGGTGGGAGAGGGGGTGGAGCGTCCTCTATAACCAAGCGATGGAGAGTGGAGTTACTGCCCTATTGGGCATTTCACCTACTATCCAAAGTAACCAATGAGATAGGTCTCATTCAAACTAGTGGCGAGAGACAAATCTAATGGATGAAACATTGTGCAAAATGGTTAAGAAGAGAGAGAGAACGGGGTCGGGGAGCGAACTGCCAGTGAAACGGATGCTGGTTTGCGAAGACCGGGAGGTAGAGGATGATTCCACGGCCGTCGGATCGAAGTAGGATCCAGATGATGGGATATGGGTCATCCGACCCGCAGATGAAATGAAAATTGAGTGGATTAACACGTGACAGTGAGAAAAAATGGAACCTTAGGTTTAATGAAGTGCATTAATAAAATCGAATCAAAACCTTAGTCACACTTTACTCAAATCTTATAAATTCGATTTGGATGGTCAAACATGGTCCAAATGACCCCAAAATTTAACCATAGGCTAATAATGACATCTAGATTAATGCTATGTAATTATATTTTCATTTATGCACAATATGGCTCATAACTCATATATTGTCCATTAATGCATATATTAATGTATTTAAAATGGGTGAATTAATACAAAACTATTTTCTTAGCAATTCCTTCAATAAAATTTGAGATAATTATATTAAGGCCATTCAAGTGTCGTGTCCCACCTCTTATTCTCCTTTTTAATGTTTTAATAACAATTTGGAGGAAAGAGGAGATAAGAGGGTGATTATCCATTAATCGAACTCAAATTCATATTAACTTTTATTTATTATTCTAAAAAGCCACAAATACTCTAAATTAACATAATCCACTAATTACCTGATGGTCATTTTACATTATAGAACTCTAATTATCACATTATTTGAGATATTTGTGCAAACACCCATTCATTGTCATGAATGTGGGTAATTGTGATTCAAGCCATCAAGCTTAGCTCAATTTCAACATTGAGTCCAAAATAGATAGAATAGATAGGGAAATTTAGGAAAAGGCCCAAAAGGACATAAAGGAAATAAAAATCTTGAAAGTGGGTGAATTGTAAAAAGAACATGGGATTCAGTCTGTTACAACAATGCTCCATGAAGTTACCCTAGGCTTGATCGAATTTGGAATGATGCTAGAGTTTCTATGAGTGGTAGATTCTCCAAGAAGCCCCAACTTTAACTCGAGGGTAATGCTCATCAGCCAAGCTGGGTGGGTAATTTATAGGGTGATGTGATGATTTCAACAACTTTGGATTGGAACAATGATGGTTCTTATTCTAGAAGAAAATCCATATTTCTCCTCATCCCCACCTATCTTTGCTCCTTTCCTTAACATGGATGTCTGCAAACCTCTTTGGAGATGGAGAAACAATAGGTGGTTAGATCTCTCTCATCAGTTCTTAGATAAATAAACATGATGGGCCATTATTAAGATCCTACCCACATGGAGAATTTTGCTCACATATATGTATATGTTCCTCTCAGAAACTATGGAGAAGAGGGGTGTCATTTTGAAGTAGTATCCTCCCCATGAGATCAAAGGTGGGAGACAAAGTCTCAGTCCTTGGATCTACTTGTACGACTCTGACTGGGCCATGATATTGCATTAAAGGTGCCTTACAACTAAACTAGAATTATCCAAAGAATAAAGGCCAAATGACATCTCAATATGATGCCTTGCAATATTTCTTTGTAGCCATAGTCCTCAATGCATGAATCAATTATGTAGCTATGATCTTAAAACCTAAATAACTTCTTGAAGGAACCTCCTTTATTCCTAAAACTTTATCCATAGGTTCATATTATTCTAATATATATTCTCATTGAGTTTGAAAACTAAACTGTGATGTTTTCTAAGCTAATTAATTTGTCCAAACATAACATCTTAAATAGTGGGAGTATATTCAAGGTAATGACCAGTTGGCCTCCAATTTATCCAAACAACTTGGCACAACTTTATTTATCCATATGAAACATCAAGTACCAAGTAGACTATATCAATCCATGTAAGTCTGCAATTGGATGTTTGGAATCATAAATACTCAAATCATTAACAAAATCCATACATCAAAATTGAACTCATTTAGGTGTTAGAATAATTAATTTCACCTTTAATGACACCTTATAGATGGTTTGAGTCCACGAGTGGATAACCAATTTGTCAATTTGGGGTCAACCGTCTACATAACATTCATAGTCCTCAAATACTATATTGGGTATCAAAACCCTAAATATGGTTTAGATCACACGCCAAGAACTCACACACACACCACTCACAAGAGAATGTAATGTCCTTGAGTCTGGTGAACCTCTCTCTCTTTACATAGTCTACTTTCTCTCTTTTTAGATAAATCTCTACTCTCTACATCTCTCCTTCACACATATTTGATGTTATGCCTCATCAGACGAGGTTATCAGCATCTTCCTTACCGCAGAGTAGGAGCCATAAGGCCTAGAGGCATATATGGATCATCACATGATCTCTCCTTCTCTACGTTTCATCCTTTCCTCTTCTCCTTCCTAGAAATGTATCCAACCCTTCCTTTTTTTATAGGAACATCACCGAGGATGATAGTCGATCAAGATCTTCATGATGAATTTAACAATAGGAAGCAGATGAGGAGCCCCAATTTTGTTCTCATGTTGTCAATAATAGAACCATATGTGATGTCATCAAGAAATCCCAACAACACATACGACATATCTTTTCAACAATTATTAGACTCACACCTGGTAGTAAATATTGTGTGTATCACATTGCTTGACTAGGTACCCCTCTTGCATACAACATTGTCAATAATAGAACATGGCAGTATGTGGAAATTGTTTTCATGTAAAAACCACGTGTATCTACTTGTTTGTATGTTAGCCATCATTACTATTATAATCCATGTACCACACAAAAGTAGAGGGTTGTATAGTCCATGAGAAATCACATTGTAACATGCAACTGATTTATTGACCATTGAAAAGAATATAACATTGTATGATAGTTGATTTTGTAAACAAACTTTATTTGCTAAACTATTTCTCATATTCAAGTTCTCTACTCAGAGTCTCTTTATTTCCATCTAAAAAATCCTTTAGCCATTATACTACTTATTTAATCAAATATGTGTCTGATTCAATTACCTAGTAAGGACAACCCATCTCTAATAGCCTCACACTACATAGTCTCATACTCATGTTGATTATAACATGTTGATTAAAAGAACAAAAATGATTATGAATGTCTTGTCAATTGGGGTTCAATATAATAGTCCTTGCTCATAGGTTGCAATGTTGCACTTCAATGCATGATTGACTTGATGTATTTATTTCATATTCAACTGCTTAGGCTAACAACAATCCCCAGGAGTTCTAGAACTATGTATGTATTTGTGATGACCTATTCCATACATTCAACTTCATGTAAGCACTTTAAATATATAATACAAGGAATCATGAGTGTGGACATTTGTGCTTGGACAATAAAAATTCATGTGACCAGGTGCAAGGGTGATATTTTAACAAGATTCCATCACATTTATTAAACAAACCTCAATCAATTAACTTGGTTATGCTGGAACATATCTTATGTGGTTCTTATTTCACAACAAATGATATTGTTTACTCAAAAAACTAATTACAAACACAATGGAATAAGATTAAGGTATGAGAGTCATACATCATTGATCAATAAAAGGGAAACCTTAATCATTTATTCAATGTCTTGTAGGATCTCCATGTCTCTCATGGACATATATCAATCAAATAGGCTTCTTTCTTACTTGAACCATGATTTGGTAGGCTAATGTAATAATCATATGTGGAAAGTATGTTTTGTGGATTGAAACATGATGATAAACCCTATCTTGGTAAAACATGATAGCATCATGTGAATCTCAGTGACAGAATGACTGATGGTAGCCATGAGACAAGTCCAAAACTATAAAACTACTGAGATAAAGCATTGTTCCATACTAGAGTAGGGAGAGACTAAGATACACTTGATAAATACATATCAAAAGGTCTAAAAATCATAAATATTTTTATTGTATCTCCATCGACACGAGTTTCTTATTTGTGTATCTATTTTCTTACTAGTATAACATGTATAGATGATATACTCCATCTACTGTATAATCTATGTCCATGTCTGGGACACATCCTTGCTTCAAGCTTGATTCCTGCTTCTACCTCCAATGGCAAACTGGTTTTCTCTTTGTTTATGTTTCTCGTGTTTGCTCCTTATTTGTGATGTCAGATTACTAAATGATAATTCTCACCTAGATTTTTTCCATGTTTGCTTCTCCCTGGTAGAAAGTCATTCATGTTGGCTCATGTGCATGAAGGATATGAGTGAAAGGGAGGGACTTCAATCCTATTGAGAGGAGTAGTGGTGAGAAGGAGAAGTGGATAGAAGAGGATTGTGCAAAGAGAGAGATGATGTAATCATACAGATAGAGGGGCTAGGGAGAGGTAGAGAGAGAAAGAGATGACTTGAGTCTTGGTGTGTGTAAGGACAATTAATTTTATTGACTTCATAGACTTTAAGTTTACCTATCTATGGAGTTGTGAGTGGTTTTCTTATGTGATTACATTAAGATCTATAGTCAAAATGTTGAGTGTATGGGGCATATTACACTTGGTTGTTATGTAGTGTGTGTGTGTGTGTGTGTGTATTTGTAGTTATATATTTATATATATGTATATGTATGTGTATATTTGTATGTGTGTGTAACGTAGATGTATTTATATACACAGATATGTGTATATATATGTATTTACATACACACATAACATACACAGACACAGATATATATATATATATATATATATATATATATATATACATATATACACATACATACATATATACATACATAATGTATGTGATTGTCATGGAATGTTTTACACAAAGTATGCAAGCTGTGAAAAAGATGAAAATAATCAAACCATACACGGTGCATGGTACCAAGGTATTCACACATCTAATATTTTCGGATGATGTGCTTATCTTTGTGGAGGCAAAGCAAGACATCCTGGTGCATTTGAAGGAGTTGTTAAAAATGTTTGGGAAGCAAATGGGGTTGCACATAAATGCAAGCAAGACGCACTTGTTCCTCTCAAAAAATTGCTACTAGATGGAAGGATAGATTGAAGGAGGCTATGGGAGTGGAGGTTGGACAATTTCCCACAAAATATTTGAGATTTCCTCTCACCGGCGTCAACTTACAAGTCAAGAATTTTGCTGAATACATTGACAAAATGGAGGAGATGATTAATAAATGGCCAATACCGAAAACTTCAATGGCAGGAAGAACTACCCTCTTGCGTTCTTCTGTAGAGGGGATCCTTATTTTCTGGGTACAGCAAGGAGAGATCCTGGGAGCAGTCCTAGATAGAATGGAAATAAAGATGGAAAATTTTCTTTGGGCTAGCACATATCACCCAATGAAATTTTCATGCTTAGCTCTGCCAAAGGATGAAGGTGGTTTGGATCTGAAAGCTCCAAGGGACATAGCCAAATGGGGGACTCTTAGAAGAATCATACGATATCAAGAAGGCACTACAACTTGGGGGAAGTGGATGAGAAAAAGATATCCTAGAGGATTGGACTTCATGCTAAAGACAAGGGAAGGATACTCACGCTCAATCAATGTCATGACAGAAATGTGGAACCAAGTTCATTTTCTATTTGTACCAGATGATGTTGGAGGATGGAGACTTAAAGACAGAAAGATCAATCTATGGGAGATCATAAGAGGAAGAGTGGTAAAGGACCTGCAAATGGAGCAGCTATGGGACGGGTGTCATGTTCTGAAATGGAGTGTTTGTGTTTTTAAAATTCTACACCATGCTTTGGCAATGCTAGATAAAATATATGAATGGAATAATGATGTTTTTGTTGTTTTTTTGCTTTGCAAAGAGGAGGAGGAGTCCCATGCTCATCTGGTGGGCTACTGCAAATACACCAAAGATGTTTGAAAACATATTTGTGAAGAAAACGACATGCATCTTAAGCAGAAAGAAGGCCCACGAAGAATGTTGGAAAGATGTGGAAAGCAAGTGAAAAATAAATTGTTGTTTGTTGCTCTCTGCTACTTTATATGGGGGGAACAGAATGCATGGAGACATGGTGGTACACCTACAGATGCTAGGAGTATTGCTGTAAAAATTTGTAAATGTGTTAAATACAAGTTACACATTAGATAGGGAGTGAGTTTCTCGCTTTGTTTGATATATGGCGTGTGGGATATATGTAACTCTTGACCTCCTAAAATTTTTAGGAGGGAGTTGGAATATATATTTACCTGATTCCGATACATATTGTATATACATATATATGAAGGAGCAATCATCATGGATAATGCACTTGTTCCTTTTTATTGCCTTTTGGGAATGTAAAATACTATAACAACTAGAATGAGAGGAGAAGGAGGAGGAGGAGGAGGAGGAGGAGGAGTTAGCACCTTCACTGGATTGAGTTTGAGCAGTCACATAGATATCAAAGAGAATCATATATTCCATGATTGTGTTTGTGTGAAATTGGTGTAGCAAATATTGAGGTGAGGAGTCAGCACCTCAAAATGTCTACATCCATTAGAAATACGACATTATAATATCACCTTTCATGAGTCACAATGAGGAGGTAGGTCTACACAACACTAATATATGCTCAAAATGCCCAAAGTCCATGCTAGTGGAATGCCATCCTTGTTAATAACCACTCACAAAGAAATTCATGATATGCGACCACACAAGTGTGAGGATTTCCATGACTATGCATGGTGATTGTTGATGAAACAAATCCATTCACTAGGAGAATTCCACCTTTTGTAAACCTAAAGTTCAAACAACACTACAATTCTATGAACTTTGTCTTTTTCACATAGATATGCATCATGTGGTGCGATCAATGGTTTAGATCCATCCACTGCGTTAGAGTAATCTAATTTGGAAAGATCAGTAAAACTAGGATTGTATCAAAGTGTTGATTAAGTGAGGGTGATTGGACGATCTAGAGTAAGCACGGTGGGTCGTGTTCATGTGGTGCATTCAAATTTACATAAAGATTTGTCCTTGGACACTCTTTCACGATAAAGCATAAATCACATTATACGAGTGGCTAAATGCATATTACTTGTAATATGTATTTACACACTCCTATACTCATGCTCTTATAGATATATGAGGATTAGTTGAATGTTTCTCGGATTTTACATGATTTTTTGGTATTTCAATGTAATTATGCTCCTTAAAATCAATCAAATGGTCATGATAAATTCTTCGAGGACAAATAAGCACAGTTTAAAAAGCACATTCATATGAATAAATTTCTAATGAGTAAGGTTTAAATAGAAAAAAACATGGGACATGTTGGTCATTCAGGTGGAGACGTCCCTAGAAAACTCTTATACGTTTAATTGTCTAGTTAGCAAGTGACGTTGATTTTTTCTAGATTAGAATTGAAGACGAATCTTCATCGCATATAAAATGGAGGCATGGTTTTTGTGAATTTTGTATCAAGTTCAATTGTACAATTCTTAATTATCAATGAGAAAAAATGTTAATTACAATGAACACACACATGCTTTGTAATGAAAATATCAAAACATTATTGATGTCATGTCTTTGGTTTAATTCATCAATGTAATTTCAAAAACTATATGACTGTGGTTGCGAATCACAATTTGCATGTCTGGTTGCTCTATAACAAAAGCATCCCTCGCTAACATGGAGAAGAAAGGGTTCAAAAGGTCCATCGGATGTAAATAGAATGACTTCGCATTTTTGCATACAACTGTTCTATGAAAAAAAATGATATACTTCGACAAAACATCTAGCAATAGCACATCCGTGAAAATATCTCTCAAAGTAGCTCTTTATCAAATCTATGAAAACACCATTTTATTTGGAGCTTTCAATCAAAAATAAAAATATATAATGAAAACAAAAACAAAGGAAAAACGATAACTTGGTATTTTCACCCAACATGTTGCTATAAAAACACCAACTTATTTAGTGTTTTTTTATTAAAACTCCAAATGCAATGGTGTTTTCATAACTTTGACAAGAAAAACACAATTTTAAATAATATTTTTTTAAGTTGAGCTATATGAAAAATTATTTTGACAGAGGTGCTATAACTGGAATTTTGTTGTCAAAGTGTACCATTTGAATTTTTTTCCTTGTTTTACTATCTAGGATCATGCTTACATTTAAAGAATCTCATCGCAACAGGATGATGACAAGCGGTTGAATGATTAGACGGTCGTTTGTACTGGGAAATATATATTAGACGTTTATTTAAAAATTATATTTGTCAACCTTAATAAAAATGATAGTTGAGGGATTCCAACACAGTATAACAAACCAATTCCTAGATATGTTAAATGAGCAGATGAAGTTCGCTATTTCGCTACTAGTTTTTTTTTTAAGAGCGGACTTTATATATTACTACTCAAGTCATTTGCAACATCTCTAACACACGCGGCAGGAAAATCAGCCATCCACGCCCGTGACACAAACATGGTATTACCCCATTTAGCAACATTATGGGCCACCACATTACACTCCCTAAAGACATGGGAAAAACTAGTGAACTCAAAAAACTCCCTGACTTTGCAGATCAGGTCTAAGAAGTTGTGATAAATTGCTTATAAATAAAAGTCTCTTATACTTTCGAGTTTGAGTCTCAAACTTGGCTCACAAGTAGTTTAAGTCATTGTGGACTTTTCTGTAAAATTTTAGATCAAAAGGATAAGTGCCTAAGGAGATATGATTTTTTAATCTACACTAAGCTGAATTACTTGTTTCGTATTTCCGCGGTTAATTTTAGTTTATGATATTGCTGTGTGGTTGCCTTTCAAGCTGGCGCGCCCGCTGTTGGCTTTCATATACAGTTGTAGGTATTGAAACATGGTATTCAAAGGATCCGTTGTTCGTGTACAAATCTAAAGATTAAAATGAATGATTTTAGTAGCTGTTTCATTCATAAATTAATTATAATTGTTTTGACCTAAATAATTATCTTTATCTTTCCTTTTCATGCAGCATTCGCATCGTCTACAGGTATATGTTATGCCTCGATTTGGTTTGATTGCGTATAATAGGATATACCTCTGTGCAATGTACTTTTCTGTCTGTAACTATCCAAGGCGCCCGTTGTTTTTCAGATTTGATTACCACTAACCTTTTTCAAGAAAGAGAAATCAAAGGAAAGTGAAGATCATAGAAAAGTAATAAAAGCACATTGAATAGCCTGAAGTTGAAATCATATGAAACTTGACCTCGATATCTGCTTCCGACTGCTCTCTTTCCTTTAGGCCGTGTAAATCCACTTCTTCTCTTCCGTACCTGTTCTGCTATGTATTTGCCGGAGGCATTCTCCTTGAGCTACTTGCTCTGCCTTCTCTTGATATATGCCCAAGCCAGTTCCTCATCCTTTGATTTCCCAGATTTCAGCCAAGTCGTTGAATCTACAAACTGCGGAAATTCGACGTACACAATCTGCCTCCAAGGGGACGCGGCGATTGTTAACAATCGCACCATTTCGCTCACAGAGAAGGCGTACGGCAGACTCTATGAGGGAAAGTACAGATATGGCAATGGCAGGGCTTCCTATTCTGAGCCCCTACTTCTTTATAACCGCACCACAGGTAAACTGACCGACTTCTCTACCACCTTCACCCTTGAGATTGATTGTCGTGGTCAGCAACTACAACTATTCGCAGACGGAGCCACCTTCTTTCTCGCTCCCTACCCGTCAGAGATCCCCCAAGAGTCGACCGGCGGGGGACTTGCTCTCGTGTCAGGGTCTAAATGGAGGAACACATACGGGAGGCCCCCCTTTGTTGCCGTTGAGTTCGATAGCTGGTGCGATTCGAACTACGATCCAAACGTCCCCCACTTAGGCATCGACATCAACAATGTTAGCTCCGTCAAGTACGCAGACATCACAAGTTATTTCCTGATGGGAGCAGGCACCATTGCAGACGTGACCGTTGCTTATGAAGGCGCAACTCATAACCTAAGCGTCGAGTTTGTGTATGGCCATGTTTCCCGCGCACTTTGGTATGTTGTAGATCTAAAAGAGGTCCTCCCGCAGTGGGTTTCTTTTGGCTTCACGGCTGGAACAGGTGGGTATGACCAAATAACCAAAATTCATTCTTGGAGGTTCCTCACGAGCTACGATTTCCAGATGCTGAACAATACATATCCCCATCCAGACTATCCTAAGAACAAAGATTTCCGACTGGGTCGGGGAATCGGTGGCATTCTGGCCGTTGTTGGTGGCTGCTTTCTGGTACTCATAATAGCTGCCGTTGGTGGCTTTTGTCATTTCAGGAAGAAGAGAAACGCCTCAATCAATGAGAATGACAACGACTCCATCGATGAAGAGCTTGAGAAGGAAAAGGGTCCACGGAGATTTCCTTACAATGAGTTGGTCAGGGCCACGAATAGTTTTAGTGAGGAAAAGAAGCTAGGAGCTGGAGGATTTGGTGCCGTCTACCATGGCTTCTTGGCTGACCAGGGCCTAGACGTGGCAGTCAAGAGATTCTGTAAGGATTCCAGGCAGGGGAAAAAGGAGTACTTGTCAGAGATCAAGGCCATCAGCCAGCTGCGCCATAAAAACCTAGTTCAACTCACAGGTTGGTGTCACCAGAGCCAGGAATTGCTGTTAATCTATGAGTTCATGCCCAATGGCAGCCTCGACAACCACCTTTTCGGCATGGAGAGATTGTTACCGTGGCCTTTAAGATACAAGATTGCACTCGGTCTAGCATCAGCTTTGCTCTATCTTCACGAGGAGTGGAAGCGGTGTGTTGTGCATAGAGATATCAAGTCAAGCAATGTCATGTTGGACTCTGAATTCAACGCCAAGTTGGGAGATTTCGGGCTTGCCAGGATCACAGAGCATGGAAGTACGTTGCACACCACCTTTGTAGCAGGGACGATGGGTTACCTTGCACCTGAATGTCTGATTATGGGGAAGGGGAGCAAGGAGTCAGATGTCTATAGCTTCGGCATTGTTGCCCTAGAAATAGCATGCGGGAGAAGGACAATTGAACCGGGTGAAGAGAATGCAAATATGAAATTAGTCAATTGGGTGTGGGCTCTATATGGGGACAATGAACTTCTTGAAGCTGCTGATAAGAGGTTATTTGGGATGTTTGACACAACGCAAATGGAGCAACTATTGTTGGTGGGGTTGTGGTGTGCACACCCTTATCTAGATCATCGTCCATCAATGAAACAAGTCATCCGAGCTTTTAACTTTGAACTATCTGTGCCCCAGTTATCATCCACTATGCCAATGCCAATGTACTCATATACACCACCTACAGTTGCTCAGGATGCTAGTACCGATGTCAGTAGCGCCTCCACTTACCCATCCGGGACAAGCTCCTCGTTCAAAAATGAGTACCGTATGTATCCAGGGAGATAAGTCATGTAAGTATGGAGTTTTTAATGATGTACAAGCTTTTTATTGTACCACTAAAAAATGCAATAGCCTCCGCTGTTGGAAAATGAAGACCCTTTTCCCGACATCTATGTACCCAATGATTGTATTTATGAGTATACTTGAACACAACTTCCACTAATTGTTTTTAAATAGAAATCTTTCATTTTATTTGAACAAGTAACTTATTCAGACAACACAAGAAAATCATTTAACACTAGACAATACATAATAGGTTATATATAGCACTTGGTGACTTGTCAACTTGAACAACAACAAACCCCGAAGACTATATCTAGGTAGGTTATAATCTAGAATTACAAACCTACTATGTAAAGTTTAGGATTTCTTAATTAATTTGCATTTTCGCATTATTAGAGCACTAGATGTCTTAAAGGTCAGAAATCTAAATTGTTGGATAATCCAACATCTCATGAGTAAGTGAATGGAGTTTGTGACATAATGCATGGAAGTTAACCCCAATTTATCTTTCCCCTTTCATCTATCTCTACCTTCATTGATCAAGCTTACCCATGACAGAAGAACAATGAACGATTATGGTTGACCACTTCACTCAAGTGCTTGTTGTCTTATCCACCTTAGCATCCACCCAAATTAAGTTAGGGTAAGATATCATGCACCACTACTAAAAATGTATAGGAAAGAGTTTATATGGATTATATATGTATCACTAAACATATATCTTACCACATGATTGTTTGTGTGATCATCACATTTTGGGTCAAGTTTCTATTCATAAATGCTTGCTACTTGTGGGCTGAAATCTAGGATGATATGTATGAAGTACTAGTTAATATGAGTGTACCTCTTGGAATGAAGGAGATGAACGGAAAGAGAACCACTTTGAAATGAAGAAAAGAGTTAGGCCGAACGAGGTCCAATTATAGGACAACCAAATGGAGGCTAAGGATAAAAAATTGTTGTAGGAAGGCAAGGAGGTGGGAATGCAAGCATGCCAAACATCATGTTGAGATGACGATGGCAAGTAATAGAGCTAAATAATACCTTTAATTGGCATCTAGCACTCCTGCTAAAAAAATCTTAACTGTTATTTTGCATAAGAATGTAAGTTGCCTCCGGCTTGCCTCACTATTTTTGGACCATTATATGCCCCTAATGCATGTCTCTTATGGTTGTGAGAATACCAAGATAATCTAATGTGGAAGAATGAAGTGTGTTCATTTTGAAAAAGATGATGAAACACAAAAGATGGAAGATAAAGAAATCTTGTATATAAGTTTAAGGTGGCACATGAGATGAGATTCATTCCCAAAGACATGTTATACTAGAAGAGAGAGGATTTCACTAGCAGGAGTGGATTTCAGGTAGAGTGGATGTCTACCTTTATATTGCGATAAAGTTTGAGAAGATATAGAAATTTTATGGTAAAGAAGTTTGTACTGCTAAAATTATTTTTGACGTCTCAAATATCAATTTGAATTTGGGTTAAACATATAGATGCACAAAAGTATGGGCTCAAAATAATTCAACAATTAATGAGTTAAAATGCCTCCACCAAAATGTATTGGGCATATTGTGTAGTCTTGTTCCTAATATGAAATTATCAAATGGGGTTATGAATTAAATGTTTGGATATATATTTTTTCCATAAGTATAGGCAAGAACATCAGGTAACACCAGAATGATGTAGTTTTTAAGTAAAATGGTGGTAGTTGGAGCTGGGTGAAGATAAAATGGTCCTTCGAGATTGATCACTACATGTATTTCATAAGGTTTTTAGAGGTTATGAGGAATATGAATAATTTCATATTTCTAGAAGGTGAATAAGGATGCCTAAGAAGGAATTGAAATATGGAACATGAAGCTTTCCCTTTCTCTCTTCCTATTTATGGTATTTGAGGTTCCAGAATGACCCTTTTGGTTGCATGCCCAGAGAGCCACAATTTGAGTATAAATAGGGATACATCATATATGATTTGATTATTATTAAAAGAAATTCCACTTATTATGTTTGTTTGAGTATTGAGATAATGAATGAATGTAATAACGTCCTAGGAATGTTTTCACTCGATGAAATATGGTTTGGGTTGAGGCCCTAAACATGAGATCATATGTATACTTAAGATTATTCGTTCTTATTATGTCTCTACTTGGTTATTATTGTGGATATTATAGGACAACAATAATACATAGACTAGTGTGTGATCTGAGTGATGTTTATACCTCTTTAGTCATGATATTTGATATCAACTCAGAGACATGGGTACTTGTTAGAGAACAACTTTGGCTGGACCAACCCACCTTGAGAATGATACATGGAAGCCATTTCATGGCAAGTTAGAGTAATATCTCAATGTTACAATCATGATTGTGGTCCTTAGACTTGAAATCACTATGCTTATCACATGTTGTTCTATGTACTTTAAGACTAACCCAACGTGATACAAATAAGGGTTTTCATATAGGTGGCGATTGGGTGCATTGTGACACTTGTGGTTTACTATGAGTGATGTAGATGGGCTTTGTCCCTCAATTGGAGTGATATCATGGCCACTTGAATTCCAACTCAATATGATGATCCAAAAAAGATTGTTATGTATTTTGTTTCATTTATATACTAGAATTCCTCTAGGTCATTTTTTCAGAAAGTCTAGCTCTTTGCATATATTTCTTGTGGATTGGATTCATGAATCACCAAAGAAAATATATGGTAGGTCTATGGTTCATATGTATGTTGGTGGCTTACTTTGAACTTTTCATTTGGTTTTCTAAAGAGCTTTAATTCTGATCCTATTGAAATTTTGGTTTCTTTCCCTATTCAACCAGATGCCTATGAATCTTATATATCTTAGTATTTTTATTATTGTTCATGTTTATTCTTTGGTTTGCAGCTAGAACAAGGGGTGCTCTATTTTCTTGGTTGAGACACTATGAGAAATATATATATATCGGCTACATTTCTTCTAGATATACTTAATTTATATGTAGTTAAAGTTATTTATATTTACAATTTGTAAGAGTTATTTATATGTAGCTTACTTCTCATGTACGAAGGATGTTGAATTCTGATTACATGGAACCACACTATTTCCACCTTCAATTTTCCATTATCTTTTCTTTTAATTGTGATTCTAGTAGTACATGTTTTCCAAACAAGTAGAACTACTACAACTTTCAAGGTTCACATTCAGTTCACTGCATCTAGCTAGAATTGTGGCAATTTCCTTCAAGATGTATCTAAAGGAACTGGAAATGTAGTGTTTGAGAAGCTACAAAAATATCTTACAACTAAAACCATATGAATCTCCCAGGTTTGACAATTTAATGTTGAATATCCAAATACATTTAGAGATTATCAAGCACCACATGAATACGTCATTCTCATTGACAACGTCTTGTCTACATCTTTTTTTATTTTATAACCAAGTCATACTTTTATTTCTTTAATTCTTAAAATTCCCAGTCTTGCTTGAAGGATTATTGGGCTATATATCTAGCAAACACTAAAAAATTTGGCAGCTAAAACCCCTTAATATGGGAAGTTAATTGAGGGTTACGTCTGATATTGATTTTTGGTTTATATTTTTATTAGATCAGTAGATTTCTATTACATATTGGCTATGTTTCTGAATTGAATGTTGAAGTTTATTTAGTACCATTACATTTGTCTTGAACTGAGGGTATACAAGAAATGGGTATCTAAGATGAATCGTCATTTTATATTCTTCTAGGGTGATCTTTTTGTGATGGGACCAATACTAAAATGAAAGAGGTTGTACACAATGTTGGATATAAAAGTCTTTTTCTTTTATCCAATCATAACCTTTTTTAACGTGCATTTAGATATGATTGAACGATGGATACCTAGCCAGAAAGGCTTCCCCAACTGCTGATCCAAGGGGAACCCAACCAACGGAAAGGTCGATCCCCTAGAATGAGAAGCACACAGCACAATCAAGGGGGTTCGACCTCGGGCGGAACATCACCTATCCCCTCCAGCACACACTCTGACTATAGAAGAGCAAATAGCAGCTGCTCATCGGGAGGAGATGGTCACAGAGCTTAGCTCGGCCGGAGCAGCAGAAACAGACAGGCTTATAGCTGAGCTAGGAGTTGGGCTCAAAGAAACTAATGATTTCCTCCTCTTCCCACCTCATGAAGAGCACCACGAGTACCTCTATGATGGGAAGATGGAGGCCACTCTAAAGATTATGGTAGAAGCCAAGTTGGGACAAGACTCTGAGGAGAGTCACTCCAAAGACAATGCCACTGCAGAAGCCTCCTCAGAGGAAGCTGGACCAACAACTACAGTGCAACCTACGCATAAAGTTGTTGAGTAGGTGGTAAAGGCTATGCCGACAATACAAGAAGCCTTGGCACCTATGGCACAAGAGGCAACATCCGAGGATGAGGATGGAGGGTTATCAACCTTCTTCACAGATGAGCCCGCCAAGGAGAGATAAGCTGAAGATAGGATAAAGATACCTGCAGCAGCTCCCCCTCTGCCATGTAAGATGAAGGGCATGGACATGACAGTTGTGTCGCGCATCTCCTGCAGAGATGTCCATGTCCTGGCAGATGTCCTCAATGATGATCTACTCGGGTTGGACATATTGTACAACAACAAGGGTAGATGTCTGCCTAGAGACGACTTCTAGAGGGTTTTTCTGAAGAAGGCGCAAGTATACAAAAGATTGTTCAAGGTACTTTGTGCCACCCTCCTGGAAGAGTTATTACACTCGGACAAGCCGTAGCCAGTTTTCAACGGCACCACGTGTCTGGCCAGCCTTCTATACAAAGAAGAATACATGGCGGCAGAAGTGTCAGAGCTACAAGTGGTGGTCCGGAGGAAAGATACCAGAACCGTGGTGTTGCCCATCGGGAATGCAAAGCATTGGGCACTAATAGTCATCGATTTACATGAACGTAAGACGACGGTGCTCAATTGTTGCGCAGTTGAGATGGATAGCACATTTTTAATATACAAAAGGAAGGATGCCAGGGACACCTTGAAGATTCTGATATGCCTACAACGAGCTATCAAAGAGGCGAGCACAAAATTTCAAAGGGTCCTGGAAGCTATTCTCCATTAACAAGAAGGTTCCCCAGGAAGAAATTGGTTCGGGGGATTGCGCCTTCATTGTTCTACGCATGATGGAAGCCATCAACAAGGGCATCCCCCTGGAAGATCTAAACGTGGAAGACCTGCATGGACTACATGGTGTGTACGTCATGGAAGTCATCTATGATCGCCGGTTCTTCAGCGATCCGGCAATGCCCGCAGACACCATACCCCACAGGCTTCACATAGAGATTCCTCTTCCTAAAAAGGTAACTTGGAGGGAACAGCTCAAAACCATGTGGCTCGATCCGTCTAAACCAACTAGAGCTACAGCTTGGAAAGTGGGCTGGAGTGCAGAGGCTAAAGAAGTTGTGAAGCAACCCGTCAAAGAACAAAAGTAGCCTTCAGTAGCAGCAACTCCTAAAGTTCAACCTGCAGAAGAACAGCCCGCATAAGCAGAAGCTGAAGAAGAAGAGCTGAGGAACGATAGACTAGATGGGCCGGCGGGAGAAATTACACCTTCTTTCGAGAACTTTGACAGATGGAGCTACTTCAGCCTGTCAATGGAAGAACTGACCATAATCATGAGTTCTCTAAAAGAAGATGACTCACTGGGAGATGTCATCTTTCAATGAGATGGCATCGGCATTTTAAACGATGACCTTCACGAAACATTGAAAACGGGAGGGTATCTTTCTGTGAGTATGATGTCAGCCTACCAAGCATTATTAGGGGATTGAAAGCCAAACTCACACATGGCATACTTCCTACTGGTAGACGAAATCCTCAAAGATAAGAAGATAGGAGAAATGGAGTGGCTACAACGACGGCTTAAAGAGGCCACGCCAGAGCACATCTTCTTACCAATTCTTCATGACAACCAGTGGACCTTTGACCGGCCTTTTTTACACGTCCGGAAATGAACGTGGGACGAAGGAAGGAATCAAGCTTTAAATTTATAACCTGAAACCTTCTAGGCCCCCGCAACTTTTATTACGGGGTCGAAGTAGATATACGGGGTCGAACACAGGGACGTGGTGACGTTTAGGATGCCACAGATCTCGTTCTTTAGTCAGATAAGCCAAGACGATAGTCGATAAAAGTAAATGCTAGAACTAGTCTAGCAGATTGTCACGATATAAAACAAAACAAAGAAAAGAAAACAAAACAAAACAGAGCTCGTGAGTCTACTAATCAGAGAAAGAGAGTTCCTGGCTATGTAACCACAAACGGGGCAGTCTATGCACTCATTCTCGGGCATAGACAACCCTCGAACACCCAAGCAAGCATCTAGTATGCACAGTGGCATCTGTCCTGTGGGGTCGTCCCACTCGCTCTCACGATACATGACTAAAACCATCAACGATATGTCATCGATCCTCTCTCAAGGAATGACATATCAACACCTAGGAATATACTAAGTTCCCTCTCAGGTCTTAGGATATTCTGGGATGTTAGGAACAGAATACCTCAGATCTTCCTCCTCTCGGGTTTAGATCCAAACTATCGTCTCTTAGCTATTCCTACAATGGATCTCTCGATACAGGAAGAAACAGCAGTTCAAGCGAGTAAGAGATCAACCAAACTAGCAATCATAACTTGGAAAGAGAAAATAGAACATGCAACATACTAGATATGATATGAATCTATTTACTTAAGGCAAAAGTATATAAACATGCCCAGATCGGGCTGCATAGCCAAGAAGGAGCTAACTAGCCATAGACAAGCATAGCTGGCACCGAACAAAGATGGATAAACATCGTTTGTACAAGAAACAAAGGAATGCAATAGAACGAAAGAGAAGAGAGAAGATATATAGCCCATAGAGGAGAGGTGGCTCTCGCTCCTCGGCCTCTGTGCAGGTCGGATCTCGGCCCTTGGGTCTTCTCTTCATCCCTCTGGACTCCTCGGCTCACTCTCTCTAGACCGTATCAGGCGGCGGCCGTATCGGTCGACGCACCCGTATCGGTCGACGGAGCCCTATCAGTCGACACACCCGTATCGGTCGACACCCGTATCGGTCGGCACCTGTATCGGTCAGCGGCCATATCGGTCGACACCCGTATCGGTCGGCACCCGTATCGGTCGGCGGCCGTATCGGTCGGCGGCCGTATCAGTCAGTAGACTTTTTGGGGAACTCGACACACTAGCTCCTTGGTCTAGGCACTAGCTCTTGCCGGGTCCTCCCTCCGGCTCCCCCTTTGCTCTGTAGGTTGGAAGTTGCTATTTATAGGCAGCGAGTTGATGGGAGTCGTAACTTTTATTGGTCCACATGTCCTTCATCTGTGGCTTCGATCTTGAGGCATCAGGTGGCCGTATCGGGCGACGGTCGTATCGGGCAGCGGCCGTATCGAGCGGTGGCCGTATCGGTCGGTGCGACCGTATCGGGCGGCGACCGTATCGGGCGGCGTGGCCATATCGGTCGGCGCGGCCGTATCGGGCGGCGACTGTAACGGTCGGCGTGACCGTGTCGGGCGGCGGGGCCTTATCGGTCGGCGGGGCCGTGTCGGGCGGTGCGGCCGTATCGGCCAGGCCCTATCGGTCAGCTGCTGGAATTCTTGTCTTTTCAGGTTCGGTACTTGAGAGTCCCAAAATTGGCTAGTTTCGGTGCCTGCAAGTCTAAAACAGGCTAATTAGCTACATTATTGGCTATTTTCACTACATTATCTAATGGAGAGATAGAAAACATAAAACATGAACAAAAGAGTGCATATTAAGACTAAAGTGGCACAAAATTATAGATAAAATGCATAGAAAATATGCGCTAATTTGGGTGTTATCAACTACCCCAAGCTTAAAACTTGCTTGTCCTCAAGCAAGACTGTGCTCAAAGAACAAAAGATAACATCCAAATTAAGCTTGGCAATAAATGCTAAGGTTAAGAAAAATAGTTTAAAGCATCAATACTCTTGATCCATGTCATTTCAGAACAAACCCCCACCAAACAAGCACAATCCTTCCAAAGTAAGATCAAAGAATTTCCAGGCAAGATTAAGCGAATTCACTATAGCCTGCCAATACTCATGAGGGTTTGAATCATAATTATTTGATCATGAAAGAGTTGTCACTTAGGTGATCATGCGGGTGATGAGTAATGAGCCATCACCATGAATCCATGCATACCATTCAGGAATACCATGCCTCTCACTTAATCATGTCCTAAGAAATAAAGCAAAAAGACTCTAATGACTTCTGAGGATCCTGATCTGCGTCAGGTTGGTCCATGTAGCGAGCAACAGTCCCTGTAGTCCGAACTAGTTGGTCCAAAGCAGTGAGATGAACTCCTCGTACTGCGCCCGAACCAACCCTGCTACTGAGATGATCTCATAGGTCACCTAGGGGGTTCCTAGTGACTCTCTAATGAGCTTTTAGAGTGGTACTACCAGGCACGACATATCCGCATTCATGAGCGCAGTCATACACCGGCTAGGCACCATCCTCAACTCTCCTAAAAGAGAAAACAAGCACTCATTTATTGTTCACACTCAGGCTTTTATCATCTGCATTCTATTTTTAGGCTTGGGTGAGAACTATATAGATATTTTTGGGATTTTATGGGTGGCCAAACCTCTTTTGCACATTTTTATATTTTCATCTTTTTTATTCAATCTAATGTGAGAAGGCATGTAGTACATCAAGGAGAAACATTTCATCTTGATCATAGCTCAAAGCCCATCATAATCCGCTTGATACCTGTGTGAGAAGTAGCAATTATGATTCAAGAATCCTTAGAATAGAGGCAACCTTGTGAAATTCGCAGCTAGGAAACTTTAATTATGATTTAGCTCATTCCAACGGTCCTTTACCATGGATTTGCCATTCACAACATAGATCAAGGGAATTTAGCTTTAAGCTATGAAAAAGGGACATAACCTTAGATTTATTACCAAACTCAAGGAAAGAGTCAAAGAGCAAGTCAAGCAAGAGGTCAAGCAATTTTTAAGATAAAAATTGTGCAATTAGGCATAAAGTCAAGCATTTATCTATTAGAGTCGCACCACATAGCCATAATTGCAAAGCTAAAAAGCTGAGAAAAAAAGCTGAAAATTTTGAAAATTTAAGATTAAATGCAGGAAATAGACATGTATGCAAGAAGGGTGAAGAGAAAAGAAGGGTGAAGCCTACCACCCCAAGCTTAAGAGTTTGCTCGTCCTCGAGCAAGACTTAAACTTGAAATAGTGAGGCGGGAATGCATGATTGTTAATGGCAGTTATTGAAGTTCTAAAGATGATGCATGGATGCAAGTGTGGGCTCTGATCTCCAAACCATGACATAAACACGATTAAAACTTAGCGGAAGCGAATCGGTAATCAGCGGAAGACAAAAAATCACGGAAAATTAAAACTTTTTGAGATAAGAACTTGTATCCATAAAAACTCCTTTCATAAAGAGAGGTAACTGTTTACATCTCAGGATAATTACTTCTTGAGTAATTATATACATTCAAGATACAAAATCTCAAGATCACATAACACAAGACTCCAAGACCTGAGAGTACAGAGGACACATAGGACTGACTCTAACTACACCACATGGCAGGACAAATCTCCACCTGAGATTACTGCTGCCCCTGGTGCTGCTGCTGAGACTGATTACTTGAAGGCTGGTTCCTTCGTCTCCGACGTCCACCTAAAAAAAAATTGAAGTCTACGGGGTGAGACAATTATACATAATTGTCCCAGCGAGAGTTATAACTCTTCGCCAGAAGCTTTATTATAACATCAAAGATTATTTTAAACAGTAAAGCCTTCAAAGCATTCTATAACAGTTGCAGATATAACAAGATCTCTACAAATTAGGAGATATGGAGAATATCAACATTATTGCAATGTAACATCAATCAACTAACTTGGAGTCATCTCTAACAAGTTATACTACATGGTTGATTATGTTTTACAAACAACATTATGCCCTGTGGAGATGAGGCTTACCACTCATACTCCAACTGATCGCTGAGAAGCCGCATCAGTATCATACATAGGTCATTAAGAGAGCCGGATTCTCATGACCTTCATCTTCCTCAGTCAGTAAGAGGATCACTTGTAGGACATCTTGTGTCTCTACTACTATAGCTCACCAGGGTAAACTGGTCCTTCGCTATTCTAGAGTCACAGTGGCGTTCTGTACTCTCTTCGTCATCAGGAGGTTTCATATTTACCTACCACTGATACGGATATCTGTGCTTTCTTCGTCATCAGGAGGTTTCATGTTTACCTACCACTGATACGGTATGGAACTATAGTGAAGGATGGATGGATTCCACATCTACATCACTTTCCTACACTATGATGTAAGGTTCTACACATCCATGTACCCCACATACTCAAAAGTATGTGCTCCAGGAGTTCCCTATGGAAAACCTGTTTCACCATCACTTAATTTCTGACAATGATGGATCTATGATCAGGGCTCTACATTATACTTGATTAGTTAGGTACATTCAGTATTCTTTAACAGCATACATTGTTCTTCAAACAATAACAGTAGCATAGCAGCTATAAAAGAAGAATACTAAATGTAACAGGCCTAACTCATATCAATCATCATTTCTCATTATCCTCATCACAAGTCATCTCTAAAGCATGACCTTGATGGTATTCATGGCTCTCATAGCCCATTATCAGCATAGGATGCCACTAGCAAGGCATCAGATTACATTACTTATTCATAAGGCTACAACATGCCTTCAATGAATATAACATCAACATCCATACCTGGATATAATTACCTTCATATCAGAACCTGCATGATAATACATCTGATAAAGGTAATATAACAATAAGGAATGTACTTCCTACTCTTGTCATAAGAGTTAAATCTTTAATTTAAATCAAATAGAGTTTATTGCTCAAAAGCATGCCATTACCCTTGAATTAGGGTTTACTATTCATATTACATGTCATCACCCTTGAATTAGGGTTTACTTATTCACATTACAGGTGAATTAAACTCATAACATCATCATGTATGAGTAACACCTTCATTGATGCTCTTGGATTAGTTAAAGGTTCATCATTTATCATAATTAGGGTTTCTATGATCTCACACAGGTGGATCATACCCTAATTATGCTCATTTCTGTGTATTGGGGATGCTTCAATTGAGTTTCCATTTAAAAGAGGTACTTTCTCTCTCTAGAAGTACTTTCTCTCTCTAGAAGTACTCTCTCTCTCATCATAAGGTTAGGTGATATCAACATCACTCTAAAACAGGTTGGGTTGAGTCATCATAGGCTATCATAGCCAAAAACATCACCATTAAGTGATTAGAGTTACTTTCTCTCTCTAGGGTACTTTCTCTCTCTAGAGTACTCTCTCTTTCATCATACTAATGGTTGATGATAACATTAGACTAGATCAGGTTAGATAGAGTCATTATAACTAAAAACATCATTCTCATGTAATTAGGGTTTGAATTGAGTAAAGTATAACTCAATTGACCCTTCAGGGGTATCTTGGTAATTCACCCCATTGATCATCATCATAGTCAAAAACCTTAATCAAATAACTCCTTACTATCTTAGATTATCATTAGTGTTTGATTTGAGCAACATTGAACCATCACATGATTGAATTCGGTTGAAAGTGTTGACCGATTGCTCACTTTGACCCTTCAAGTCCATGAGCCCCTTTCTAGTTCCAAGACCGTGAGCCTCATCATGGGCTTGAGATCGTGAGTCACCTCACGGTCTTGAGGTCGTGAGCCCCCTCACGATCTTGAGGTCGTGAGCTACCTCACGATCTTGAGGTCGTGAGCCACCTCACGGTCCTGAGGTCGTGAGCCCCTTCACGGTCCTGAGGTCGTGAGCCACCTCACGGTCCTGAGGTCGTGAGCCACCTCACGGTCCTGAGGTCGTGAGCCACCTCACGGTCTCAACCACAAGGTCCTTCAACAAAGGTTCAACAAATCAAACGATGATGTCAACTGATGTTGAAGCCTTCAAAAGGTCCAATAACTGTTGACCACCTATGGATTGAGTTAATTAAGGTTATGCTTAACCAAATGGTCATTCAATTGACCCTCAATTGTTGACCAATTAGGATTGAAATCGATTCAATTAAGGTCTATCAATGTTCACCCATCAACACTCAACAATGTGTATCAACACAAGGTTGAACCCTTCAATTGAGCTCCAATTGGGCCCAAACTTGGCCCAAACGGTCTTGAGGTCATGTGGGTGGACCCCACATGGTCTTGAGACCGTTAGCCCAAGATTTCATCAAAATCTAAGGTGATTTGATAGAGGTTGAACCATGATTGGTCACAGAATCCGAATTTTGATTAACTTGATAACTTATTTGCAATTGGGTGTTCAATTGGTCAAATTACTCAACCCTAGACCTTCAAATGGTCTTGGGTGATTGTCCTCACGGTCTTGAGGTCATGTGGGTGGACCCCACATGGTCTTGAGACCGTTTAGGTCAATCAACCCTAAAAACCCTAATTATGTCACCATAATTTCAGTACTGATTTTATCTAGGGTTAGCCCTAGTATTCACCCTTCAACTCTTAGCCCGTTTGGAATTAGACCATCAAACTTGGTGAGTTGTTAATTAACAAAATTTTGAACAGTAATCTCATGGGGTCAATGCTTAATCAACGACCTTTCACGGTCTTGAGACCTTTTGCCCAAAAAGGCAATTTCAGACCGTTTGAAAATCAGCAACTAATTCATTTAAAGTCGTGACTTAAAAAGGTCATATCTCCCGATTCCTTTGGAGTTAGTCTCCCAAATTTTGAGGGTATTTAGCCTATATAATTAGGAACAGGTTTCTTATATGGTCCACGCTCGGTCAACAGGGCCAATCGGTCTTGAGACCGCGAGCCCTCTCACGGTCTCGAGACCGCGAGGCTCCCTCACGGTCTTGAGGTCGTGAGAGCAAACTGTTAGGACCGTTTAGGGAAAAGAAAAACGGTGGGTTTTTCTTGGAAATCACGCCTTCATCTTCTAGCTCAAGAACAGTACAGATATCCCACGGGTTTGCTTGCAAAATAGCAGGGAAAAGTAGGGAAATACTAGGAGCTATCATTAACTCGCATATAAAGATGCACATAGTAAAGCATAGGTTTAGAGTTATAAAACCCGCCTAAAGCTTGCTTCTTGAGCTCCAAGCTTTCAAGCTCCAAGCTCTAATGGCGTCCTTGAGTTCCCACAGGTTGGCCAAGGTGAAAACTCCAAGGAAGGATGAAAAGAGACGGCTAGAAAGATAGGGTTTCGAGAATTAGCCATGAAGATGACCTTGAATTCGAATTCTAACCATGGAATTAGGCAAGAAGAGGGGTTTAAACCTACCTTGCACCCCTTGTTCGTCCTCCTTAGCTCCAAGGCAGTCCTTGGTCGTCTTTGGTGAAATGAAACAGTAAAGGGAACGAAGGTTAAGTTCCCTTGCAACTAAAGGAAGGATGGCTTATATACATGGGATAGGATTTTCAACATTAGTTCATAAGTTTCCCTTAATTCCAACTAAGTCCTTCTTTTATTACTTGCTCGTCCCTTCCTCTTTATTCTAAGGACAAACCTTATCTTAAGTTATAGAAAAGAAGGCAAGGAAGAACAATCTAATAATAAAGTTCATACTTAAAGGGTTATTGCACATATACCCTGATTATTCAATCACAGAGCCTATTTCTTAACTTGATAACTCAATTGAGGTGAATTCCTCATCATTTCTTCTCTAAATGATGGCAAAAGTCTAAAAAGATACTTTAGATGACATTCTTTACAAATTGCATCCCATCATTTGGGTAAATTGCATTTTACCCCAAATTAGGGTTTCAAGCCCTGGGATTGCTTCCACAGCTGCACCTTGGTGCTCTAGCTTGGGAAATCCCTCAAACTTTGCCAAAGAGATTCTCATGATGTCTCAACATCAGAGGAACATCTCATCATGTGCAAATTGCAAGTTAACCCTTTCAACTGGGTAAATTGCACATAGGTCCCTGTATTACAAAACAGTGCTACAACTTTATATATAAAGGAGCAAAAACTGAAATATACATTTCTGAGAAGCTTAATTACATGCTCAGAGTTAATCACAAAGATTTAATTACATATTTAGGCAAAACACCTAGGGTTAGCTCATAACCCAGGTCAGGGATGTTACAAATTATCCACCCCTTACAAGGATTTCGTCCCCGAAATCGATAAAACATATTACGAGAAAAGGGTAGGATACTTCCTTCTCATCTCGTCCTCTAACTCCCAAGTGGCTTCTTCAATACCACGATGATTCCAGAGGACTTTCACAAGACTTATATCTTTCTTCTTTAACTTTTTAATTCGTTTATCAAGGATTGACACTGGTCCCTCTTCATAGGATATGTCATCATTCAATTCTACTTCCATAGGTTGTAGAACTGACTCGGTGTCTGGGTGACATTTCTTCAACATAGAAATGTGAAACACAGGATGTAACCTCTGTAATTCTGGGGGCAGCTCTAGTTTATATGCTACCTTTCCAATCCGTTCAATGATTGGATAAGGCCCCATATATCTAGGAGCTAACTTCCCCTTCCTTCCAAAACGAAGGACCCCTTTCCAAGGTGAGACCTTAAGATACACTTTGTCTCCAATCTGGAACTCTAAAGGTCTACGACGTTTGTCAGCATAAGATTTCTGCCTATCTTGAGCAGTCTTAATCTTATGTTGTATTACTTTAATCTTTTCCGTGGTTTGCTGCACCAGGTCAGGACCTAACAACTGGTGCTCACCAGTCTCAAACCAACACAAGGGTGATCTACAACGTCTACCATATAAGGCTTCATAAGGTGCCATATCAATACTATGCTGATAGCTATTATTATAGGCAAACTCTATCAAGCTTAGGTGTAGGTCCCAACTTCCGGTAAACTGGAGAACACATGCTCGCAACAGGTCTTCTAAGGTTTGTATAGTTCTTTCCGACTGTCCATCAGTCTGTGGATGAAAGGCCGTACTAAACCTCAGCTTGGTACCTAGGGCTTTGTGTAACTGTTCCCAAAAACGACTTGTAAACTGAGGACCTCTGTCCGAAACTATTGTGACAGGAACTCCGTGCAACCGCACTATCTCTTGCACATACAACTCTGATAACCTTTCCGCAGAATAGGTTGTTTTGACAGGTAAGAAATGTGTTGTCTTAGTCAACCTATCAACAATTACCCAAATGGAATCATGTCCTTTGCTTGTCCTGGGTAGGCCAACAACAAAGTCCATGGTCACATGGTCCCACTTCCACTGTGATATGGGTAAAGGTTGCATTGTCCCTGCAGGCTTCTGGTGTTCAGCTTTAACTTGCTGACACACAGAACACCTCAAAACAAACTCTGCAACGTCCTTCTTCATCCCAGGCCACCAATACAGATCCTTCAAATTCCGATACATCTTGGTGCTCCCTGGATGCATAGCATACATGGAAGAATGGGCTTCTTCCAGGACTAACTTCCTTAAGTTGTCCACATCCGGCACTATCATTCTTCCATTATAACAAGCTACTTGATCTTTTGAGTCATGAAACCCATCTTGTTTCTCATTTCCATACTCAGATCTTATATGTTGAACTGCAGCATCATCTAGCTGTGCTTCTTTAATCTGCTCTCTTAGGGTAGGTTTAATATGCATCTCAGCTAACAAACCGGCTAGCAATGACACCTTCAACTGTACATTGTCTTGCCTTAAAGAGATAAGCATATCTCTTCTAGAGCATACTAAAGAGTTTAGTTGTGCTCTATTCATGGTTGATGTTGCTGATTTCCTACTCAAGGCATCTGCAACAACATTGGCCTTACCTGGATGGTAATCAATTGTACAGTCGTAGTCCTTGATTAACTCCATCCAGCGACGTTGCCTCATGTTGAGCTCATGCTGAGAGAAGATATACTTAAGGTTTTTGTGGTCTGTGAAAATCTGGAATGTCTCTCCGTAGAGATAATGTCTCCAGATCTTCAAAGCATGAACCACAGCTGCTAACTCCAGATCGTGTGTTGGATAATTCTCCTCGTGTTTCTTAAGCTGTCGGGAAGCAAAAGAAATCACTTGTTTATCCTGCATCAACACACATCCTAGTCCATTTTTGGAAGCATCACAGAAAACTATATACCCTTTTCCTTGCTCAGGTAGCACTAGCACAGGTGCACTTGTCAACCTCTCCTTCAGCAGCTGGAAAGATTGTTGACACTTATCACTCCAAGAAAAAGGAACATCTTTCCGGGTTAACTTGGTCAAAGGTAAAGCTATAGAACTAAAGTTCTTAATGAACCTTCGATAATAGCCAGCTAACCCCAAGAAACTTCGAATCTCCGTCGGTGTTTTCGGTTGTTCCCATTGTAGAATAGATTCTACCTTTGTAGGGTCAACACGAATTCCCGAGGCGGATATTACATGTCCAAGAAAAGATACTTCCGGCAGCCAGAACTCACACTTGCTAAACTTAGCGTACAGCTTATGTTCTCTTAGCAAGGTCAGAGCTTGGCGAAGATGCTGCTCATGCTGCTGAGCATCTTTACTATAAATCAGTATGTCATCTATGAAGACGACAACACACTGATCAAGGAAAGGTCGAAAAACTCTATTCATGAGTTCCATGAATGCAGCTGGTGCATTGGTTAGTCCAAACGACATAACCGTGAACTCATAGTGACCATATCTTGTCCTAAAGGCAGACTTGGATATGTCACTATCCTTAATACGAAGTTGGTAATATCCAGACCTCAAGTCTATCTTTGAAAAGACTGTTGCACCACGCAACTGGTCAAAGAGATCATCAATCCTCGGCAGAGGATACTTATTCTTTATTGTCACTTTATTGAGTTGTCTATAGTCGATGCACAACCGCATTGACCCATCTTTCTTTTTAACAAACAAGACCGGAGCACCCCCAAGGTGAAGTGCTTGGTCGGATAAAACCTCTCTCAAGTAGCTCTTGAAGCTGTTTCTTGAGTTCTGCCATCTCGGCAGGAGCCATTCTATACGGAGTTTGAGCTATGGGTTTCGTATCTGGAATTAGATTGATTTCAAAATCAATTTCCCGAGGTGGTGGTATACCAGGAAGTTCTTCAGGAAACACATCCTCGAATTCCCTGACTATGGGAACTTCAGCAGGATTGGAACTTTCCTTGGTAACATCTACCACATGGGCTAAGAATGCATAACATCCTTGCCTCAACAGCTTATCAGCAACCATAGCTGACACAAGACAGGTGGGCAGAATCTTTCTTTCACCTTGAAAGATCCATGTGTTGCTTTCATCAGCAAACACAGCCAACTTGGACTCACAATCCAAGACAACTCTATACCTTTCTAAGGTATCCATCCCAAGGATTATATCAAACCCCTGCATATCAAGTGGTATAAGGTCCACTTGAATGCGATGGTCAGAAAAGAAAAGGATGCAGGGAGAACATACCTCCTGCAAAACGGCAGACCCACTCAACGGAGTCTCTAACAACAGACTATCTGCTCTATGACTAACAGTCACATTGCAGTTACGAATCACTTCACGAGTGATGAAAGAGTGCGTAGCACCCGGATCAATCAGAACAGATACATTACAGGATATAGACATATCAGAATATAAAAGTTTCATCTGACCTGCCACTACCCGTGGATTGACCACTGCCTCAGGTGGGTTCATAGCATAGAACCTCGCGGTTGCCTGGTGTTGAGGTGGTGCTGATGATCCAGCTTGAGACGCTTGTCCACGTCCTCGAGCTGCTCCTTGATGTTGTCTATTCTGAGATCCCTGTTGATTCTGTCTCGGAGGTTGTTGTGTCACACCGACAGGCCTAGAACGGCAATCCTTCATCAAGTGTCCCACCTTACCACAGTTGTAGCAACTCTTCTCCTGTTGTTGTGGTCTGGGTGGTCCAGTGACTGACACTGATGCAGAACTGTGCGTCCCTTGAAGCGGTTGACTCCGTCCTCTACCTCTACTTGGTGTCCATTGAGTTTGAAAACTTGATCTGGGTGGTGGAGGGTTAGGTGCAGAGAATCTAGGTTTCTTGGAATCCCTAGATGAAGAACCCTGGAACTGGGGATATCTTTTATGGGTTTGTCTTTTCTCAACAACAGATCTCTCTATCCTTCGGACTGACTCAACGAAGGTAGAGAATCTCTCTCTGTTTTCTAAGGCAGACACAGGGGTTGACATATCGGAATTCAAACCCTTTTCAAATCTTCTGATTCTTTCATCATCCGTAGAAGCCATGTGCGGACAGAACCGCAACAACTCCATAAACTTAGCTTCATACTCACTAATGTTCATCATACCCTGCCTTAGTTTCTCAAACTGAGAAATCTTCTCATCTAGGAAGGTCTTTGGAAAATATCTATTGATAAATTCCCGACGAAACTCTTCCCATGAGAACTCTACTCTAGGTCTCTTCTGCTCTTCCATGTTCCACCAGTGACCAGCACTGCCTTTGAGAAGATAGACAGCATGTCTAACCTTCTCAGCTTCCGGAATCATAAGAATCCTGAAAGCCTTCTCCAACTCTGTCAACCATAAGTCAGCATCTGCAGGGTCGGCAGTTCCGAAGTACTCGGTAGCTCCGACACGACGAAGTCGTTCGAATGTCTTACCAATACCTTGTACTTCAGGCTGGACAGGTGCCCTAGGTGCAGGAATGGGCATCCTATCGGTTATATGTGTCATGGCAGTCATAAACTGCCCGAACATCGTCTGTATAGCTGGATCACTCATGTCAGCTGGATCGAACTGGGGTGGCTCTCTTGGCGACTTAGGTGCAGGTTGTTCTATTCTCGGAACTCTTGCACCGCCTCGAGGTGCACTAGCACTACTCTCAGCCACGTGCTCATCGCGATGTTCTGACATTCTTATGTATCTTCTTCTCCTGAGGAGCAGAAGATTCTATTAGATAAGGAAGGAGTACTAAAGGTAGACTCGACATCCTAAGTCCTATGCCTCTGTAGACTCAACTGAACCTGGAGCTCTGATACCACTAATTGTGGGCTCTGATCTCCAAACCATGACATAAACACGATTAAAACTTAGCGGAAGCGAATCGGTAATCAGCGGAAGACAAAAAATCACGGAAAATTAAAACTTTTTGAGATAAGAACTTGTATCCATAAAAACTCCTTTCATAAAGAGAGGTAACTGTTTACATCTCAGGATAATTACTTCTTGAGTAATTATATACATTCAAGATACAAAATCTCAAGATCACATAACACAAGACTCCAAGACCTGAGAGTACAGAGGACACATAGGACTGACTCTAACTACACCACATGGCAGGACAAATCTCCACCTGAGATTACTGCTGCCCCTGGTGCTGCTGCTGAGACTGATTACTTGAAGGCTGGTTCCTTCGTCTCCGACGTCCACCTAAAAAAAAATTGAAGTCTACGGGGTGAGACAATTATACATAATTGTCCCAGCGAGAGTTATAACTCTTCGCCAGAAGCTTTATTATAACATCAAAGATTATTTTAAACAGTAAAGCCTTCAAAGCATTCTATAACAGTTGCAGATATAACAAGATCTCTACAAATTAGGAGATATGGAGAATATCAACATTATTGCAATGTAACATCAATCAACTAACTTGGAGTCATCTCTAACAAGTTATACTACATGGTTGATTATGTTTTACAAACAACATTATGCCCTGTGGAGATGAGGCTTACCACTCATACTCCAACTGATCGCTGAGAAGCCGCATCAGTATCATACATAGGTCATTAAGAGAGCCGGATTCTCATGACCTTCATCTTCCTCAGTCAGTAAGAGGATCACTTGTAGGACATCTTGTGTCTCTACTACTATAGCTCACCAGGGTAAACTGGTCCTTCGCTATTCTAGAGTCACAGTGGCGTTCTGTACTCTCTTCGTCATCAGGAGGTTTCATATTTACCTACCACTGATACGGATATCTGTGCTTTCTTCGTCATCAGGAGGTTTCATGTTTACCTACCACTGATACGGTATGGAACTATAGTGAAGGATGGATGGATTCCACATCTACATCACTTTCCTACACTAGGATGTAAGGTTCTACACATCCATGTACCCCACATACTCAAAAGTATGTGCTCCAGGAGTTCCCTATGGAAAACCTGTTTCACCATCACTTAATTTCTGACAATGATGGATCTATGATCAGGGCTCTACATTATACTTGATTAGTTAGGTACATTCAGTATTCTTTAACAGCATACATTGTTCTTCAAACAATAACAGTAGCATAGCAGCTATAAAAGAAGAATACTAAATGTAACAGGCCTAACTCATATCAATCATCATTTCTCATTATCCTCATCACAAGTCATCTCTAAAGCATGACCTTGATGGTATTCATGGCTCTCATAGCCCATTATCAGCATAGGATGCCACTAGCAAGGCATCAGATTACATTACTTATTCATAAGGCTACAACATGCCTTCAATGAATATAACATCAACATCCATACCTGGATATAATTACCTTCATATCAGAACCTGCATGATTAATACATCTGATAAAGGTAATATAACAATAAGGAATGTACTTCCTACTCTTGTCATAAGAGTTAAATCTTTAATTTAAATCAAATAGAGTTTATTGCTCAAAAGCATGCCATTACCCTTGAATTAGGGTTTACTATTCATATTACATGTCATCACCCTTGAATTAGGGTTTACTTATTCACATTACAGGTGAATTAAACTCATAACATCATCATGTATGAGTAACACCTTCATTGATGCTCTTGGATTAGTTAAAGGTTCATCATTTATCATAATTAGGGTTTCTATGATCTCACACAGGTGGATCATACCCTAATTATGCTCATTTCTGTGTATTGGGGATGCTTCAATTGAGTTTCCATTTAAAAGAGGTACTTTCTCTCTCTAGAAGTACTTTCTCTCTCTAGAAGTACTCTCTCTCTCATCATAAGGTTAGGTGATATCAACATCACTCTAAAACAGGTTGGGTTGAGTCATCATAGGCTATCATAGCCAAAAACATCACCATTAAGTGATTAGAGTTACTTTCTCTCTCTAGGGTACTTTCTCTCTCTAGAGTACTCTCTCTTTCATCATACTAATGGTTGATGATAACATTAGACTAGATCAGGTTAGATAGAGTCATTATAACTAAAAACATCATTCTCATGTAATTAGGGTTTGAATTGAGTAAAGTATAACTCAATTGACCCTTCAGGGGTATCTTGGTAATTCACCCCATTGATCATCATCATAGTCAAAAACCTTAATCAAATAACTCCTTACTATCTTAGATTATCATTAGTGTTTGATTTGAGCAACATTGAACCATCACATGATTGAATTCGGTTGAAAGTGTTGACCGATTGCTCACTTTGACCCTTCAAGTCCATGAGCCCCTTTCTAGTTCCAAGACCGTGAGCCTCATCATGGGCTTGAGATCGTGAGTCACCTCACGGTCTTGAGGTCGTGAGCCCCCTCACGATCTTGAGGTCGTGAGCTACCTCACGATCTTGAGGTCGTGAGCCACCTCACGGTCCTGAGGTCGTGAGCCCCTTCACGGTCCTGAGGTCGTGAGCCACCTCACGGTCCTGAGGTCGTGAGCCACCTCACGGTCCTGAGGTCGTGAGCCACCTCACGGTCTCAACCACAAGGTCCTTCAACAAAGGTTCAACAAATCAAACGATGATGTCAACTGATGTTGAAGCCTTCAAAAGGTCCAATAACTGTTGACCACCTATGGATTGAGTTAATTAAGGTTATGCTTAACCAAATGGTCATTCAATTGACCCTCAATTGTTGACCAATTAGGATTGAAATCGATTCAATTAAGGTCTATCAATGTTCACCCATCAACACTCAACAATGTGTATCAACACAAGGTTGAACCCTTCAATTGAGCTCCAATTGGGCCCAAACTTGGCCCAAACGGTCTTGAGGTCATGTGGGTGGACCCCACATGGTCTTGAGACCGTTAGCCCAAGATTTCATCAAAATCTAAGGTGATTTGATAGAGGTTGAACCATGATTGGTCACAGAATCCGAATTTTGATTAACTTGATAACTTATTTGCAATTGGGTGTTCAATTGGTCAAATTACTCAACCCTAGACCTTCAAATGGTCTTGGGTGATTGTCCTCACGGTCTTGAGGTCATGTGGGTGGACCCCACATGGTCTTGAGACCGTTTAGGTCAATCAACCCTAAAAACCCTAATTATGTCACCATAATTTCAGTACTGATTTTATCTAGGGTTAGCCCTAGTATTCACCCTTCAACTCTTAGCCCGTTTGGAATTAGACCATCAAACTTGGTGAGTTGTTAATTAACAAAATTTTGAACAGTAATCTCATGGGGTCAATGCTTAATCAACGACCTTTCACGGTCTTGAGACCTTTTTCCCAAAAAGGCAATTTCAGACCGTTTGAAAATCAGCAACTAATTCATTTAAAGTCGTGACTTAAAAAGGTCATATCTCCCGATTCCTTTGGAGTTAGTCTCCCAAATTTTGAGGGTATTTAGCCTATATAATTAGGAACAGGTTTCTTATATGGTCCACGCTCGGTCAACAGGGCCAATCGGTCTTGAGACCGCGAGCCCTCTCACGGTCTCGAGACCGCGAGGCTCCCTCACGGTCTTGAGGTCGTGAGAGCAAACTGTTAGGACCGTTTAGGGAAAAGAAAAACGGTGGGTTTTTCTTGGAAATCACGCCTTCATCTTCTAGCTCAAGAACAGTACAGATATCCCACGGGTTTGCTTGCAAAATAGCAGGGAAAAGTAGGGAAATACTAGGAGCTATCATTAACTCGCATATAAAGATGCACATAGTAAAGCATAGGTTTAGAGTTATAAAACCCGCCTAAAGCTTGCTTCTTGAGCTCCAAGCTTTCAAGCTCCAAGCTCTAATGGCGTCCTTGAGTTCCCACAGGTTGGCCAAGGTGAAAACTCCAAGGAAGGATGAAAAGAGACGGCTAGAAAGATAGGGTTTCGAGAATTAGCCATGAAGATGACCTTGAATTCGAATTCTAACCATGGAATTAGGCAAGAAGAGGGGTTTAAACCTACCTTGCACCCCTTGTTCGTCCTCCTTAGCTCCAAGGCAGTCCTTGGTCGTCTTTGGTGAAATGAAACAGTAAAGGGAACGAAGGTTAAGTTCCCTTGCAACTAAAGGAAGGATGGCTTATATACATGGGATAGGATTTTCAACATTAGTTCATAAGTTTCCCTTAATTCCAACTAAGTCCTTCTTTTATTACTTGCTCGTCCCTTCCTCTTTATTCTAAGGACAAACCTTATCTTAAGTTATAGAAAAGAAGGCAAGGAAGAACAATCTAATAATAAAGTTCATACTTAAAGGGTTATTGCACATATACCCTGATTATTCAATCACAGAGCCTATTTCTTAACTTGATAACTCAATTGAGGTGAATTCCTCATCATTTCTTCTCTAAATGATGGCAAAAGTCTAAAAAGATACTTTAGATGACATTCTTTACAAATTGCATCCCATCATTTGGGTAAATTGCATTTTACCCCAAATTAGGGTTTCAAGCCCTGGGATTGCTTCCACAGCTGCACCTTGGTGCTCTAGCTTGGGAAATCCCTCAAACTTTGCCAAAGAGATTCTCATGATGTCTCAACATCAGAGGAACATCTCATCATGTGCAAATTGCAAGTTAACCCTTTCAACTGGGTAAATTGCACATAGGTCCCTGTATTACAAAACAGTGCTACAACTTTATATATAAAGGAGCAAAAACTGAAATATACATTTCTGAGAAGCTTAATTACATGCTCAGAGTTAATCACAAAGATTTAATTACATATTTAGGCAAAACACCTAGGGTTAGCTCATAACCCAGGTCAGGGATGTTACAAATTATCCACCCCTTACAAGGATTTCGTCCCCGAAATCGATAAAACATATTACGAGAAAAGGGTAGGATACTTCCTTCTCATCTCGTCCTCTAACTCCCAAGTGGCTTCTTCAATACCACGATGATTCCAGAGGACTTTCACAAGACTTATATCTTTCTTCTTTAACTTTTTAATTCGTTTATCAAGGATTGACACTGGTCCCTCTTCATAGGATATGTCATCATTCAATTCTACTTCCATAGGTTGTAGAACTGACTCGGTGTCTGGGTGACATTTCTTCAACATAGAAATGTGAAACACAGGATGTAACCTCTGTAATTTTGGGGGCAGCTCTAGTTTATATGCTACCTTTCCAATCCGTTCAATGATTGGATAAGGCCCCATATATCTAGGAGCTAACTTCCCCTTCCTTCCAAAACGAAGGACCCCTTTCCAAGGTGAGACCTTAAGATACACTTTGTCTCCAATCTGGAACTCTAAAGGTCTACGACGTTTGTCAGCATAAGATTTCTGCCTATCTTGAGCAGTCTTAATCTTATGTTGTATTACTTTAATCTTTTCCGTGGTTTGCTGCACCAGGTCAGGACCTAACAACTGGTGCTCACCAGTCTCAAACCAACACAAGGGTGATCTACAACGTCTACCATATAAGGCTTCATAAGGTGCCATATCAATACTATGCTGATAGCTATTATTATAGGCAAACTCTATCAAGCTTAGGTGTAGGTCCCAACTTCCGGTAAACTGGAGAACACATGCTCGCAACAGGTCTTCTAAGGTTTGTATAGTTCTTTCCGACTGTCCATCAGTCTGTGGATGAAAGGCCGTACTAAACCTCAGCTTGGTACCTAGGGCTTTGTGTAACTGTTCCCAAAAACGACTTGTAAACTGAGGACCTCTGTCCGAAACTATTGTGACAGGAACTCCGTGCAACCGCACTATCTCTTGCACATACAACTCTGATAACCTTTCCGCAGAATAGGTTGTTTTGACAGGTAAGAAATGTGTTGTCTTAGTCAACCTATCAACAATTACCCAAATGGAATCATGTCCTTTGCTTGTCCTGGGTAGGCCAACAACAAAGTCCATGGTCACATGGTCCCACTTCCACTGTGATATGGGTAAAGGTTGCATTGTCCCTGCAGGCTTCTGGTGTTCAGCTTTAACTTGCTGACACACAGAACACCTCAAAACAAACTCTGCAACGTCCTTCTTCATCCCAGGCCACCAATACAGATCCTTCAAATTCCGATACATCTTGGTGCTCCCTGGATGCATAGCATACATGGAAGAATGGGCTTCTTCCAGGACTAACTTCCTTAAGTTGTCCACATCCGGCACTATCATTCTTCCATTATAACAAGCTACTTGATCTTTTGAGTCATGAAACCCATCTTGTTTCTCATTTCCATACTCAGATCTTATATGTTGAACTGCAGCATCATCTAGCTGTGCTTCTTTAATCTGCTCTCTTAGGGTAGGTTTAATATGCATCTCAGCTAACAAACCGGCTAGCAATGACACCTTCAACTGTACATTGTCTTGCCTTAAAGAGATAAGCATATCTCTTCTAGAGCATACTAAAGAGTTTAGTTGTGCTCTATTCATGGTTGATGTTGCTGATTTCCTACTCAAGGCATCTGCAACAACATTGGCCTTACCTGGATGGTAATCAATTGTACAGTCGTAGTCCTTGATTAACTCCATCCAGCGACGTTGCCTCATGTTGAGCTCATGCTGAGAGAAGATATACTTAAGGTTTTTGTGGTCTGTGAAAATCTGGAATGTCTCTCCGTAGAGATAATGTCTCCAGATCTTCAAAGCATGAACCACAGCTGCTAACTCCAGATCGTGTGTTGGATAATTCTCCTCGTGTTTCTTAAGCTGTCGGGAAGCAAAAGAAATCACTTGTTTATCCTGCATCAACACACATCCTAGTCCATTTTTGGAAGCATCACAGAAAACTATATACCCTTTTCCTTGCTCAGGTAGCACTAGCACAGGTGCACTTGTCAACCTCTCCTTCAGCAGCTGGAAAGATTGTTGACACTTATCACTCCAAGAAAAAGGAACATCTTTCCGGGTTAACTTGGTCAAAGGTAAAGCTATAGAACTAAAGTTCTTAATGAACCTTCGATAATAGCCAGCTAACCCCAAGAAACTTCGAATCTCCGTCGGTGTTTTCGGTTGTTCCCATTGTAGAATAGATTCTACCTTTGTAGGGTCAACACGAATTCCCGAGGCGGATATTACATGTCCAAGAAAAGATACTTCCGGCAGCCAGAACTCACACTTGCTAAACTTAGCGTACAGCTTATGTTCTCTTAGCAAGGTCAGAGCTTGGCGAAGATGCTGCTCATGCTGCTGAGCATCTTTACTATAAATCAGTATGTCATCTATGAAGACGACAACACACTGATCAAGGAAAGGTCGAAAAACTCTATTCATGAGTTCCATGAATGCAGCTGGTGCATTGGTTAGTCCAAACGACATAACCGTGAACTCATAGTGACCATATCTTGTCCTAAAGGCAGACTTGGATATGTCACTATCCTTAATACGAAGTTGGTAATATCCAGACCTCAAGTCTATCTTTGAAAAGACTGTTGCACCACGCAACTGGTCAAAGAGATCATCAATCCTCGGCAGAGGATACTTATTCTTTATTGTCACTTTATTGAGTTGTCTATAGTCGATGCACAACCGCATTGACCCATCTTTCTTTTTAACAAACAAGACCGGAGCACCCCCAAGGTGAAGTGCTTGGTCGGATAAAACCTCTCTCAAGTAGCTCTTGAAGCTGTTTCTTGAGTTCTGCCATCTCGGCAGGAGCCATTCTATACGGAGTTTGAGCTATGGGTTTCGTATCTGGAATTAGATTGATTTCAAAATCAATTTCCCGAGGTGGTGGTATACCAGGAAGTTCTTCAGGAAACACATCCTCGAATTCCCTGACTATGGGAACTTCAGCAGGATTGGAACTTTCCTTGGTAACATCTACCACATGGGCTAAGAATGCATAACATCCTTGCCTCAACAGCTTATCAGCAACCATAGCTGACACAAGACAGGTGGGCAGAATCTTTCTTTCACCTTGAAAGATCCATGTGTTGCTTTCATCAGCAAACACAGCCAACTTGGACTCACAATCCAAGACAACTCTATACCTTTCTAAGGTATCCATCCCAAGGATTATATCAAACCCCTGCATATCAAGTGGTATAAGGTCCACTTGAATGCGATGGTCAGAAAAGAAAAGGATGCAGGGAGAACATACCTCCTGCAAAACGGCAGACCCACTCAACGGAGTCTCTAACAACAGACTATCTGCTCTATGACTAACAGTCACATTGCAGTTACGAATCACTTCACGAGTGATGAAAGAGTGCGTAGCACCCGGATCAATCAGAACAGATACATTACAGGATATAGACATATCAGAATATAAAAGTTTCATCTGACCTGCCACTACCCGTGGATTGACCACTGCCTCAGGTGGGTTCATAGCATAGAACCTCGCGGTTGCCTGGTGTTGAGGTGGTGCTGATGATCCAGCTTGAGACGCTTGTCCACGTCCTCGAGCTGCTCCTTGATGTTGTCTATTCTGAGATCCCTGTTGATTCTGTCTCGGAGGTTGTTGTGTCACACCGACAGGCCTAGAACGGCAATCCTTCATCAAGTGTCCCACCTTACCACAGTTGTAGCAACTCTTCTCCTGTTGTTGTGGTCTGGGTGGTCCAGTGACTGACACTGATGCAGAACTGTGCGTCCCTTGAAGCGGTTGACTCCGTCCTCTACCTCTACTTGGTGTCCATTGAGTTTGAAAACTTGATCTGGGTGGTGGAGGGTTAGGTGCAGAGAATCTAGGTTTCTTGGAATCCCTAGATGAAGAACCCTGGAACTGGGGATATCTTTTATGGGTTTGTCTTTTCTCAACAACAGATCTCTCTATCCTTCGGACTGACTCAACGAAGGTAGAGAATCTCTCTCTGTTTTCTAAGGCAGACACAGGGGTTGACATATCGGAATTCAAACCCTTTTCAAATCTTCTGATTCTTTCATCATCCGTAGAAGCCATGTGCGGACAGAACCGCAACAACTCCATAAACTTAGCTTCATACTCACTAATGTTCATCATACCCTGCCTTAGTTTCTCAAACTGAGAAATCTTCTCATCTAGGAAGGTCTTTGGAAAATATCTATTGATAAATTCCCGACGAAACTCTTCCCATGAGAACTCTACTCTAGGTCTCTTCTGCTCTTCCATGTTCCACCAGTGACCAGCACTGCCTTTGAGAAGATAGACAGCATGTCTAACCTTCTCAGCTTCCGGAATCATAAGAATCCTGAAAGCCTTCTCCAACTCTGTCAACCATAAGTCAGCATCTGCAGGGTCGGCAGTTCCGAAGTACTCGGTAGCTCCGACACGACGAAGTCGTTCGAATGTCTTACCAATACCTTGTACTTCAGGCTGGACAGGTGCCCTAGGTGCAGGAATGGGCATCCTATCGGTTATATGTGTCATGGCAGTCATAAACTGCCCGAACATCGTCTGTATAGCTGGATCACTCATGTCAGCTGGATCGAACTGGGGTGGCTCTCTTGGCGACTTAGGTGCAGGTTGTTCTATTCTCGGAACTCTTGCACCGCCTCGAGGTGCACTAGCACTACTCTCAGCCACGTGCTCATCGCGATGTTCTGACATTCTTATGTATCTTCTTCTCCTGAGGAGCAGAAGATTCTATTAGATAAGGAAGGAGTACTAAAGGTAGACTCGACATCCTAAGTCCTATGCCTCTGTAGACTCAACTGAACCTGGAGCTCTGATACCACTAATTCTGGGCTCTGATCTCCAAACCATGACATAAACACGATTAAAACTTAGCGGAAGCGAATCGGTAATCAGCGGAAGACAAAAAATCACGGAAAATTAAAACTTTTTGAGATAAGAACTTGTATCCATAAAAACTCCTTTCATAAAGAGAGGTAACTGTTTACATCTCAGGATAATTACTTCTTGAGTAATTATATACATTCAAGATACAAAATCTCAAGATCACATAACACAAGACTCCAAGACCTGAGAGTACAGAGGACACATAGGACTGACTCTAACTACACCACATGGCAGGACAAATCTCCACCTGAGATTACTGCTGCCCCTGGTGCTGCTGCTGAGACTGATTACTTGAAGGCTGGTTCCTTCGTCTCCGACGTCCACCTAAAAAAAAATTGAAGTCTACGGGGTGAGACAATTATACATAATTGTCCCAGCGAGAGTTATAACTCTTCGCCAGAAGCTTTATTATAACATCAAAGATTATTTTAAACAGTAAAGCCTTCAAAGCATTCTATAACAGTTGCAGATATAACAAGATCTCTACAAATTAGGAGATATGGAGAATATCAACATTATTGCAATGTAACATCAATCAACTAACTTGGAGTCATCTCTAACAAGTTATACTACATGGTTGATTATGTTTTACAAACAACATTATGCCCTGTGGAGATGAGGCTTACCACTCATACTCCAACTGATCGCTGAGAAGCCGCATCAGTATCATACATAGGTCATTAAGAGAGCCGGATTCTCATGACCTTCATCTTCCTCAGTCAGTAAGAGGATCACTTGTAGGACATCTTGTGTCTCTACTACTATAGCTCACCAGGGTAAACTGGTCCTTCGCTATTCTAGAGTCACAGTGGCGTTCTGTACTCTCTTCGTCATCAGGAGGTTTCATATTTACCTACCACTGATACGGATATCTGTGCTTTCTTCGTCATCAGGAGGTTTCATGTTTACCTACCACTGATACGGTATGGAACTATAGTGAAGGATGGATGGATTCCACATCTACATCACTTTCCTACACTAGGATGTAAGGTTCTACACATCCATGTACCCCACATACTCAAAAGTATGTGCTCCAGGAGTTCCCTATGGAAAACCTGTTTCACCATCACTTAATTTCTGACAATGATGGATCTATGATCAGGGCTCTACATTATACTTGATTAGTTAGGTACATTCAGTATTCTTTAACAGCATACATTGTTCTTCAAACAATAACAGTAGCATAGCAGCTATAAAAGAAGAATACTAAATGTAACAGGCCTAACTCATATCAATCATCATTTCTCATTATCCTCATCACAAGTCATCTCTAAAGCATGACCTTGATGGTATTCATGGCTCTCATAGCCCATTATCAGCATAGGATGCCACTAGCAAGGCATCAGATTACATTACTTATTCATAAGGCTACAACATGCCTTCAATGAATATAACATCAACATCCATACCTGGATATAATTACCTTCATATCAGAACCTGCATGATTAATACATCTGATAAAGGTAATATAACAATAAGGAATGTACTTCCTACTCTTGTCATAAGAGTTAAATCTTTAATTTAAATCAAATAGAGTTTATTGCTCAAAAGCATGCCATTACCCTTGAATTAGGGTTTACTATTCATATTACATGTCATCACCCTTGAATTAGGGTTTACTTATTCACATTACAGGTGAATTAAACTCATAACATCATCATGTATGAGTAACACCTTCATTGATGCTCTTGGATTAGTTAAAGGTTCATCATTTATCATAATTAGGGTTTCTATGATCTCACACAGGTGGATCATACCCTAATTATGCTCATTTCTGTGTATTGGGGATGCTTCAATTGAGTTTCCATTTAAAAGAGGTACTTTCTCTCTCTAGAAGTACTTTCTCTCTCTAGAAGTACTCTCTCTCTCATCATAAGGTTAGGTGATATCAACATCACTCTAAAACAGGTTGGGTTGAGTCATCATAGGCTATCATAGCCAAAAACATCACCATTAAGTGATTAGAGTTACTTTCTCTCTCTAGGGTACTTTCTCTCTCTAGAGTACTCTCTCTTTCATCATACTAATGGTTGATGATAACATTAGACTAGATCAGGTTAGATAGAGTCATTATAACTAAAAACATCATTCTCATGTAATTAGGGTTTGAATTGAGTAAAGTATAACTCAATTGACCCTTCAGGGGTATCTTGGTAATTCACCCCATTGATCATCATCATAGTCAAAAACCTTAATCAAATAACTCCTTACTATCTTAGATTATCATTAGTGTTTGATTTGAGCAACATTGAACCATCACATGATTGAATTCGGTTGAAAGTGTTGACCGATTGCTCACTTTGACCCTTCAAGTCCATGAGCCCCTTTCTAGTTCCAAGACCGTGAGCCTCATCATGGGCTTGAGATCGTGAGTCACCTCACGGTCTTGAGGTCGTGAGCCCCCTCACGATCTTGAGGTCGTGAGCTACCTCACGATCTTGAGGTCGTGAGCCACCTCACGGTCCTGAGGTCGTGAGCCCCTTCACGGTCCTGAGGTCGTGAGCCACCTCACGGTCCTGAGGTCGTGAGCCACCTCACGGTCCTGAGGTCGTGAGCCACCTCACGGTCTCAACCACAAGGTCCTTCAACAAAGGTTCAACAAATCAAACGATGATGTCAACTGATGTTGAAGCCTTCAAAAGGTCCAATAACTGTTGACCACCTATGGATTGAGTTAATTAAGGTTATGCTTAACCAAATGGTCATTCAATTGACCCTCAATTGTTGACCAATTAGGATTGAAATCGATTCAATTAAGGTCTATCAATGTTCACCCATCAACACTCAACAATGTGTATCAACACAAGGTTGAACCCTTCAATTGAGCTCCAATTGGGCCCAAACTTGGCCCAAACGGTCTTGAGGTCATGTGGGTGGACCCCACATGGTCTTGAGACCGTTAGCCCAAGATTTCATCAAAATCTAAGGTGATTTGATAGAGGTTGAACCATGATTGGTCACAGAATCCGAATTTTGATTAACTTGATAACTTATTTGCAATTGGGTGTTCAATTGGTCAAATTACTCAACCCTAGACCTTCAAATGGTCTTGGGTGATTGTCCTCACGGTCTTGAGGTCATGTGGGTGGACCCCACATGGTCTTGAGACCGTTTAGGTCAATCAACCCTAAAAACCCTAATTATGTCACCATAATTTCAGTACTGATTTTATCTAGGGTTAGCCCTAGTATTCACCCTTCAACTCTTAGCCCGTTTGGAATTAGACCATCAAACTTGGTGAGTTGTTAATTAACAAAATTTTGAACAGTAATCTCATGGGGTCAATGCTTAATCAACGACCTTTCACGGTCTTGAGACCTTTTTCCCAAAAAGGCAATTTCAGACCGTTTGAAAATCAGCAACTAATTCATTTAAAGTCGTGACTTAAAAAGGTCATATCTCCCGATTCCTTTGGAGTTAGTCTCCCAAATTTTGAGGGTATTTAGCCTATATAATTAGGAACAGGTTTCTTATATGGTCCACGCTCGGTCAACAGGGCCAATCGGTCTTGAGACCGCGAGCCCTCTCACGGTCTCGAGACCGCGAGGCTCCCTCACGGTCTTGAGGTCGTGAGAGCAAACTGTTAGGACCGTTTAGGGAAAAGAAAAACGGTGGGTTTTTCTTGGAAATCACGCCTTCATCTTCTAGCTCAAGAACAGTACAGATATCCCACGGGTTTGCTTGCAAAATAGCAGGGAAAAGTAGGGAAATACTAGGAGCTATCATTAACTCGCATATAAAGATGCACATAGTAAAGCATAGGTTTAGAGTTATAAAACCCGCCTAAAGCTTGCTTCTTGAGCTCCAAGCTTTCAAGCTCCAAGCTCTAATGGCGTCCTTGAGTTCCCACAGGTTGGCCAAGGTGAAAACTCCAAGGAAGGATGAAAAGAGACGGCTAGAAAGATAGGGTTTCGAGAATTAGCCATGAAGATGACCTTGAATTCGAATTCTAACCATGGAATTAGGCAAGAAGAGGGGTTTAAACCTACCTTGCACCCCTTGTTCGTCCTCCTTAGCTCCAAGGCAGTCCTTGGTCGTCTTTGGTGAAATGAAACAGTAAAGGGAACGAAGGTTAAGTTCCCTTGCAACTAAAGGAAGGATGGCTTATATACATGGGATAGGATTTTCAACATTAGTTCATAAGTTTCCCTTAATTCCAACTAAGTCCTTCTTTTATTACTTGCTCGTCCCTTCCTCTTTATTCTAAGGACAAACCTTATCTTAAGTTATAGAAAAGAAGGCAAGGAAGAACAATCTAATAATAAAGTTCATACTTAAAGGGTTATTGCACATATACCCTGATTATTCAATCACAGAGCCTATTTCTTAACTTGATAACTCAATTGAGGTGAATTCCTCATCATTTCTTCTCTAAATGATGGCAAAAGTCTAAAAAGATACTTTAGATGACATTCTTTACAAATTGCATCCCATCATTTGGGTAAATTGCATTTTACCCCAAATTAGGGTTTCAAGCCCTGGGATTGCTTCCACAGCTGCACCTTGGTGCTCTAGCTTGGGAAATCCCTCAAACTTTGCCAAAGAGATTCTCATGATGTCTCAACATCAGAGGAACATCTCATCATGTGCAAATTGCAAGTTAACCCTTTCAACTGGGTAAATTGCACATAGGTCCCTGTATTACAAAACAGTGCTACAACTTTATATATAAAGGAGCAAAAACTGAAATATACATTTCTGAGAAGCTTAATTACATGCTCAGAGTTAATCACAAAGATTTAATTACATATTTAGGCAAAACACCTAGGGTTAGCTCATAACCCAGGTCAGGGATGTTACAGCAAGGATATAAAATAGTTAGAGGAAAGAAACTAACAAGAACATGAAAAGCAAAATTTATTGTAATAAAAGGGCGGGAGGGTGGGTAATAGAAAAGGGGGTGGCTGCCCCACGATACCGACACTGGGATCCCAAATTCTGAGTTTTGGGACCAGTGTCACCTGTGTCTTGCCGACGGGTTCCGCCACATAATATGAGTAGAATAGGCGGATGTGTTGGCCCTGCCGAGTCTGAAGAAGAAAAGTAAAATTTGGCGACTCGGTGAAGTCATCTTTGTGCTGGAAGTGGCTTGAACTGCACTAGGATGAATTCTTCAGCATTTAATCCTCAGGGTACCTTTCATTATATGATTCTAAAAATGAAGGTCCTGGGATGTTGACACCGGATGAGATAGATGAGAGAGGTTGGATGTTATCTTGAGGACTCATATCTTCTCTCTCCATCTCTACACTTGAGGTTGGATGCTCCGATAAATCTTCATGTACTGTCTGAGTCACCCAATCATCTTCTAAGCAAAAAGTACCCCCTAAAGAATCTGTTTGTAGTTCTACCACCCCAAGCTTATCACCTGGCGTGGATTCAGGGGTGTCTTCATGCTCAGCAGCCATGTTGTAGTGAATCGTCCATCCTACCCCCTTGACGTCCACCAAGCCTTGTAAAGGGGTGGTGGCGAATGATGGCTCGTGCTGCTCCAACTCATCTTCGTTACTATACTCACTGCTCCATGTCGAGCAGCTGTCGTCGTCTTCGTCGTCAAACAAATTGTTCCAAACCATGGTTGGCGTACTGCTCAAAGTGAAATGACAAGTCTCAATATGAGAAATGTCACTTTGGTCTGGTTCAATATCTGACTCTGGTTCCTCAAACCAACCTTCTGGTTGTGAGGTCGATTGTCTTTTCGAGTCTTCATCATCGTCATCATGGACCCATTCATGTCTATGACTCATTTCTTCCATTGGTTCATCAGTTGGGTCATCTGGATAAAATGAAGGGCTTTCCCAAGTGGGTTGGTCTTCACAGAAAAATCCTGGTGAATCCAGTTGGTGGTCTGAATAGGATGGTGATTCATACTCCACTTCATACCCAATGGGATGGTCTTGATGACTAACATCGTCATTGTCTTGTGATGGCAGTTGTGACCGAATTGTAACCAGATTGATGAGCTCTTGGAGCCTCCTGCCTTGTTCAACATCTTTATCATTAAGTTGTTGTACTTGAGCAGCAATGCTTTCGAGACCCGTCGATTCTGCCATGCACATATAAGGGGAACCCACTATATCAAACTGATGCTTCGGGATGGATCCGTGTTCAACGGTTTGAATTATACTACTACTGCGGTCTGGAGCCCTGGTGGCTACTTTGAGATGATGCTCCTGCTTGTCTAATAGTTGCTGGAGCGGATCGATGTTTTCTTGGAGATGAGGAACTAGGGAGGTGAGTGCCTTGACACTTTCTCCAGCTAACTCCACCACCTTGATCAGTTCTTGATCCCATGATAGCACATGAGTCGATGGTTGACTGACAGTCTCCTTTGTTGGAATTTCAACACATGACGACGATGGAGGTGAGTATAACTCAACTAGTTGCAGAGCACGACCTTCAATTATTTGCCAGCAGTCGAAACTGTGGAAAAACTCGGGAGGACAGGTGGACAAGATGATTTGTCTTGCGGAAGCAAGGTCCATGGCTGAAAAAGGTATGAGAAAAAGAAAAGTGATTTAGTATATATGAACAAGTATGTGTAAAGCAAGAGGAAAACTATGCATGTATATACAGACTTATAGTAACAGAACAAAAATCTACTAGGTGTGTAAACGTGGAAAACCCACATCCCCAGCAACGGCGCCAAAAGTTGACCGGCCTTTTTCACGCGTCCGGAAATGAACACAGGACGAAGGAAGGAATCAAGCTTTAAATTTATAACTCGAAACCTTCTAGGCCCCCACAACTTTTATTACGGGGTCGAAGTAGATATACGGGGTCGAACAAAGGGATGTGGTGACGTTTAGGATGCCACAGATCTCGTTCTTTAGTCAGATAAGCCAAGACGATAGTCGATAAAAGTAAATGCTAGAACTAGTCTAGCAGGTTGTCACGATATAAAACAAAACAAAGAAAAGAAAACAAAACAAAATAGAGCTCGTGAGTCTACTAATCAGAGAAAGAGAGTTCCTGGATATGTAACCACAAACGGGGCAGTCTATGCACTCGTTCTCAGGCATAGACAACCCTCGAACACCCAATCAAGCATCTAGTATGCACAGTGGCATCTGTCATGTAGGGTCGTCCCACTCGCTCTCGCGATATGTGACTAAAACCATCAACGATATGTCATCGACCCTCTCTCAAGGAATGACATATCAACACCTCGGAATATACTAAGTTCCCTCTCAGGTCTTAGGATATTCCGGGATGTTAGGAACAGAATACCTCAGATCGTCCTCCTCTCGGGTTCAGATCCAAACTATCGTCTCTTAGCTATTCCTACAACGGATCTCTTGATACAGGAAGAAACAGCAGTTCAAGCGAGTAAGAGATCAACCAAACTAGCAATCATAACTTGGAAAGAGAAAATAGAACATGCAACATACTAGATATGATATGAATCTACTTGCTTAAGGCAAAAGTATATAAACATGCCCAGATTGGGCTGCATAGCCAAGAAGGAGCTAACTAGCCATAGACAAGCATAGCTGGCACCGAACAAAGATGGATAAACATCATTTGTACAAGAAACAAAGGAATGCAATAGAACGAAAGAGAAGAGAGAAGAGATATAGCCCGTAGAGGAGAGGTGGCTCTCGCTCCTCGGCCTCTATGCAGGTCGGATCTCGGCCCTTGGGTCTTCTCTTCGTCCCTCTGGACTCCTCGGCTCACTCTCTCTCTAGACTATATCGGGCGGCGGCCGTATCGGTCGACGTACCCGTATCGGTCGACACAGCTGTATCAGTCGACGTACCCGTATCGGTCGGCACCCGTATCGGTCGGAACCCGTATTGGTCGGCGGTCGTATCGGTCTGTGGCCGTATCGGTTGGTACCCATATCGGTCGGCGGCCATATCGATCGGCGGCCGTATCGGTCAGTAGACTTTTTGGGGAACTCGACACACTAGCTCCTTGGTCTAGGCACTAGCTCTTGTCGGGTCCTCCCTCCGGCTCCCCCTTTGCTCTGTAGGTTGGCAGCTGCTATTTATAGGCAGCGAGTTGATGGGAGTCATAGCTTTTATTGGTCCACATGTCCTTCATCTGTGGCTTCGATCTTGAGGCATCAGGTGGCCATATCGGGCGACGGCCGTATCTGGCAGCGGCCGTATCGGGCAGCGGCTGTATCAGGCGGTGGCCGTATCGGTCGGCGCGGCCATATCGGTCGGCGGGGCCGTATCGGTCGGCGCGGCCGTGTCGGGCGGCGGGGCCGTATCGGTCGGCGCGTCCGTGTCAGGCGGCGCGGCCATATCGGCCAGGCCCTATCGGTCAGCTGCTAGAATTCTTGTCTTTTCAAGTTCGGTACTTGAGAGTCCCAAAATTGGCTAGTTTCGGTGCCTCCAAGTCTAAAACAGGCTAATTAGCTACATTATTGGCTATTTTCACTACATTATCTAATGGAGAGACAGAAAACATAAAATATGAACAAAAGAGTGCATATTAAGACTAAAGTGGCACAAAACTATAGATAAAATGCATAGAAAATATGCGCTAATTTGGGTGTTATTAACCTTGTTGTACGTCAACCTTCTGAAAAGGACTGTAATTCTATATAACAACTCCGACGTAGCCTTCTCACTCAAGAAATGACCAAAATGAAAACAACAAAGTCTCCTACATAAGAAAAGGCAAATACATGTGCCGAAGTAATCATCGAGATGATAAAGCAGCATTGCAGAGGGTGCGTTGTGACAAAAGGCAAGGACTTCAAGAAAACTCAATATTGCCATAGAAGCCCTCAGTAGGTACCCCTATCCAATGACTACGGGTTCTTCTGCCTGTCATGGATGGTAGCCATCGCCACTACTGGCCTCAAGGTGGAGAACATGCAGTACGAGCAATACCATGCACTAAGGGGTATCTACGCAAGCATGCTCCTTGAGTCCAAGTGGGCATTCCCCAACAAATAAGCAAATAAAGAAGGCTCGTTTATACATCCTACTCAAATTTTGACACCTCGGGATAGGGTGCAGGATAAGTTTGGGGGAGGAGTCATAAACGGGCCACAGAGGTACTTGTACCTTCCTTTTTCATTTACCTCCTTTTTCATTCACTTTCCCTTGTACTCCCTTTACACCGTCAAAAATTTTGAAATTTTGAAATTTCGTTACAACTAACCTTTTAGAAGCTTTCTTTCTCTCGCTAAAAATTTCTAAATGTAGTGTTCCAAACCTATGAGAGAGAAGAATATGAGCAACATATACAAGAAAGCATGAGTAAAACAACAGGCATAGCAATACTACTATATCTCATTCTTGCAATAAGACATTGTAAATGTAACACCTTAACTCATGAAACCCCTGCAGACTAGATAACCTCAGTCATACTCCTAAACAACCACCCCCACCTGACGCTTTTATCCAGAAAATCCTTGGCTCTATAGAAAGGAAAAAGCTGCCCTCTTCAAAGCATGTCTGAAAGAGGCTTGGCCACCCAGAAGACCAAGTAAAAATCCCTTGAACCCAAGCCTAAAAGGAGAGATAAAAAGCCAAAAAGAGATAATATATATATATATGAGAGTTGTGCTTGAAAATATGTTAAACTTTTCTACACGGCTGGTGTATTGCTGCACTCATGAATGTAGATATGTCGTGCCCGTAAGTAGAAACTTGAAGCCAAGTTTCACACCTGTAATCCTGAATGGAATCTCACAAAACCACCTGACTTAAAGTCAGACGCCCAAAAAAGGGGCAAAATTGTTCTTACGACTGTTGTGGGTGAGAAGTTCAGAGGAAAGAAGAAAACACCTAAAATCTTTATGGCCTACCTATACATATTAGCATAGGGTCACTAAAAATAAAGATTAGGTGTGAAAGCTACCCTTCGAAAAAGATTTGGCATTCATACAGACATTAGCTAAGGAGAGGGGTGATGAGTTGAGAAGGAGGAACCTTTTACAATAGAAGGTTATGATAGATAAAATGAGGTTATGCAACTCCAGTTAAAAGGGGAAGATTGAGTCCTAAGGGATTGAATGCATACAACAACAATCTTGATGCAAGGATGAGATATTTCAGTCAGGCTATTATGTTGTCTTTTAAGCTTGTTCATTCTTTCTCTCTCTGAGTTCTTGAACCTGCACTTAGCCTGAGGACAGGCTAGATTCTATGTTTGGGGGAGTTGATAATATCGTACTTTACGTACTTTCTGTATATATTTTACACTACTTTTAGTATAACTTTAGTTAACTATTCACATAATTTCTCTATCTTTTTTACTAAAGTCTTGTTTAAATTATTTCATGGATCAACACAACTTAGATCGCCATTTTGGGAACCGTGACCGCGATTCCAAGGCACCAGGCATCTCAAATCCTAAGACAATAAGAAAAGACCGTGATCGCGGTCATCCAGAAACCACGACCGTGGTCATCCAGAGACTGCGACCACAGTTCTTCTCTTCACTCACTCCTCTCACAGCGCCCGCGATTTGCGTTGCCTCAACACTGTGACCTCCAATTTCCACCATAGCTCTGCCCCACCTTCGCCCATGACCGCGACCGCAGGTATTCAAAGACCTCGGTCGCGGCAATGACAAAGAATCACGACTGTGGTTATAGGAGGACCGCGACCAAGCTGGATCGCGACCAGAGAAAAATAAGGCAGAGACCACAACCGCGGTCTTACCCTCACTTAAAAGAAAAACTGCGACCGCGGTTCTAAATCAGTGGAAGGTGCCTATAAATAGCACCCCCACTTGTCTTGTCAAAGGATCAGATCAGAGAGATTAGGTCCCAAGGCCACAAAGTGTTGCTGTGTTCCAGACTCATCTCTGACCATCCATCCATCAGTCTTAGATCTCCAAGGGCAAAAGCCGAGGAGAGAGAAGACAGACGTTTGCCCCCTACTTCGAGAGAAGAAGACCATCCACGCGGTAGATCCAGATCTGAAGAAGTAGTGTGTAGTATCACGTTTCTTCTCTTCTAGATCAATCATTTCCTCCTGTTGTACTCCCTTCCCTTCTTCATGGTATCATATGGATTTGTCCTTTTGTAATGCCGTCATGTTGTCTGCAAGCATGAGTGGCTAAACACCTTAACTTGGGTTGAGAGTAGCCAATAAGGCTCTCCCAACATGTATATTATCTCTTTCTTTTGAATATACATATTCTTATCAAGATTATATCCATGCACCTATTTTAATGCTTCACTTGTATGCTTAGCTACCATCTTGTGATGTTTGATTATTGATATCTCAAGAGAGTAATATCACTTTTATACCATATCATGGAGTGGTATGATTGCATGAGAGTGCTGGAATGCTAAGGCTTTAAACCATGTGTTTTGCTGTGAGGTTTTTGAGTTGTCATATCAAGAGAGAGGCTTCTTTTAGACCTAGATCTATCCTCATCTCGAGAGAGAGTGGAATAGATGTTTGAATGGTTGCTTGTAATCTTGATATGAGTATGCAAAAGAGAGAGATAGTATCACATGTTGGAGAGACGCTTTAGTTGGTGAACCCCAACCCGGGTTTTCCCCATATACTTGTTTACAGTTTGTTTCCTTTACTTCTTTTTGTTTTATTGTTCTTGTTTATGAGCTATCGTTCCTTAGGGAACATCTCTTTATCCCCTTTTTAGCTGGAGTATAAGAGTGTTTGATTATTTGTTCTTCACACGACCAACCTTGTCCCTGTGTTCGACCTCGATTGCTACATCGAACCTCGTTTATCGTTGTGGGGGCCTGAGAGTCGAGTTATCTCTTTAAATGTCTGAATACTTTAATCCGCTCCTTTTGGATGTGCAATTTAGGCTGGTCACTTCTTCCTCCCCATTTCCTTTTGTGACTTTATCCTCTTTCTCCTTTTAAACCTTCTTCTGCATCTCCCCACTAGTTAGATAGGCTCTTTCCTCTTCAACTAATGCTCAACTAGCTAACACTCCACCCAAGTGGTTTTAACGTTGGGGAACCACTCGTCAGGATAATACCATGGTGTCATTGTCCTAGGTTGTCCCCGTTGTTATTTTTGGCAAGCATGGAAACAAAGGTCTTTTCCTAGGTGTGTATACTATAATTGTAAACCAAGATAGGACACAAGATCTTGAAATTCTCAGAGATGGAATTGCTCTCCGTTTTTTTCAGATTGCCTTGTGTGGATGTATTGGAGTAAGGGGCCACCATCAAGTGGCCTTTGTCTACGTTAAGCATGTAGACTGATACATGTCTGTACTTGTCAAATGAAGTCTTTGATTCTATATATGTTCTATAAATGTAGATCGATTATACATTTTAGCTATCCATGAATATGTTACTTATGTCATGTTAGAGACTATGAAATTAGAAAATGATTGTTGACGTCCATTTGATAACTCTTAGAACATGAATGCTTCCATGTTGATGCCATGAGGCACTGACTACAATATATTTGTTTTGGTATTTAGAGTGTGAGTAAATATAAGTCTTTGGATGTTGCGGATGGTCCATAAATGAGGAAAATATGGTGAACATTCAAGGATATGTGTCTTCTGTAGGCCGTATTGACTAACTACCTTTGGGGATGTCATACACTTTTGAGGCACACATCTCCTATACAAACACCAAAGCTTTAGCCTAGAGTCACATTTATTACTTCTCTATCAATTGATGCCATGTTACTAGAATTATGTACGTTAATGGTTTAGCTTGCAACGAAATTATTTTTTTTTTAAACAAGATAACATATATTATTCCATAGTAAAATAACACTCGTGAAGTCCATAAGGTACAATGATCAATATTAGAAGATGGTTAAGCACATCTTAGTGCTTGGAACCATGTACTCTTAGAACTGTTGTTCACTAGAAGTCTGGAACAATTAACATTGCTACTAATTTGATGTTTTGACATGGACATTGAGCAATGAGAGAATGATACTTCAAAGAAATTGGAATGCTCAACTTTTTTGTTGTTAAAAAGGTACATTACCCTCATTTCCTACTATGGGAGACACCATCAGACTTTTGTAGAGGAAATGCAACTGTGATGAACATCCAAAAAAACTTACTCAATATTTCTCATGTACGAAGGATGTTAAATTCTGATTACATGGAATCACACTATTTCCACCTTCAATTTTCCAATATCTTTTCTTTTAATTGTGATTCTAGTAGTACATGTTTTCCAAACAAGTAGAACTGCTACAACTTTCAAGGTTCATGTTCAGTTCACTGCATCTAGCTGGAATCGTGGCAATTTATTTATGGATGTATCTAAAGGAACTAGAAATGTAGTGTTTGAGAAGCTACAAAAATATCTTACAACTGAAACCTTATGAATCTCCCAGGTTTGACAAATTAATGTTGAGTTATCCAAATACATTTATAGATTGTCAAGCACCACATGAATACGTCATTCTCATTGACCACGTCTTGTCTACATCTTTTTTTCTTTTATAACCAAGCCATACTTTTATTTCTTTAATTCCTAAAATGCCCAGTCTTGCTTGAAGGATTATTGGGCTATATATCTAGCAAACACTAAAAAATGTGGCAGCTAAAACCCCTTGATATGGAAAGTTAATTGAGTGTTCCGTTTGATATTGATTTTTGGCTTATGTTTTTATTAGATCAGTATATTTCTATTACATATTGGCTATGTTTCTGAATTGAATGTTGAAGTTTATTTAGTTCCATTACATTTATCTTGAACTGAGGGTATACAAGAAATGGGTATCTATGATGAATCGTCATTTTATATTTCTCTAGGGTGATCTTTTTGTGACGGGACCATATTAAAATGAAAGAAGTTGTACACAATGTAGGATATAAAAGACTTTTTCTTTTATCCAATCATAACCTTTTTTAACGTGCATTTAGATGTGATTGAACGATGGATACCTAGATAGAAAGGCTTCCCCAACTGCTGATCCAAGGGGAACCCAACCAAAGGAAAGGTCGAGCCCCCAGAATGAGAAGCACACAGCACAATCAAGGGGGTTCGACCTCAACTGCAACTCTGAGGAAGTGATGGATGAAACCGCCAATGAAGATAAGCATCAGACGGAACATCACTTATCCCCTCCAGCACACACTCTGACTATAGAAGAGCAAATAGCAGCTTCTCATCGGGAGGAGGTGGTCGTAGAGCTCAGCTCAGTCGGAGCAGTAGAAATAGATAGGCTTATAGCTGAGCTGGGAGTTGGGCTCGAAGAAACTAATGATTTCCTCCTCTTCCCACCTCATGAAGAGCACCACGTCTACATCTATGATGGGAAGATGGAGGCCACTCTAAAGATGATGGTAGAATCCAAGGTGGGACAGGCCTCTGAGGAGAGTCACTCCAAAGACAATGATGTTGCAGAAGCCTCCTCAGAGGAAGCTGGACCAATAGCCATAGTGTAACCTACACATAAAGTTGTTGAGAAGGTGGTAAAGGCTATTCCAACAATACAAAAAGCCTCAGCACCTATGGCACAAGAGGCAACGTCTGAGAATGAGGATGGTGGGTTAGCAACCTTCTTCACAGATGAGCCCACCAAGGAGAGACAAGCTGAAGACAGGATAGAGATACCTACAGCACCTCCCCCTATGCCATGCAAGATGAAGGACATGGACATGATAGTTGTGTTGTACATCTCCTATAGAGATGTCCATGTCCTGGAAGGTGTCCTCAATGATGATCTACCCTGGTCGGTCATACTGTACAACAACAAGGGTAGACATCTGTCCAGAGACGACTTCCGGAGGGTTTTCCTGAAGAAGGCGCAAGTACACAAAAGAATGTTCAAGGTACTTTGTGCCACCCTCCTGGAAGAGTTATTACACCCGGACAAGCCACAGTCGGTTTTCAACGACACCACGCGTCTGGCTAGCCTGCTATATAAAGAAGAATACATGGCGACAGAAGTGTCATAGCTACAGGCGGCGGTCCGGAGAAAAGATACCAGAACTGTGGTGTTGCCCATCAGGAATGCAAAGCATTGGGAACTAATAGTCGTCAATTTACATGAACGTAAGACGACGGTGCTAAATTTCTGCGCAGCTGAGATGGATAGCACATTTTTAATATATAAAAGGAAGGATGCCAAAGATGCCTTTAAGATTCTAATACACCTACAACAAGCTATCAAAGAGGCGGGTGCAAAATTTCAAGGGTCCTGGAAGCTGTTCTCCATTAACAAGATGGTTCCCCAGGAAGAAGTTGGTTTGGGGGATTGTTCCTTCATCATTCTAAACATGATGGAAGCCATCAATAAGGGCATCCCCCTAGAAGATCTGAACGTGGAAGACCTGCATGGACTGTGGGGTGTGTACGTCATGGAAGTCATCTACGATCACCAGTTCTTCAACGATCTGACGATTCCCGCAAACACCATACCTTGCAGGCTTCACATAGAGATTCTTCTTCCCGAAAAGGTAACTTGGAGGGAACAGCTCAAAACCATGTGGCTCAATCCGTCTGAACCAGCTAGGGCTACAGCTTGGAAAGCGGGCTGGAGTGTAGAGGTTGAAGAAGCTGTGAAGCAACCTGTCGAAGAACAAAAGCAGCCTTCAGTAGCAGCAACTCCTGAAGTTCAACCTATAGAAGAACAGCCTGCATAAGCAGAAGCTGAAGAAGAAGAGCTGGGGAATGATAAACTAGATGGGACGACAGGAGAAATCACACCTTCTTTCAAGAACTTTGATAGATGGAGCTGCTTCAGCCTGTCAATGGAAGAACTAACCATAATCATGAGTTCTCTGAAAGAAGATGACTCGTCGGGAGATGTCATCTTTCAACGAGATGACATCTGCGTTTTAAAAGATGACCTCCATGAAACATTGAAAATGGGAGGGTATCTTTCTGTGAGTATGATGTCAGCCTACCAGGCATTATTAGGGGATTGAATGCCAAACTCACAGATGGCATATTTCCTACTAGTAGACGACATCCTCAAAGATAAGAAGATAGGAGAAATGGAGCGTCTGCAATGACGGCTTAAAGCGGCCACACCAGAGCACATCTTCTTGCCAATTCTTCACGACAACCACTGGACCTTGCTGCATGTCAACCTTCTGAAAAGGATTGCAGTTCTGTATAACAGCTCTGATGCAGCCTTCTCACTCAAGAAAATGACCAACATGACAACAACAAAGTCTCCTATAGAAGAAAAGTCAAATACCTACGCCAAAGAAATCGTCGAGATAATAAAGTAGCATTGCAGAGGGTACGTTATGACAAAAGGCAAGGACTTCAAGAAAACTCAATATTGCCATAGAAGCCCTCAGTAGGTACCCCTATCCAATGATTGTGGGTTCTTCTACCTATCATGGATGGCAGCTATCGCCACTATCGGCCTCAAGGTGGAGAACATGCAGTACGAGCAATATCATGCACTAAGGGGTATCTACGCAAGTGTGCTCCTCGAGTCCAAGTGGGCATTCCCCAACAAATAAGCAAATAAAGAAGGTTCGTTTATACATCCTACTCAAATTTTGACACCTCAGGATAGGGTGCAGGATAAGTTTGGGGGAGGATTCATAGACGGGCTACAGAGGTACTTGTACTTCCATTTTTCATTTACCTCCTTTTTCATTCACTTTCCCTTTTACTCCCTATACACCATCAAAATTTTGAAATTTTGAAATTTCATTACAACTAACCTTTTAGAAGATCGCTTTCTCTCGCTAAAAATTTCTAAATGTAGTGTTCCAGACCTCTAAGAGAGAAGAATATGAGCAACATACATAAGAAAGCATGAGTAAAACAACAAGCATAGCAATACTTCTATATCTCATTCTTGCAATAAGACATTGTAAATGTAACACCTTAACTCATGAAACCCCTGTAGACTAGAGAACATCAGTCATACTGCTAAACTACCACCCCACCTGATGCATTTATCTAGAAAATCCTTGTCTCTATAGAAAGGAAAAGGTTGCCCTCTTCAAAGCATATCTGAAAGAGGCTTGGTCGCCTAGAAGATCAAGTAAAAATCCCTCGAACCCAAGCCTGAAAGGAGAGATAAAAATCCAAAAAGAAATAAAAATATATATATGAGAGTTGTGCACGAAAAGATGCTAAAAGTTTCTGCATGGCCGGTGTATTGATGCACTTATGAATGCAGATATGTCGTGCCCGTAAGTAGAAACTTGAAGCCAAGCTTCACACCTCCAATCCTTAATGGAATCTCACAAAACCACCTGACTTAAAGTCAGACGCCCAAAAAAGGGGCAACACTATTCTTACGACAGTTGTGGGTGAGAAGTTCAGGGGGAAGAGGAAAACACCTTAAAGCCTTAAAGCCTACCTATACACATTAGTATAGGGTCATTGAAAATAAAGAATAGGTGTGAAATCTACCCTTCAAAAAAGATTTGGCATTAGTACGGACATTAGATAAGGAGAGGGGTGATGAGTTGAGAAGGAGGAACCTTTTACAATAGAAGGTTATGACAGATAAAATGAGGTTATGCAACTCCAGTTAAAAGGGGAAGATTGAGACCTAAGGGATTGAATACATACAACAACAGTCTTGATGCAAGGATGAGATATTTCAGTCAGGCTATTATGTTGTCTTTTAAGCATGTTCATTCTTTCTCTCCTTGAGTTCCCAAACTTGCACTTAGCTTGAGGACAGGCTAGATTCTAAGTTTGGGGAAGTTGATAATACCGGACTTTACGTACTTTCTATATATATTTTACACCACTTTTAATATAACTTTAGTTAACTTTTCACATAATTTCTCTATCTTTTTTACTAAAGCCTTTTTTAAATGATTTCAGGGATCAACACAACTTAGGTCGCCATTTTGGGAACCGCGACTGCGATTCCAAGGCACCAGGCATCTCAAAGCCTAGGAAAATAAGCAAAGACTGCAATCGCGGTCATCCAGAGACCGCAACCGCGATCATCCAGAGATAATGATTGTGGTTCTTCTCCTCACTCACTCCTCTCACATCGCTCATGATTTGCGTCGCATCGACACCGCGACCTCCAATTTCCACCACAGCTCTGCCCCGCCTTCTCCCGTGACCACGACCACAAGTATTCAAAGACCGCGGCCGCGGTAATGACAAAGAATCGCGACCGCGGTTATAGGAGGACCGTGACCAAGCTGGATCGCGACCAGAGAAGAATAAGGTAGAGACTGTGACCACGGTCTTGCCCTCACTTAATAGAAAAACCGCGACCGCAGTTCTAAGTCGGTGGAAGGTGCCTATAAATAGCGTCTCCACATGTCTTGTCAAAGGATCAGATCGAAGAGATCAGATCCTGAGGCCATGAAGTGTTGTTGCATTCCGGACTCGTCTCTGACCATCCACCCATCAGTCTTGGATTTCCAAGGGTGAAAGTTGAGGAGAGAGAAGATGAATGTCCGGTCCCTTCTTTGAGAGAAGAAGACCATCCACGTGATAGATCCAGATCTTAAGAAGTAGTGTGTAGTATCACATTTCTTCTCTTCTAGATCTATCATTTCCTCCCGATGTACTCCCCTCCCTTCTTCGTGGTATCATATGGATCTGTCCTTATATAATGCCATCATGTTGTCTGCAAGCATGAGTGGCTAAACACCTTAACTTGGGTTGGGAGTAGCCACTAAGGCTCTCCCAACATGTATATTGTCTCTTTCTTTTAAATATACATATTCTTATCAAGATCATCTCCATGCACCTATTTTAATGCTTCACTTGTATGCTTAGCTACCATCATGTGATGTTTGATTGTTGATATCTCGAGAGAGTAATATCACTTACATCCCATATCATGGAGTGGTAGATTGCATGAGAGTGCTGGAATGCGAAGGCTTTAAACCATGTGTTTCACTGTGAGGTTTTTGAGTTGTCATCTCGAGAGAGAGGCTTCTTTTAGACCTAGATCTATCATCATCTCGAGAGAGAGTGGAATAGACATTTAAATGGTTGCTTGTAATCTTGATATGAGTATGTAAAAGAGAGAGATAGTATCACATGTTGGAGAGACGCTTTAGTTGGTGAACCCCAACCTGGGTTTTCCCCATATACTTGTTTATAGTTTGTTTCTTTTACTTCTTTTTGTTTTACTGTTCTTGTTTAAGAGTTGTCATTCCTTAGGGAACGTCTCTTTATCCCCTTTTCGGATGGAGTATAAGAGTGTTTGATTCCGCATTCTTAACACGACCAAACTTGTCCCTTTGTTCGACCCTGATTGCTACATCAGGCCTCGTTTATTGTTGCGGGGGCCTGAGAGTCAGCTTATCTCTTTAAAAGTCTGACTATAATCCGCTCCTTTTGGATGTGTGATTTAGGCCGGTCACTTCTTCCTCCCCATTTCCTTCCTTATGTGTCTTTATCCTCTTTCTCCTTTTAAACCTTCTTCTATAGCTCCCTGCTAGTTAGATAGGGTCTTTCCTCTTCAACTAATGCTCAACTAGCTAACACTCCACCTAGGTGGTGTCAACGTTGGGGCACCACTCGTCAGGACAATACCATGGTGTCATTGCCCTAGGTTGTTCCCGTTGTTATTTTACGAAAGTGTGGAAACAAAGGTCTTTTCGTAGGTGTGTATACTCCAATTGTAAACCAAGATAGGACACAAGATCTTGAAATTCTCAGAGATGGAATTTCTCTCTGCTGATGTCAGATTGCCTTGTGTGGATGTATTAGAGAAAGGGGTCACCATCAAGTGGCCTTTATCTACGTTAGGCATGTAGATTGATACATGTCTATACTTGTCAAATGAAGTCTTTGATTCTATATATGTTCTATAAATGTAGATTCATTATACATTTTAGCTATCCATGAATATGTTACTTATGTCATGTTAGAGACTATTAAATTAGAAAATGATTGTTGATGTCCATTTGATAACTCTTAGAAAATGAATGCTTCCATGTTGATGCCATGAGGCACTGACTACAATATATTTGTTTTGGTATTTAGAGTGTGAGTAAATATAAGTCTTTGGATGTTGCGGATGGTCCATAAATGAGGAAAATATGGTGAACATTCAAGGATATGTGTCTTTTGTAGGCCGTATTCACTAACTGCCTTTGGGGATGTCATACACTTTTAAGGCACACATCTCCTATACAAACACCAAATCTTTAGCCTAGAGTCACATTTATTGCTTCTCTATCCATTGATGTCATGTTACTAGAATTATGTACGTTAATGGTTTAGCTTTCAACGAAAGTATTTTTTTTGTTAAACAAGATAACATATATTATTCCATAGTAAAATAACACTCGTGAAGTCCATAAGGTACAATGATCAATATTAGAAGATGGTTAAGCACATCTTAGTTCTTGGAACCATGTACTCTTAGAACTGTTGTTCACTAGAAGTCTGGAACAATTAACATTGCTACTGATTTGATGTTTTGACATGGACATTGAGCAGTGAGAGAATGATACTCCAAAGAAATTGGAATTCTCAACTTATTTGTTGTTACAAAGTTACATTACCCTCATTGCCTACTATGGGAGAAACCATCAAACTTTTGTAGAGGAAACGCAACTGTGATGAACACCCAAAAAAACTTACTCAATGCTTACTTCTCATGTACGAAGGATGTTAAATTCTGATTACATGGAATCACACTATTTCCACCTTAAATTTTCCAATATCTTTTCTTTTAATTGTGATTCTAGAAATACATGTTTTCCAAACAAGTAGAACTACTACAACTTTCAAGGTTCACGTTCAGTTCACTGCATCTAGCTGGAATCGTGGCAATTTCCTTCAAGATGTATCTAAAGGAACTGGAAATGTAGTGTTGGAGAAGCTACAAATATATCTTACAATTGAAACCTTATGAATCTCCCAGGTTTGACAATTTAATGTTGGGTTATCCAAACACATTTAGAGATTGTCAAGCACCACATGAATACGTCATTCTCATTGACCACATCTTGTCTACATCTTTTTTTCTTTTATAACCAAGCCATACTTTTATTTCTTTAATTCCTAAAATACCCAGTCTTTCTTGAAGGATTATTGGGCTATATATCTTGAAAACACTAAAAAATGTGGCAGCTAAAACCCCTTGATATGGAAAGTTAATTGAGGGTTCCGTCTGATATTGATTTTTGGCTTATATTTTTATTAGATCAGTAGATTTCTATTACATATTGGCTATGTTTCTGAATTGAATGTTGAAGTTTATTTAGGACCATTACATTTGTCTCGACCTGAGGGTATACAAGAAATGGGTATCTAAGATGAATCGTCATTTTATATTGATCTTTTTGTGATGGGACCAATACTAAAATGAAAGAAGTTGTACACAATGTAGGATATAAAAGTCTTTTTGTTTTATCCAATCATAACCTTTTTTAACGTGCATTTAGATATGATTGAACGATGGATACCTAGCCATGAGTTATCATGTTTGTCTTAAACTAAAAGTATATCTGAAGGTTGAACCCCTGCTTCAAGCATACGTACTATGTACAGTTAAGGGAAGCGATGAGATACTAAATATAAAACAAGCAAGTAATTAGGCGCTTGATTCTCCAATTTACAAGTATCCGAGATTTTAAAAATTTTGGCTTGGTTGTGTGCGTGATTAGTTGGAGTACAACTTTCCTTGGCATTCATTTTTTCCATGTACACCACCTAAACAATTGTACTATGTACAACATATGTCTATGATCCATAAGGGTTTGTTGCACAACTTTTTTGGCAATATAAATTTCTAGTGTTAAGGACTCCAAATATCCCATCAAACAATAAGAAGGCAAACTTGAAAGGCCACACCAAATTTTATTGAAATCTGCTATATCTTTTGATTTAGTGACTAACTTTGAGCATATTGTATTAGTTGCTAGGTTTTGGAAAGCACGAAGTGAAAAGCATGCGGATTCACCCCCTTTAACGCTTAAGTGTGAAGTGGGTTTTGAGGATGCTTTTTTCAAAAAATAGACTATTTAGTGATCCGCTAGAGATATTCATATATTGTGAAAAAAAACTCAATAACCAACAAAAATCAGTGATAGTCATCAAAAAAAAATTGATTACTCTATAAGTTATATAGTTTAAAGATCATATTCGAAATTAGGGGTAGTTAATAGAAATAGTAACTTATTTTTAGTAATTATTATATTTTGAAATTTTAAAATTTTAAAATTTTAAAATTTCATTACAATTAACCTTTTAGAAGCTCGCTTTCTCTCGCTAAAAATTTCTAAATGTAGTGTTCCAGACCTCTGAGAGAGAAGAATATGAGCAACATACACAAGAAAGCATGAGTAAAACAACAGGCATAGCGATACTGCTATATCTCATTCTTGCAATAAAACATTGTAAATGTAACACCTTAACTCATGAAACCCCTGCAGACTAGAGAACATCAGTCATACTGCTAAACAACCACCCCCACCTGAAGCTTTTATCTAGAAAATCCTTATCTCTATAGAAAGGAAAAAGATGCCCTCTTCAAAGCATATCTGAAAGAGGCTTGGTCGCCCAGAAGATCAAGTAAAAATCCCTCGAACCTAAGCCTGAAAGGAGAGATAAAAAGCCAAAAAGAAATAAAATATATATATGAGAGTTGTGCCCAAAAAGATGCTAAAATTTTCTGCACAACCGGTGTATTGTTGCACTTATGAATGCAGATATGTCGTGCCCGTAAGTAGAAACTTGAAGCCAAGCTTCACACCTCCAATCCTTAAAGTTTTTTTGAAAACTTGATTACTCTATAAGCTATATAGTTTAAAGATCATATTTCAAATTAGGGGTAGTTAATAGAAACATTAACTTATTTTTAGTAATTATTATTACTTACATGTGGATATAGTCAGTTAAATAGTAACTGACTGTGATATCTGCATAAATAAAAGAGAGTGAATTTTTTGTTACTAATAGTTTGGTTTATTTAACATAAATATTAATTACTTAACTTGGACTAAATACTAATTAAATACTTTAACAAAGTTTCATATGGATAAAAGTGTAACTCGTTCTAACATATTCAACATAAGTATGTCATGTTTTTAAATACAATCATGTTTGAAACCATTGTAATAAGCAACACTCATGTTTAACGGTAAGAAATAACTTAATAAATATCACATATTGAATTTTTTTCAAGATTCATACAATGGACATACATGTCATCGGTATACAACGCTATACATACATGCTTTACAAATGGTACATGCATATGTATTAGTTACAAAAACAAAACTTGACTCTAATAGAGTACTATCACACTAATAATAAGATTGTTGTAGGTAAGAAAATTAGAGTAGATTTGGACAGACGATATTATATTTATAAATAGCAGGTAACATATAGTACATGACAAGTATTGATTGCAGATATATAATTGTGTATTTAGGAATAGTATGCATTATACAGTAATACATAAAGATGTTTTCAAAAGATAGACTAACCTGATTGACAAAGACCTACATTATAAACCAATAAAACTTCTAATAGGAAATAATTTGTTGCTCCGAAGCAAAATTCATAGAGGTAACGGAAGCCAATTGGGAATGGCATTACTGTTGATGGCATGTTTCATCACATATTATGATCTTAGGTATCATATTATGTTGCTTGCTAGATATTTTAATTAATTATTAGGCTGTCTAATTAAATTCTATGTCAAAGTGCTTGAAGTGGGCCACTTAAGAGGGTCCAAAAAAGTGGGCTGAAGCGGGTTTAAGCAGGAAAAGGTGGGCGCTTCAATACAAAACGCTTAATGTGTCGTTCAGATGGAAAAAAAGTGGTCAGGTGTGCTAAATGCTTAAGCAGCCACTCCAGACACTTTTTAATTCCATATATTGGTACAAAAAAAGAACACGATGGGACCATGATGAGACCTACATGAACTGCCAATCTGCTAATTTGGTAAGAGTTCATTCATTTTGAACTTTACTTATTATTAGCTATTTGTTAAATTACCAATGTGGATAGCAGAATTTTATCTAAATGGTAGTGCACACAACCTACATGTGTTGCTTATGAATGGCATATTCATGGTAGGGACTCAAGTCCCCTGTATTGTGAGATAGTAATTAAGACTCTAAAAATGCACTGGAGGGTTTGGAATGATTCTTCTTGTACTTGATGTACATAGTAAAATAGCAATCACTATATATAGATAATGAGAATTCTTCCATATTATGTTGAGGAAATGACCAAAATTATCAGTCATAAAAGGCAAATGGCAGTCTAATTTTTAGCATTTAGTTTCTTTTTTTAATATTTTTTCTATATATGTTATGAGGTTGATCATTTGCAGCAACGTAATTTAATAGTTTGTTCACAATATTACATATGTGGTTGACAACTCATGAGAAGACGAATTATAGTGTTTTCATTTATCCCATATCTGTCGTGTTTTCCCTTTTATGTTGTGATGTCGCTACAACTTCAATAGTGCATTACCTCGATGACCAAGATAAGGGTCTCCATCATGAAGTAAGTAAAGGAAAAGTGAATTTCTATGATGTAGGATTATACAAATGTAGGTGCATGAAAAGGAGATAGAATGTCTTTCTAATTACTTGTCTAATGTTTAGGAATAAACATTGTCCCTTGTGCTAAATTAAGATATTTGACTCCTGGAAACAATTATATGCTTCTTTCATCTACTTCTGTAAACAATAACTTGGGTGAATAAGAAAATATTCCCTCCACTTCCTTTAAAAGCTACTTCAGTCCATATTATAACATGTAATGTTAATTAGGGGAATAACATGAGTTAATAGAAGTGGTATATAAAGTGTTTGATCTATCTTGTGCATATATTATACATTGATAATCTATCTGGAATGCTTTAGTTGATGAATAATAATGGTTAGTCAATATTTAATTAGTTGTAAACAAAACTCATTACACTTAATTTTCTAATTCATATATTTTCAAGCATTGTATAGTCCTACAGCTAGAAAGTTGAGTTTGTCCTATGTTATGCCAAATTTGTAGAGACTATGACTACAATTGTATCATGAGACACATGTTGTTGTGTATGACATAGGATCTAGGTACCTGATCATATAATTTGTTGATTGGTTGTTATGGCATGTATTCATGGTTAATAGTGACATCCTTGGGCTAAAACTTCATGAATTTTGACTTTGTTTCCTCAAGATCATGGACTTTGATTTTGTCCATTTCAATGTTCTCTTGCAACATGAGATCTAAGTCTTGTTCAGTTTTTCTAGATGTTTGACCTTGTCTATTTTGATGTTCTCATACATTTTAATATCAGTTCCATGTTCTATTCTGACAACTACCTTGTCTTTAGCCTTTGGGTTTCATTGCCCTCTTCCATTATAACATTAGTGTCTTGTTCAACATTCTCAGTTGCAGACTTACCATCCTCTACTTGATCCTTCTCTGCAACACCCCACACATATATTTTTCTCTGTTGATGCCTTATTCGGGATGGTTTTTCTTGCATGTTCCTTTGGTGTTTCTTCTTCCATTTTGACATCAGCATCCTGATATGTATTCTCAGTTGTAGATTTTGGGAGTAGAGATCAAATTGGAATCATAATAAGGTCAAGACCATGGAACCTGAGATCAAAGATTATCTCTTATAAATAGCTAGCTTTGACAAGTGTATAAAGGCTCTAATGCATCAATTTTTTTATGTAGAACATGACTAATTTCTAACAAACAAAATTAGGAAAGTATTATTGTTAAGCGATCTTTGGATCCTAATCACGGTAACCTTCTTTATATCATTCTTAAAAGGTTATTAGCATAAATTAGTAGGTCAATCCATATTTTCCCTTGAAGTGTGAGATTTATGTTGGAATATAAGCATTTTTTGAGTCTATAGTGTTCATCTTACTAGTATATATTGTACATAATTCTATATTTGATCTCCCTTTTTCTTAGGTACATTGTCCTATAAAAGTTTCCTGAATGTACATAGATTCTTGGTGTTACCATATGGAGTCCATCTTCTTACATATAAAATGACTAGTTGGAATTTTTTTTTGTTTGGGTAACACAGATCCATCTCTTCCCATATTTCTTCTTACTCATATGCTCTTTGATATATAGGCCTCTTAAAAAATATTGATTCATGTTTTTTCTACAATCAAAGATGAGATAGCCTGTAGCAAGCCTAGGGGGGTACATTGTGAGTTGACTTGTTTGGAACCTCTCTAGGATCATTCGAATAGTAGTTTTCATGGAGTAGCCTTCATATGACTACATGATGAATCTAAGGTCCTTGCAACAATATCCATCTTCTACGTTAATGTACTATGTGACATGTGTGACATATTAAATAAAATTGTTTACACACGCATCCATGGTTGCTTCATTAGGTCAAATAGTTAACCCTTATTAGGAAAGACCATATTAAAGGTTTAAGTTTGTTATGGAAAAATGGAGATCTTACAATTCTACCCACCTTAAATAAATTTCATCCTCAAAATTTCGTTAGACTATCCACTTTCGTGTTTTCCTTGTCTATAACATGAAAAGGTCTACACATATGCATACATAAGGTGAGACTAAATACAACTATAGTCTTAAATATATTTCACAATTTAGACCATACCTTGGTCATTTTATCATCTTCATTATCATACAAAATGGCAAAGGTTCTAGCTTGTATCTTCTCTCTAGGTGCTTGATTAACATTGGGCTCTTTCTTTTGAAACTTGGGGTAGTTAGCTCTAATGTGGCATGTTTCACCACATGCATAGCACACTCTAGTTCCAAACCTACATTCTCCTAAGTGGTACTTGGAGAACTTGGCACATTGAGTCTTCACATGTTGACTGATAGCAACCTCAGTTGGAACCTTCCTCTTCTTGTCATTTTGATTATTGGATTTGTTATTGTGGGAGTGGTTGTCCTTATTCTACGTTCTTCCTGGGTGGTCTTCTAGTTCTAGTGCAACATCTTGGGCACATTTGGATTTGTGTCCGGCCAGCACAAATCTGGAAGTACCCACACGAGGGTTGATATAGAGAATCTAAATTGGGTAATGACATAAACCTAATGCAAAATTGATAGTAGAGGTCCATTTCAAAAAAAAATTAAGCACCAAACTTCAAGGAATAAATTTTATAGGATCACAGAAGAGTGTATGATCTAGTTGTAATCCTAGTTTAGGTTAGATGGATATAATGGTTGAGTATTGCAAACTAAGAGCAACTAAAACCCTAGTCTTATGAAATTTTGAGGAAAAAACTTTTATAAGGTGGATAGAATTGTAACATCATAAAATCTCTATATAGACAAAGTATATTATTCATATCAATCAGAAACCCTACTTAAAATTTTGAAGATTTAATTTACCCTAGAATTCAATTTTCAAATTGTACTAAATAGATAAGATGTCATTCAAATTGGTCCTAATAAATTTTTAGATGACTAAATTACATAGAAAACCTCTCTCTCATGTTTTTAATGATAACTCAGCCTTTGTAATTCATTGCACAAGCTATAACCTTAAATGACAAATAAGTGGCACATTAGATTAAGAATATAATTAATGTAATACTATTCATATTTTGACCCAATAAAATCTATATGGATTAGATATGATTATAGCTTGCTTCCATCCCAATTTGAAATTACGATCATTTTTAGATAATTCTAGATAATCAAAATGAATCTTATCTCATTGATTTAGTTTAGATAATTGTGTCTCTCAAATGAGAAATCTAAGTTGAGATTTAGTTTCTACACCCTCAATTTACCTTGGATACAAAGGTTCATTGATTTCCGATAATCCATGCTACCTCACTTTAATTGAGAAAAGAAATACATGAATATCCTTTTAATATAATCATATTTACATTAGAATATAGCCCTCGAGACCTTGTTGGATGTCACATGGAAAAAAGTCATGATCTGAGTATGACTCTCAGATCCTGGGGAGCGCTCTTCCCTTTCACTTGACTCTAGCAGGACTCTGTAGAAAAGTGAGGTCCTAACGATTTTGATCTCTCCCTCTGTCGAGTCTCAGGTTGAGAATATCTCCCACAATAGCTCCCACAGTCAACCCTAAGCACCCTGGTCCCCAATACGTGGGACTTCCATCCCCCAAGAGTCCTAACAGAAAAAGACTTCCAATTTCACCTTTTCTATTTGGCCTCCAATGATTCATGACACCACATGGACTCCTCCATTATTTGAGAACCATCTTGAGATGATTAGTGATGACCCAAAAGAAGATACCAGTCATCCCTTTTACCTCAAGTATTGCCTTCAACCGGGCCGAACAAACTCCCCTATGTTGCCACCGTGAGTTTGTCTTCACGACAACTTGGACCGTCAAGCTCTATGTTGGACCTTTGAACCATCTTCCCTAGCCTCCACGAGCCTAAACAATGTGGACATGTGATCCTTGAATCCCAAAAGTGAGGTGTACAACCTTTTCCCCTTTGCCTATTTCTTGCTCTAAATCTACGATTCTGGAATATCTAGTCGCCTCTCCTCCTAGTTTTTCCACGTGCAGCTTTGGATTGCCAAGATTTTTCGATTCAATGTTGTTTACAAGTAATCCTTTTGGTTTATCACTTGGATGCATGCTTTGTTTTACCTCTCTCACCAAAGACATGGTGAATATATCCTGCTGCTTTCCGCCGCCACTCCCTGACGTCCCCGCAACTTCGGCTCTCTGGGTTCGGCAGAGTCCCACGTAGAGGATGAAATTGTTTCCCATCACTGGTGGGTTGATTGTCAAAAACCTATAGTCGAGATGCTTGCTCTACTATCGAATTTTCTAACAACTCATAGTTCTCATGGTTGGGCGAAGATCAGGGAACAAGATTTACGAGTTCTGACCCACTTTCCTTCAGCCATGTCACAAGTCTTCTGTTGGGGTATTTTGGTCTTTTGTCACGCTAATGGTAGCTGGCCGTGAGTTTTGGTTGAAGGGCCTCGGGCCACATAGGCGATGCCTATTGGGACACCTGACTCTCCTCATCTTGGGTCCAGCTAGTGGATAATGTATACACATAGTTTTCCTCTAATTTCTAATTGGTTCAACGTTATAAATTCATATCTATTCATCTAACATCATAAAAAATTATATAAATACTCGTCTATAATATAAAAAAAACAAGGGACAATTCTAAGATGGTTTTGAAGTCTGTTTTAACTCCTATTTTCCTTGATTCATTAAAACCCTTAAAATTCCTAGAAATCAAGTTAAATATTAATCATTAATGAATGTAAATGTATTAAACATGATAATTTTGGCATCAAACCTAATATCATGATTAGGATTTCTTCAACCTAATAAGAGAAACTAGGGACTTCTCTAAGAAAAAGATAAGTCTTCCATGCACGTTGAACATAAGTATTGCTTTATTTTATGTATGTATATATAATATAAACATGGAATGTTGTGAATATATTATCTACTATTTCAATTGTTGAAAGTTAATGTATTTATAATGAATTGAATGTCATGTCTATTGTTAATATTTACTATATCATCTCTCATGAACGTTAAGAGTAAAATTAATGATAAGTCTAAGAATAAGTTAAGAGCTTTCAAGAGAAAGGGAATGATAAAAGATAATATATATAAGATTCTCACTAAGAGGCTCCTCAGAGAAGACTAAGTGGAACTTCAGTACCTAAGAGAAGAGGTAATTCAGTACCAAGAGGCACTTCGATATATAAGAGAAGAGACACTTATGTACAAACTCAAGTATTCTCATATAGGCCAAGATAAAAGAAATAAAATAAAAATAGTTGTGTCTTTTCTTTAACGATTGATGCTTAGAGTTTATTTTCAATCTACATGTTCTCTTTAAGATACAATATATTCAATTTCATTTACAAATGTTTGATCCATGGCTGGGGGAGAGATGCCCTCATGAAAGGAGCAAGCGTAGAGGAGTGGAGTTATCTAACGTGCAAGGACTAGCTCAATGATCTTTAGAAGAAGAGACATGGTGGGGTGCCAACTATACCTAGTTTAGATTTCTTTTCCTATTTATGAGATAACACATCGTATTTAAGTGTGATACATGTTTAATTTAGTTTATGTGTGACTAAAACCTGTTAGGGATTTGAGAATGAGAATTGTTATTTTTATCCTGTAATGGTTATATAAACTCTGTTTTTATGCAATGAATATTATGATTGTGACATCCACCTTGAAGTGAATGTAATTTATGTTTTCTCTCTTTGTTGTGTATGCTCTACAAGTGGGGTGTTACAATAATGATACCATTCACTGTGACACTCCCTTATAAAAACATACACAATATAGAACGGAATCATACATTGTATTTGTTTCAAAAGGGATGTCACAATCATGATATTTATTGCATAAAAAAAGAGTTAATATATAAACCATCACATGATGAAGATAACAATTTCCATACACAAGTCCTCAACATCACTCACACATAAACCAAATGAAACATTTTCCACACTTATATATTCACCATATACATTCTCATATACATGAAAAGAAATCTAAACTAAGTATATTTGGCACACCACATGGTCTTTGTTAGGAAATATGGCATCAGATAGGCAGTGGAAAATAAAATTTACTTACGTATTCCCCATAAATTAGAAGACTGTTTCAATAACTATGCAGTGGGAAGGATGGTTTCATGAAGATATACCTGGTTCTAGAGCAAGTCAAGGGACAATACTCATCAATGTAGATGTGCACTCTATCTTGGATGGTGGATGTGCAGCTCCTGGTTGCATTAAGAATCGTCTGACTACTCCTCCATGGACAATAGACTCAGACAACTACTGCAGTAGATCCTCTAATCTCACCATAGATTGCGGGTTGATGTTGCCCTTCTAGCAGTAGCCAAAGGACTCCTGCCTCTACAGTAGTCCACCCAGACCAACTAGAACTCTTGTCATCTTACTAGAACAGACAAGAAAGAGTTGTCCCTCCTGTTGGTGTACTAGTCACCAACTTGTTCTCCCACAACAATGATCCTCAGTTGTTTCTCTCCCTTGGCTATCCCTCCCTAATCGGGTAAAACTTGCTTGGGCTCTTGTGGTTACCACAACAAGAGAGGACAATGTTTTTCAAATAAATTGATTCTTAATTATCTGTGTTGTGCTCCAGGAAGCCCCCAGTACCCCTCTACTTATAGGTGGGGTTAGGGTCAGGGTTACCAGCCTATGCGGGAGTGGAAAGGGCTGGAAGATTTCAAATTTTCACAACATTCTGGAAGTTTCGCAACCTACGTGCGTCGAAATGGTCATCTCATAATTTTTGTAAAGAGAAACAGACTTATGGTGTTTTCTAGTTTTGCACATATGTCGGTAATTCAATTCCAATTAGTACTCAACATGACATCAGCACCAATCCTTGATGCAATCGAATTGCACCCCCGAAATTTCTATCTGGTGTAAACGAGATAGGCATCACACACCATGCCAGACGGCCATCTCACATAGGTGAGACGGGTGTCTCGCAGTCTAGGTTAGGTAGAATTTCAACCAATGTATAATACAATCAGCCTAACACTCAAAACGGCAGTCTCAACACTTGAACTGGTTGTCTGGCAGTCTAGTCAGCTAATTTGTTGTGTGAATTGAATACCTAAACATTTTAGTAATCAATCCAATCATCATTCAAGATCAAACTCCTCTTCTAGATGAGTTCCTATGTGTGTTACCCTATAGGTCCCTCGTCACATTGGAAGTGAATGTCCATAACAACTTATGACATCACAAGCAAAGAGTGGTACCTAGTCGCATGTCAATTCTACCCAAGTGAATGGAAAGTTGGGGAGCAACTTCAACCTACAATTAGTGTATGGTGTTTGTATAGTTCCTTTTTCACTGATATCTAGATTGAACTAGAGGCATGGAGCAGTCATCCTCATTATTATTCAATCTTATTTCTTGAACCTAAGCATATTGCATGAGATATATGTAATCTCAATATCACATATCGACTGACATGTGTATGGCCATACTTTTCTCAGTCTTACTAATCAAGAGGCCTTGGATATCATACTCTTGTAGGAGGGACAAATCCCATCTCTATCACTCACAGTCAGTCCCCATGTGTCAAAAGTCACCCTATCATCACCATTATAACAACCCATGTTTAAGGATTGCATTTGATGATGCCAAGGTGTACCCAACGACTATTATGAGTGTAGTGATTTTAGGTCTAAGAACCACAATAACAACCATCATTGTGATAACTAACTATGACTTCCATGATGATGGCTTCCATGTGTCATTCTCATGGTGGGTCTGTCTGATACACTATTCTCTAACATGTATCTATGTGCTTGGTTTGATAGTGCCATATCACGACTAATGAGATTTATTCATCAACCAACTCACACTCTGATGTTATGTGTTATTGTTGTCTATCAACCTTCCACAATAACAATTTATTAGGGACATATTGATAATATGTACATGTACTCTTAACGTATGTATGATCTCATCCACAAGGGTAGTAACTTGAATACTAACGTCGTTGAGTAATATCATTCTCTAGACATTTATTATGTTATTCATTATCTCATAATTGAATATACAAAATAAATTGGAAGTTTGCATTTATTATTAATCAAATCATTTACATGCTATGCCATTACAATCATTATATGATTGGCTCTCTAGGCATACATACCAACAGACTCCCACTTGCACTTAAAGACAATCACCCAAAGATCTCATCTTGAGTGATCTAACATGACCATCATGCTTCTGCTATGCAAGTGCCTTTAGAGAGAGTTTAGCAACATTTGCTTTAAGTCACTATTTTGCAATTTTCACATCTCTTCATTGTACGACTACTCCTATGAGATGGAAGTGTCATAGTATGCTATCTGATATTCCCAGCCTAACTTGTAGCTCCATTATTGTCATTAGTATTTCTACTGTATCATGAATGGTTGAAACCTCACACAAGTTCACCCATATGAACTTGGTGATCCATACAGTATCCTCTATTGTTCTAATAACAAAAAGATACTTGGCTTCTTTTGTAGATTTGAACAATTGTCATTAGCTATGTATCCTTTCTAACTTACAGTTCTTGTTTGTCGTCAAACATAAACTTAGATTGTGATTATTTTGTCAGTTTGAAAGCTTGCATGGGTGTTACTTTTTACATCCAACTCTTCCTTATTACCATAATCAAGGAACATATCATTTTAGTGCTTTACAAGCACATAAGGATGTTCATTATGGTAGCCCAGTGACTCTCACTGGTATCTGACATATACCTTCTCGTCATGTCCAGTACATACGAGATTTCTAGGTAGGTATATATATGTCTTCTCATCATGTCAAATACATATGAGATGATTGGATATCCTCTCATCATGTCCAATACATACGATATTACTGGATATCTTCTCATCGTGTCCAATACATATGAGATAATGGGATAAGTACATAACATTGCATTCAAGATAGATCCAATTGTGAATGCATATGGCACTATCCATGTGTTCCTATTCTTCATAAGAATTGGGACACTAGGCTCCTGAGAGACTAACTCCATTGAACATGGACACATTTTCTCTCATTGAGTCTTACATGTTGAATCTTTTAGCATCTTGCCAATGTATGTGCTTTTACCTAGGTGAAGAAGCTTTACAGATCTATCGCTATAGACCTCGATCCCTATCACATACGGTGCTTCACCTAAACCCTTTATATAGAAGGTACATTCCTTGTTATGTTTTGACATTTACAGGATAAAGACGTTATTCCTCATCATTTTTCGGAATATTAAAATATGCTCCCACTAAATCTTTTATAATCACTGATTCCGTCTTCATTCTGACTCAAGTCAAACCCTTTGATTGTCTTGTCAAATAGAAGATTCCATCTCTTAGGTGCTTGCTTCAATCCACATAATGACCTTTGTAGCTTATAGACTTTATTTGCATTAATGGATTTATAAAACCATTAGGTTGTGTCACGTGCACATCCTCTTAATTATTCTAATTAAGGAATGTGGTTTTAACATCCATATGTCAAATTTCATAGTCATACTAAGCTGCAACAACAAGCATGATCCAGACGGATTTAACCATGGTAGCTGGTAAAAAGACTTCATCATGTTCAACACTTTGAACTAGTTTGGAAATATTTGTATCCAGTTTACCTTTCTATGTTGGTCTTCTTACAAAAACCCAAATGCACCCTATGGGTTTTACCCCTTCAGGTGGATCCAACAAGGTCATACCTTGTTGGTGTACATAGAGGCCATCTTTGATCCCATGGCCTGAAGCCATTTCTCACATTTTGGTCCCTCAATAGTTTCTAGCTAGGTTGTTGACTCATTTCTATGATCAACTCACCACCTTTTGAGTTATAAGATATCATAATCTTTCAGATTTAAGGTGTGTTCTACTAGAACTATGAGTTTTGTGTTTACATAAGGAACTTGAGATTCCACAACAACTTGTGATTCTCCTTGTTCCTATTGTACCTTTTTAGGTTCTATGTTTTCTTGTTTATCTCAAACATTTTGAGTTCTACTTTTAATCCCACTTATTCCTTTGTAACTAATTTCTATTTATAAATTTAGCCATCCTAGCAACAAAAACTTTGTTTTTGGGTTGGAATATAAGTAGTATTCAACAAGATAACATCCATGTGATTTGTGGATAAATCCCTTTAAGAAATAATTTTATTATATAAGCCTTCAATCCTAATCACTATAAAAGAGACATCGGGACTCCTCCCATGCCATATCTCATATGGTGTCTTTTGAACCATTTAGATGATACATTATTTTAGTGTAAAGCATGTGCCTAAAGGAAATTGTAAGATCGGCTAGATTTTATTGATAATCTCACCTTGACTTAATAGGGTGTAATACCTTCTTTCTAACACATTAGTATGTTTCAGGTGGAGTTTATAGTGATACACTATCATGGTATCTCTAGAAGGTTCTCAAACTCTTGGTAAAAGTATTTTAACATCGATCACATCAATGTATCTTAATACTTTACCAAGTGAGTTACGTACTTCATTCATATTCTCCTTGAACACTTCAAGAGATTCATAATTGTATTTCAATAAATACAAATTTCAATATCTATTGGTCGTATCAATAAATATAATGAACTACTTGTAACTACTGTTAGCATTCATTCTAAAAGGTCTATATACATCAGTATGTACTAGTCCTAAGGGAATAGTCGATCTCCCACTACATATAGTGAAGATTCTCTCCTCATATTGCCCAATAAATAAGGCATGCATGTCTCTATTGGTTTAATAACCAAAAGAGACTACATAACCATCATATGGATTTTAGAAATGCATTTCTCATTTATGTGCTCCAGTTGACAATGTTATAGGTATACATTGTTTGAGTTATCAAGTCCTTCAATGCATGTGTCATACACATTTGTCTCTACAACTGTCAAGCATAGTTTGTGAGACATAGGGAATTGCCATAAAATATGATATCTTTTAAAATAAAACATAATGTTCTTGTAATACAAAATATTTAATGTTATCATCAATGGTAAGCACATAATAGTAATGCACTAATTCTATTATGTGCCCATGAATGACAACTCCCAACTGCAAAGGAAGCAACCCTTTCTCCTCACAATTCTATCTTACTTCTTCTTAGGTCCTGAAGTAGAGATCTCTATCTCCATCTTTATTCTGAGATCCTCTATGAGGAGGATAGTTCTTTCCAATGTCCAGACAAGTGAAAATTGTGACACTTTCTTTTCTTTCTCCTTTAAGTGAAGAGGACATATTTCTTTTACACTTACCCTTCTCTATAACTTGAGTGTAGAAGACTTGGATGTATTCTTAGCCTCGGTACTCTTTGTAGCCTTGCTTTTTCTGTAGGACTCACTTTTGCTAATCCTTGTCACAGATTTATGCTTTTTCTTCCTTGATTTGGCATCAACATGCCAAGCATTTGATAAACTGACTATATGATTCATGCAATGCTTGCATAATCATATTCATGGTCAACCCTTGACCTAAGAGAGATCCCAGTCATTCCACATGTCCAATCATGTTGAGGACATGGGGTTCTACTGGACCTCCCTTTGTCAGTTTGCGCTCAATTAGTGCTTTAGAGACGTTATACCATGTTTTCTTTACATGATTCTTAAGACATGTTACCATCTGGAGAATGTCCATGTTTTCATGTTATTCGTGCAACTCATAGTTCATACAACATACCATTAGGTCTTCATATGACTATGGCATAATTGGAAATCTTCCAATAAGCATCCATTTAGCCTTAGGCACATTTGAAGTGGGTTCCTATGGCATTGGTCTATCAAGCACATAGAGATTTCTCTCATTGATGACAACATTTCTCAAAGTCCTTCACCAATTGTGGAATTTTATCCTTCTTAAGGACTAATCTCAACTTGAACGTGTTTTGTGTTTGACATTTGATTCTACAAAGAAATGTTACAACCTTTTCAAAACATTTTGATTGGTTTGATTTGATAATTTTGATGATATTAATTAGATCTTTAATTAACTATCACTCCCACTATTTTATTCAAATTGATAGTCCCCTCAATATCAATTCAAAATATTGTAGTGTACAATATTCTAGTGGGACAAGATCTATATTTCATCAAGTCATGAGTCAGCTTTTACCGATTTCCCACAACCTGACTATTTAGGTAGGCATCATGCCAATTGCATCATATGCAACTCTTGGATAGATGATATGTGTAACTTCTTGTCATAATCATCTACATGCCTCTGGGCTTCAGCTCTCCAAGTCACTAGTTAAGCCTGACCCAATAGCCAATATGATAGATATGCACCATGCTTTGTGCAAATCTACATATCTACCATCACACTTCCATGAGATAGAAGATGCACCATGCTTTGTGTAAATCTATGCTTGGTCGATCAGTCTTTTCATGTGTATTTCTAATAGAAGGCATCTTAGACTTAATATTTTAGTTGAGGGAGTTTTTATGTATAAATACATATACTTTATCCAGTGATCACATATATAGTATGTATCTTATACATGCTATAACCACAAATGAGAAGATGCAATAAATAAAACACACAAGCGATGGTTATATCCCTACTAATGTAATTCCTTGGATCACAAGGAATTACTACCACCTAGGGTCCACATCATATGCAACATGATGTTGGTGAACATCTATGCTCGAACCAATCCAAGTTGATCGGTTCAACTCTTGAACCGGTCGGCTCGCCTCCTGGTCACTCAGTTGGGCTCTTCTGAAGCGATCGTCTGGTTCACAGTCTAAGTAGCGTCTAGACACCTCCAGTCGATCAGTTGGGCCACCAGTCGATCAGTTCATCCTCCAGTCAATTGGGTCATCTCACGAGCCGCTCATTTTACCTTTATGTAGATCCTCATCTCACGTCAAAACATAAACTAAAACTATCCTATTTCTTATTACATTGTATATGAGGAAAACCTCGAGTTGTATTTGAGGGGAAATAGGAAGAACAGCATTTATTTACATCTCAAAAGGAAAGGGAGGCTTGGTATGCAAACTGATTAATAATAGGAATAAATAACCACAACCATACACACATAGATCTGGGATTTTGGCTATTACCATGCTTCACATCCACCATCGAAACTAATATTATGGCAATGTGCGTAAATTGCATATGTATATCATATCCTATATATATTATATTCATTTGGGTTCTTTATGTGGTGATAAGATAGACGCACACATCAACCAGTTTAAATATTCACATTACATGTAAGAAATAAAAATTATAAAACCAAAAATCTTATCATATCGATTATCCAAAAACATAATTAATGGGCGTGGCTCTGATACCACTGTTGGGAAATACGACATTAGAAAGGCAGCAGAAATAAAAAACTTACTGACATATTTCCCATAAATCACTAGATCGCATTAATAACTATGCAATGGGAAGGATGATTTCACGAAGATATACCTAGTGTTGGAGCAAGTCCGGCGACAATACTTGTCGATGTAGATGTGCACTCTGTCTTGGATGGTGGTTGTGCAACTCCTAGTTGCATTGGGACTTGTCTGGGTGCTCCTCTATGGTCAGCAGACTCGGACTACTACTACAACGGCCCCTGTGACCTTGCCACAGACTGCAAGTTGATGTTGCCCTCCTATCACTAGCCAAAAGACTCATGCCTCTATAGTAGTCTACACGGGCCAACTAGAACTCTTGTCGTCCTGCTAGAATGGACAGGAAGGAGTTGTCCCTCCCGTTGGTGTACTAGTCATCAATCTTCTCTCCCACAATAATGATCTTTGATTGTTTCTCTCCCTCGGCTATCCCTCCCTAGTCGGGTAGGACTTTTCTAGGCTCTTGTGGTTACCATAACCAGAGAGGACAACATTTACCAGAGAAACTAATTCTCAATTGTCTGTGTTGTGCTCTTGGAAGCCCCCAATAACCCTCTATTTATATGTGGGGTTAGGGTTAGGGTTCCCCGTCTATGAGGGAGTGGAAAGGATTGGAAGATATCAAATTTTTACAACAATTCTGAAAGTTTCACAACCTGTGTGTGCCGAAATGGTCGTCTCATAAATTGAAATGGTCCTCTTGTATGTGAGACAGTCATTTCACTAAGAGAAATGGCCATCTGCCATTTTCCAGTTTTGCACATATGTCGATAATCCAATTCCAATTAGTACTCGACATGACGTCAGTACCAATCCTTGATGCAATCAAATTGTACCCCCAAAACGGGCATCTCACACCATGCCAGACGTTTGTCTCATAGCCCAGGTTAGGTAGAATTCCAACGAATATACAATACAATCAGCCTGACACTCCAAACAATAATCTCAACACTTGAATTGATTGTCTGGCAGTCCAGTCAGTTGATTTGTTGCATGAATTGAATACCTAGCCATTTTAGTAATTGATCCAATCATCATTCAAGATCAAACTCCTCTTCTAGATGAGTTCCTATGTGTGTGACCCTATAGGTCCGATATCACGTTGGTAGTGAATGTCCATAACAACTTATGACATCATAAGCAAAGAGTGGTGCCTAGTCACACATCAATGCTACCAAGTGAATGGAAAGTTGGGGAGCAACTTCAATCTACAATATGTGTATGGTGTTATAGTGTTTGTATAGTTCCTTTGTCACTGATATCTAGATTGAACTAGGGGCATGGATCAGTCATCCTCATTATTATTCAATCTTGTTTCTTGAACTAGAGCATATTGCATGAGATATATGTGAGCTCAATATCACATATTGACTCACATGCGTATGGACATAATTTTCTCAGTCTTGCTAATTAAGAGGACTTGGCTATCATACTCCTATAGGAGGGACAATTTCCATCTCCGTCACTCACAGTTGGTCCCCATGTGTCAAAGTCACCCAATCATCACCGTTATAACAACCCATGTTTCAGGACTACATTTGATGATGTCAAAGTATACCCAACGACATGTGACGAGTGCAATGATTTCAGGTATAAGAACCACAACCATGATATATTTCAAGACTACATGAGATATATGTAAGCTTAATATCACATATTGACTGACATATGTATGTTTATACTTTTCTTAGTCTTGCTAATCAAGAGGCATTGGATATCATACTCCTATAGGAGGGACAAATTCCATCTCTGTGATGAGTGCAGTGATTTTAGGTCTAAGAACCACAACCACTGCCATCACACTATGAGAGTTGACTATGACTTCCATGATGATGGATTCCATATGTCAGTCCGACAGTGGGTCTGTCTGATACACTATTCTCTAACATGTATCTGTGTGCTTGGTTTGATATTGTCATATCAAGACTAATGAGATTTAGTCATCAATCAACTCACACTCTGATCTAATGTGTTATTGTTGTCTATCAACCTTCCACAACAACAATCAATCAGGGACATATGGAGAATATGTATACATACTCTTAACATTTGTATGATCTCATCCACAGGGGTAGTAACTTGAATACATATGTCATTGAGTAATATCAGTCTCTAGACATTTATTATGTTATTCATTATCTCATAAATAAATATACAAAATAAATTGGAAGCTTGTCTTTATTATTAATCAAATCATTTACATGTTATGCCATTACAATCATCATATGATTGGCTCTCTAGGCATACATACCAACAGTCTTTTCTTCTGAAGATCCTCGAACAAATATGTGCATGTCATATAGCTCACCCTCAACCATGCATCAAACAATTTGTAAGTGAAATTATACATATTATATCTTAGATAGAACATGTCAACTAAAAATAAACTTAGGACATTAAACATTAAAGAAAATACACAATTACTTTTAGATCACTTCTTTTATCTTGACCTATATAAGAATCCTCAAGTTTGCACCTAAGTTCCTCTTCTCTGATGCACCAAAGTGCCTCTTGGGTTGCACCAAAGTCCCTATTATCTTATGCACCAAAGTGCCTTTGGATTATCTCCTAGAAGCCTCTTAGTGAGGATCTTATAGAAGTTATTTGTTATCAATATTTTTCTTTTAAAACTCTTAAAATGCTCTTATATCTTTCTCGTGTCTTTATCCTTAATGTACATGAGAGACAATACAATACTAATGACAATAAACATGAAATTCAATTCATAAACCTATTGGCTCTTATATGTATAAGAAATTGCATCAACATATAATACATTCATAGCACTCAGTGTACATTATGCATACATACATAAAACCAATCAATACTATGTTCAAAGTACATGGACCACTTACCTCTCTCGTAATAAGATCCTAGTTTCTCTCCTTAGGTCGAGGAAACCCTAATCACTATCTTAGATTTTATGAACCCAAATTACCCTGTTTAAAACATTTAACATTCATGAATGATTAATACTTAACTTGATTTCTAGGGCTTCATGGTTCTTTGATTAATTAGGGGAAAATGTGGTCAAAGCAAGCTTCACAACCAATTTAACAAGAATCCTTAAATTTTTATCTTTCCAAAGAGTATTTATGGGTATGTTTGACCATTGACGAATTAAGAATGGAATTTCAAAGACTTTGACCAATCACAGAGCACCATAAATATACATCACTAATATTTTCCAATCCAAGAAAACATTGGAGGCCTGGTCCTGCTCAATTGAGGTGGCCCAAACTTGGCCAGCCACCTAAACCAACTGGCGCGATAGCATATCTAGAACAGAGCATTGAAAATATCAGTAAAGTCCTTGCAACACAAATTATTCGATTAGATTGTCAAAGGAAATAGGATAAAAATCATGCCTCACATATTCCTTGTGCCATGATGTTGAGCATGTTGGATCTAGGATGGGTGATTTGATCTAGAGGGGGTGAATAAAGCTAAAAAGCACTTAAACAAAATTCATTAGACTTTCAAAATATATCACAAGATAAGGTTGCTAATTAAAAATTTGGGTGCAACTAAACATACATAACAAGGATGAGAGAGATTGAAACAAACATAAGAAAACAAGTTATGTAGAGTGGTTCTAATCTCCAAACTAGGATATTGTCAGTCCACCGCCTAGAGAGGTCAACCTCTAGGATTTCTAAAACATGTCTCCCTCCTTATATTCACTTGCAAGAGTTACAACATATGACCTTCCTTTTTTGGGACAAGGATGCCCAGCTTTCCCTTTGAGACAAGGGAGCCAAAAACTTACCAAAGGACTTACCTAACCAACCAAGAGTCTTCTACCTCACCAAGGACTTACCCACTTTGCAACGAGTCTTCACCTTCACTAAGAACTTGCCTACTTGTAATGACCCTGCCTCCCGGTAACCCCCAATTAAGGGATACCAAGAGTTCAGAGCTGTTATCCCAATTTTCAGATCAAAGGTTCGACACATAATCAATAATAATTACTAAATTCTACCAGACTATACTGAAATGTTGTAATAAAATAAAACTTTACATACCTTTTGAAAATCTTAGATCTCTAAACTTCTATCCTCAAGACGAGTCTATTCTAACTAATACTCCTTGTACTTTAATTCATATATTCACAATATGCCAATTTACTGTTTGTCCTTTTGGGAATTTGTACCTAAATCACCGATAAACAAAACTTTGGTCAGTATAACAAATTATACTGGTATGTGGGGGAATAAAAAAATTGTGCAACTATGGTGACAATGTAAGCAACCAAATATCATTTAACAATCAAGGTTACATTTTAAGCAATACTACTCAATACATACCTATACCCTATCTCTGTGTTATCCCTACAGTGGACTTGGTATACTACCTCTCTCATATGGTAGATCCTTACCCCCATGGTCCTACCTCATAGGTAGCTATTACTTAGGGTTGTGGAGTCGCATGGCCCTACCCAAAGGTAGCCCAATCTCTGACTCATGGTGACTTGATGGACCTACCCCATAGGTAGCCATGTACTAAGTCATCCAATGACCTGATGGACCTACCCCATAGCCATGTACTAGGTCAACCTATCAAGCTACAGAGGGGACTAAGATCTGAGCTAGTAGGCATATATCTTATGTTATAGTCATATCCACATTATAGTATGCATGAATTAAATTCATCCAGTAGTTTAATTCAAGCCACCGATGAAAACATCGAAAATCCTCAGAAAACTAGTTTGAGATATTCATAAGCGTAACCACATGCCTGTGATTGCAGATTTTGAGACAGAATCAATCAAGTAGAGAAAACCCAACCAAGCAAGCAAGTATGCATAGAAATCCTAAAATAAATATACAAATTTCCTTTTATCAAGATTTATCCAAACCCATCTTGTTTCTTAGGATTTCTATTCCAATTTTAGGATTTCCTTTTTAATTAGGGTTTTGCCTTCACTTTAGTATTATAAACCCTAATTCAACAAAACTACATAAAACCTTAAATTTTTCGTCTTATCACTCCTAACAGGCTTAGGATCCATAATCCAAAATAAACATGGTTTTTCCCCTTTTTACTCTAAATTAGGATTTCTAAATGTATTATCCTTCATACATAGATAAAAACCCAAAATTAGTCAACTTTTCATGTAAAACAGATTGAAACTCTACTTTAATATTCAACAGGTTAATACTTCTCAAATTAACCTATTAAACCTCAAAGATTCATCCTTTATACTCAATTAGGGTTTCTAATTAACTTTTAATACATTTCTATCAAATTAATATACTTTTACAAAACGAGACAAAATTAGGTTATCAAACCATTTTTATTTTGTTCCTCGTATTTTTTATCAACTTTCATATATAAAGTTTATTAATCTAAGATTCCTAGCAATTTCTATGAATTTCGTAAGAAAAACCTTTTTTCCTAGAATTTCGGTCAGAGAGAAGAAATTACCAAAAATTGTCGGCCGCTCGACTGATAGTCTGGTGATCCGCCCTTTTAATCTGATGCTTCACGTTGCGTGTGGCTAAATTTAGTCAGCTCGGCCTTGGATCGTCGGATTGGCACGCGGGACTACCGTGGATCGCTATCTGATGGTCGTTTTTCGTCGTCCTCGTCTTCTTCCTCGCGTGATACTGCGGTGGCGCCGCGACAGAGTTGTCATCGGAGTGGGAGCACTCTGGAGGTAGAGAGGGCATCGGGGCTCGTGAGGCAGCCAGTCGGGATCATTGTGAGTTGGAGAGTCGAGTGGGGGTCTATTTATAGGGCTAGGAGGGGTCCCTTTAGTGTTTCTCCATCGGTCGCCGCCCTCACCTTAGGGTGAATTGGGTGTTTCTTCTAGACTCGTCAAAAGCTCGACAAAATAGGGTCTAGAGGGTTCGGGTTCCTCTCTTGGACTCAATGGGACAAAATCCAGGCTTGCACATGCCTTGGATTGCAAGGAAATCAAATGGGAAACTTCCCCCAAATCGGCCTGGAGTCTGAGTTCTTCCGGAACTGGATGATGAGCGGCATCCGTTGGATCAAGATCCAACGGCCCTCATCTCTTGCGCTCAACCAAAAGGAAAATAAATTCCTATATTCGAGATTATTCCATATATTTTAGGATAATTTGAGAAAATCATAACTCCTAATCCGTAGCTCCTTTTTATCCCAAATTTTGAGGGATTATCATTAATGACTTAGTCTTTCATCATGCCAAATTTGGGACTCAGGTCCTTTTATTTAGTTGCAAGTTATCACTTAATTATATACATTTTTCACATATTTTCTCTTTCCCTTGCCATTATATTATTATCCTGAGTTCCTTGAACCTCAAGGAACCTTAATGGCTTGAAATCCCATCTTGGGAATATTTCTTAGCCTTTTACTTATCTTTTATCCATTTTCTTATTTTTTTCAATGGAATTCCTTTTTCCTTCCTTTTTCTTTACCTTTCTATTGGGCTCAATAGCCAATAAAGCCCACTAAGAAAACCAACAAGGCTATTATGAACGAAAATCATTCAATTAAACAAATAACTCAACCATTGATTTCATTTATTAGTAAAAAGAGATTTACAAATCTCATTACATGGTTTAGAAAAATGAGGTTATAACATCCTCCCCTCCTTAAAGGAATTTTGCCCTCAAAATTCAACAATCAAACAAACAAATCAGGATATGCTTTTTCCATGTCCGTCTTCAGCTCCCATGTGGCTTCATCCTCCCCATGGTGCTTCCAAAGAACCTTTACCATCTCTATATTCTTATTTCTGAGCTCTTTCACCTTGGTATCTAGAATCCGCAAAGGTAACTCAGGATAAGTTAGCTTCCCTTGAATCTCAATGGGTTCAATGCTCAGCACATGGCTCGGATCTTACACATATCGCTTCAGATTGGACACGTGAAACACATCATGCATCATACTATATTGAGGTGGTAACGCCAAATGATATGTGGCTTCACCAATCTGTTATAATACTTCAAACGGGCCCACATATCGGGGACTCAACTTTCCTCTGTTCTTGGCTATAGCTCGGAGCGGTCAGATTTTTAGAAAAACATGCTCTCCCATAGTGAAATGTACATCAGACCACCTCGCATCAGCATACGACTTTTGTCGATCATGGGCTCTCTTCAGCCTTTGCCTAATCAAAGCAACTTTATCAGCATACACTTGGAGTTCATCTGACCTCAATAGGGTCCTTTCACCAACATCATCCCAGTGAAGTGGTGACTGACACGGTCTCCCATAAAGAGCTTCATACGGAGGCATCCTGATACTGGCTTGGTAGTTGTTGTTGTAGGCAAACTCATCTAAAGGTAAGTACTACTCCCATGATCCACCCCAATCGAGCACACAAGCTCTCAACAAATCCTCTAAGGTATGGATTGTCCTTTCTGACTGACCATTTGTCTGGGGGTGATAAGTGGTACTGAACTTCAACCTTATACCAAGTTCCTCTTGAACTTGCTTCCACAACTTGGAAGTAAACTTTGGGTCTCTATCTGAGATGATGGAACTGGGTATGCCATGCAAATGCACTATCTCTATGATATATAGCTTAGCTTAATCTGACACCTTGGTAGTGGTCTTTAGGGAAAGGAAGTGTGCTGACTTGGTAAGGCGATCTACGACTACCCATATCACATCATGACCTCTCTTGGTCTTGGGTAGACCCACCATGAAATCTATGGTGATTTTCTCGCATTTCCATTCTAGAATCTATATAGACTATAAAAGTCTACCGGGTCGTTGGTGTTCAGCCTTCACCATTTGGCACGTAAGACAGCTGGCCACATATGTCGCAATGTCTTTCTTCATTCCTAGCCACCAGAAGAACCTCTGCATGTCTTTAAACATCTTGGTAGTTCTGGGTGCACTGTGTACTTGGAACCATGTGCCTCTTATAGGATACGTTCCTTCAACGGTGAATCTTTAGGAACCCATATGCGATTCTCGAATCTGATCCCTCAGTCTATTCCCAATGAAATATGGGTATGTAGCTTCTTCATCAAGCCTTTCATCTTGTCAAGTTCCCCACTGGCCAACTGTGCTGCTACAATTTCACCCAACAATTCTGATTGTATCTAGATGTTGGCCAATTGAACTCGATCCTCTAATGATTGTGGAGTCCACTCCACCAGCTCTTCTAAACTCTTCCACTGACTGGACAAAATAGATGCACACCTAAGCTATTTCTGACTCAAAGCATCAGCTACGACATTTGCCTTTCTTGGATGATAGGCAATGGTGAAGTCGTAATCCTTCATGTACTCCATCTATTGTCGATGTCATAGGTTTAAGTCTCTCTATGTCAGGAGGTACTTTAGGCTCTTATGGTCAGTGAGGATCTCAAAAGTAGAACCATACATGTAATGCCACCAAATCTTAAATGCATGGATGATAGCAGCCAGTTCTAAGTCATGCGCCGGGTAAATCACCTCATTCGGCTTGAGTTTTCGGGAGGCATATGCAACCACATGTCGATTCTGTTCCAACACATACCAAGTCCCATCTTTGATGCATCGGTGAAAATCACAAAACCCTCATTGCCTGATGGTAGAGTCAAAACTGGGGCAGTGGTCAGCTTCTCCTTCAGCTTCTGGAAATGAGCCTCACATACATCGGACCACACGAACTTCACATCCTTCTGAGTCAACATGGTCAAAGGCAAGGCGGTCTTTGAGAAATCTGTGATGAAGCACCGATAGTATACTGCTAACCAAAAGAATCTTCGAATCTCGAAGGGGTTCTTTGGTGTAGGCCAGTCTCGAACTGCCGACACTTTAGCTGGATCTACGGCGATTGTTCCTCCTGAGGTGATGTGTCCGAGGAACATGACTCGATCTATCCAAAACTCATTTGGATAATTTCCCGTAAAACTTCTACTTTCTCAAGATATCAAAGACTCTACTTAGGTGGTCTCGGTGTTGCTCTAAGTCATCAGAATAGACCAAGATGTCGTCTATGAACACTATAACAAACGAGTCAAGGAAGGGTTGAAACACACTATTCATAAGGTTCATGAAGACACTAGGTGCATTGGACAACCCAAAAGACATAACCAGAAACTCATAGTGGCCATAATGTGTTCTAAAAGCAGTTTTCAGAATGTCCTCACGCTTGACTCTCAATTGGTGGTAACCTAATCTCAAGTCAATCTTAGAAAAGACTCGAGCAGACTTTAACTGGTCAAACAAGTCATCTATCTGGGGTAAAGGGTATTTGTTCTTAATGGTAGCCTGATTGATCATCCAGTAGTCTATGCACATTCAGAGCGAACCATCCTTTTTCTTTACAAAAAGAACTGGTGCTCCCCATGGTGATGTGCTAGGGCGGATAAAACCCTTCTCTGGCAATTCCTATAATTATTTCTTCAACTCGAGAAACTCAGCAGGGTCCATCCTATAAGGTGCTCGTGAAATAGGGCTTGTCCCGGGAGCTAGCTCTATGGAAAAATCTACCTCTCTCTCAGGAGGAATCCCAGGTAGATCATCTAGGAAAACATCTGCATAGCTCTTGACTACCTCTATTTCTTCTAAGGGTTGCACTCTGGGTTCTGGCTCGGTAACTACTGCTAGGAAAGCTTGACACCCTTTACTCATCATCCACTCTGCCTTCAAGGCTGACACATACAGGTTGGTGGTGGCATCTTTCCTACCCCTAATGATGAAAGGTGGGTGACCTGGTTTCTTAATGACCACTTTCTTCTTCCTATAGTCAATATTGGCCCTATAAGTATACAACCAGTCAATACCAATAATCACATCGAAGTCATTCATATCAAGAAGGATAAAGTTTGTAGGAAACTCATGATCTCGATATTTCACAGGTATCACTGAAGTTTTCAAAAGAGATGTAAAGATCTGACCACTCGGGGTTGTAACATCTAATACATACCCTAAATCCTTGATATCCAAACAAAGCATAGTTGTGAGATTTCTCAAAATGAAAGTATTAGTAGATCCAAAGTCAAATAAATATTTTACATTGTGTCCCATGACTTCAAGCATGCTTATCTTAAAACACAAAAGAAAACTATAAGGGTTATTACCCTCAATCAACCGATTAGCATTTTCTTGAGCCTCCTCATTATCAATAGCAAACACTCGAGCGTGTCTTCTTTCTCCAGTAGGTGGGGCGAAAGCTATAGGTGGGGTTGCCACAGGTGGGGTTGCTACTGGTCTTGGTCCTTTTAGATCTGGCAGAGGACAAGCAGCTTGGAGATGTCCCTCTTGTTGACAGCGGTAGCAGACCTTCTTCTTGTAGCGGCATTCACCGGTATGCCACTTCCCGTAGGTGCGACATTGAGGTTGGTTGTGCTGTTGACGGGGTTTCCCTTTTCCTCCATTTCTTCCTTTGGCATGGTTACACCCTTGACCTTTCTTGTGATTGTTCTTCTGGCCTTGGGTTCCTTCAGTGAAACCCAAATATCCCTTGGGTGGATTTTGAGCAGGCATCACTATCCTCTCCATGTCCAGGGAAGTGTTGTAAGCTTCGGAGAAGGTTTTAGGTTTACTTTCCATCACATGGGGCTTGATGGAAGGGTGAAGATTCTCTATGAAGTGGTCCACCCTTCTTTCCTCATCCATCATATGCCTAAAATGCTCCAAGATTCAAAAATTGCACCCAAAGTCTACCACAGATGAGTTTCCTTGAGTCATGTTGGTGAACTTCCTTTCCTTTTCATTCTTAGCTGAGACAGGGATGAATTTGGCGGTGAAGATCATCATGAAGTCGACCCACGCCATTGGTTCTTTAGCCAAATTTGGGCCTATGATGTGTGTTTCCTACCATATCTTGGCTACTCCTTCCAAGAGGTGAGCAGAAAAGAGAACCTTCTTGCTTGGCTGCACCTCAAGCATGCGGAATCCATTCTCGACTGCAAGCAGCCAAGCCTCCACCTTGTCGACCACTTCAGACTTATCCTCTCCACTGAACTTCTTGATGTTCAGCTTGACAAAGTCGGCTCCTAGTCGAGGACAAACAGGAAGTGGCTCGCCATTCTCACCTCTAGCTATGTCTCAGAGGGCCAAAGCACTAATGGCCTCCGTCAGACTCTTCTATTGCTCCATCGACAAAGCGTCAGGGGTGTGAACCACCATGGTTGGTTCTGGACCACCAGATTGGTCCTCTTCTATCTTGGCCTCCTCCTCGTACACATGTTCCTCCCCGTACACCTGTTCCTCCTCTTGTTCAAAGTTGTTGAAGGGTATCGGTTCAGGGTTGGGGACCGCATATGTAGTTTCTTTAGGTCTCTTCCTCTTCTTTGAGGATTCACCACCATGGTTCCTCTTCCTCTTCTTGGAAGATTCTTTTCCCTTGCGTGAAGGTCCACCACCATTGGTGGCATCCGGGATAGCCACAGTCTTCATTCGAGCCATCTGCATAAGCATACAAATAGATTTTTTAGTCTATACTTTTAAGCTAATTATACTTATGTCGATGACATCTTATTATGTATCTTTTATTAGTTTGATGGAGGATTCATTAATCCTTAACATACTTACCCATACCTCAAGAGGGTGAGGAAGAGAGAGAAAAACCCTAACTCTTAAAATCCTTAATAGAATGTGAGATGAGAAGGGATGAACAAGAGGAGAGAGTCCTAAAGTATCTTATTTCGAGTCAGATCCTAAGACATTGGCCAATCAATCACACATATCTAGGAGTCCTCGTATTCTGACTAGCAGTGCGGAGGAAAATATTGCCAGCCCCCAGACGTGATCCTTTTCTAGACACCTCTGTCTTTCGGATAATCCTCTAATAACTCCCTCAGTTCTATGGAATTTGTAAAATTTAATAATTATGAAAGATTAAATGAGGAACCTAGATTCTGATACCAAATGTAACGACCCCACCTCCCGAAAACCCCCAATTAAGGGAGACCAAGAGGTTAGAGCCGTTATCCCAATTTCAGGATCAAAGGTTCGACAAATAATCAATAATAATTACTAAATTCTACTAGGCTATACTAAAAAAATGTAATAAAATAAAACTTTGCATACCTTTTGAAAATCTTGGATCTCTAAAATTCTATCCTCAAGATGAGTCTATTCTAACTAATCCTCCTTGTACTTTAATTCATATATTCACAATATGCCAATTTATTGTTTGTCCTTTTAGGATTTTGTATCTAAATTGCCGACAAACAAAACGTCGGTCAGTATAACAAATTATACTGGTATGTGGGGGAATACAAAAATTGTGCAACTATGGTAACAATGTAAGCAACCAAATATCATTTAACAATCAAGGTTACGTTTTAAGCAATACTACTCAATCCATACCTATCCCCTATCTCTATGGTATCCCTGTAGTGGACTTGGATACTACCTCTCTCATATGGTAGATCCTTACCCCCATGGTCCTACCTCACAGGTAGCCATTACTTAGGGTTGTGGAGTCGCATGGCCCTACCCAATGGTAGCCCAATCTCTAACTCATGGTGACTTGATGGACCTACCCCATAGGTAGCCATGTACTAAGTCATCCAATGACCTGATGGACCTACCCCATAGCCATGTACTAGGTCAACCTATCAAGCTACAGAGGGGACTAGAATATGAGCTAGTAGGCATATATCTTAGGTGATAGTCACATCCACATTATAGTATGCATGAATTAAATTCATCCAACAGTTTAATTCAAGCCACCGATGAAAACTTTGAAAATCCTCGGAAAACTAGTTCGAGATATTCATAAGCATAACCACATACCTATGATTGTAGATTTTGAGATAGAATCAATCAAGTAGAGAAAACCCAACCAAGCAAGAAAGTATGCATAGAAATCCTAAAATAAATATACAAATTTCCTTTTATCAAGATTTATCCAAACCCATCTTGTTTCTTAGGATTTCTATTCCAATTTTAGGGTTTCCTTTGCAATTAGGGTTTTGCCTCCACTTTTAGTATTATAAACCCTAATTCAACAAAACTACATAAAAACCTTAAATTTCTCATCTTATCACTCCTAATAGGCTTAGGATCCATAATCTAAAATAAACATGGTTTTCCCCTTATACCCTAAATTAGGGTTTCTAAATGTATTATCCTTCATACATGATTAAAACCCTAAATTAGTCAACTTTTCATGTAAAACATATTGAAACTCTACTTTAATATTCAACAGGTTAATACTTCTCAAATTAACCTATTAAACCTCAAAGATTCATCTGTTATACTCAATTAGGGTTTCTATTTAACTTTTAATACATTTTCTATCAAATTAATATACTTTTGCAAAATGAGATAGAATTAGGTTACCAAACCATTTTTATCTTGTTCCACATATTTTTCTGATCAACTTTCATATATAAAGTTTATTAATTCGAGATTTCTAGAAAGTTCTATGAATTTTGCAAGAAAAACCCTTTTTCTGGAATTTCGGTCAGAGAGAAGAAATTACCAAAAATTGTCAGCCGCTCGATCGATAGTCCAATGATCTGCCCTTTTAATCCGACGCTTCACGTCATGCGCGACTAAATTTGGTCGGCTCGACCTTGGATCGTCGAATTGGCATGCAGGACTACCGTGGATCGCTATTCAATGGTCGTTGTTCGTCGTCCTCGTCTTCCTCCTCACGCGAGACTGCGGCGGCACCGTGGCAGTGTTGTCGTCGGATCAGGAGAACTCTGGAGGTAGAAAGGACATCGGGGCTCGTGAGGCAGTCGGCCGGGATCGTCGTGAGTTGGAGAGTCGAGTGGGGGTCTATTTATAGGGCTAGGAGGGGTTACTTTAGGGTTTCTCCATTGGCCGTCGCCCTCACCTTCAGGTGAATTGGTCGTTTCTCTAGACACATCGAAAGCTCGACAAAATAGGGTCGAGAGGGTTCGGCTTCCTATCCCAGACTCAATGGGACAAAATCCAGGCTTGCACATGCCTTGGATTGCAAGGCAATCGAAGGGGAAACTTCCCCAAATCAGCCTGGAGTTTGAGTTCTTCAGGAATTGGATGATGAGCAACATCTGTTGGATCAAGATCCAACGACCCTCATCCCTTGCGCTCAACCAAAAGGAAAATAAATTCCTATATTCAAGATAATTCCATATATTTTAGGATAATTTGAGAAAATCATAACTCCTAATCCGTAGTTCCTTTTTATCCCAAATTTTAAGGAAATCTCATTAATGACTTAATCTTTCATCATGCCAAATTTGGGATTATTATCTAAAGGAATTGGGTCCTTTTATTTAGTTGCAATTTATCACTTAATTATATACATTTTTCACATATTTTCTCTTTCCCTTCCCATTATATTATTATCGTGAGTTATTTGAACCTCAAGGAACCTTAATGGCTCAAAATCCCATCTTGGGAATATTCCTTAGCCTTTTACTTATCTTTTATCCATTTTCTTATTTATTTATTTTTTCAATTGAATTCCTTTTTCCTTTCTTTTTCTTTACCTTTCTAGTGGGCTCAATAGCCAATAAAGCCCACTAAGAAAACCAACAAGGCTATTATGGATGAAAATCATTCAATTAAACAAATAACTCAAACATTGATTTCATTTATCAGTAAAAGGATATTTACAAATCTCATTACATGGTTTAGAAAAATGAGGTTATAAAACTACTCTTGCACAAGTCTTCAGCCTTTTACCCACTCTTCTTAGATCTTCAGTCTTTGACTTCACCTTTGCCAAGGAGAAGCTTTCACCAAGGGACCCCTTCCCTTCTTGATATTTTCCCCTCTTAGCCAAGAGAGAGAATCTTCATCTTCATATTCATGGAGGAAATGAGATATTTGGAGGTGGTGGAAGTGAGAGCCTCACAAGATATACATGTAGGACTATCTCTCTTACAAATCTCCTACTCACTCTAATGGATTTAGCAAGTGATTAAGCTTATAGAGAGAGGAGGTTGTAGGAAACACTCAACTATAGAATAGGGACCTTCATAGTGATTGGCTAACCATAGGATGAAGCCCAAGGGGTCCTATTTATAGTTGGGGATGCCTACTAGCCAGTGGGAACACTTAAGGATGAATTCTAGTTGTTTGGGATGTTGCAGCGACTATTTTTTATAGTTTTACGACACTCCAATGATCTGTAGACTATCCTAGATGTCTGTAGAGTTTATTCTAGATGAAACTCAAACGATCATTTAAATCAGTTTTATCCAGTGCATCAAGGGATCGGTCGAGTTTGTAACTCGACCGAAAAATAGCCTGTAATGAATTTTGGAAAATGTCATTAAAGTGATTAAATATTCGATTTAAGTGCTCTTGATTTTTTAAGCTTAATTGCAAGTCATAAAATCATTACAAGTGATTTAAAATATGATTCTAATGGATTTACATCATATTCCACAAAAGTGCACTTACATTGATATTGACTTGTTTTTTCTCCAAGTTAGGATGGGCAAGTTAGGACATTTGGAGTGTGTCTATAACTAATCTGAAATCACTTAAGTATAGTCATTAGACACAAATAAGTTGAATGGTTAGTAATCATAAAAAAAAAGGTTTTAGTCAATTTAGACCTTGAGTCAACATCCGCCCCCTTCTTGAAGATGACAAACCATTCCATAAATATATTGAAAGTTTTTTAAGTAAAATCATACAGGTAGAGAAATCTAGGGGTTTTAATAGAATTGAGTTCATATGTTCCCCCTCAATTGATGCTTATGGAGTTCTCATACCCCCCTCAATTGATACTATTTCTCTTGCATGGTTAGCTTTCATAACATTTATAGAATCTATGTCTTTTTTTGGAAAAAAAAAAAGGGTGATTAATTCATACCGTCGCCAAGGTTCAAACTCATGACCTCTTGATCTTGCAACTTCATTTTTACCACTGGGGTGCCACTTCATTGGCTTAACATATATCTCTTCTACCCATGTATATTCTACATATATGTCTTCTCTCCTTAACATAAGACATGCTTTCTCCTCACACATGTTTTCTCCCTATCTAACATAAGACATGCTTTCTCCCCCTTTGTCATTTAAAAAAGTGGGGGGTTTAAAGAGATAAAGTGAAACATGTTAGAGAAAAATAGATACTAAATGTTACAAAGGAGAGAAGAAGAGCAAAAACTAGGGGCTTGTCAAAGCATAATATGTAAAGTAAATCAAGACATACATTTGAGCAACCCATAATGTGTTGCAGAAAACTAATAAATCACGATTTCGACCCTCAAGATGATGGAATTTGCCCAAAAAAATCAGGGCTCATGACATTAGTCGTGAGTATTGCTCAGAAGGCCCTTTCTGCATAAAACACTTGTTTTGCACTAAAATCTGGCATTGGAGAAAAACATTGAAAAACTACATAAAATCTTCATATGCTCCAATATCTTCATACAAGGTAGCTATATTTGTTCTCATCACAAGGCTATACAAGCAACTCAATGTAGTAGATATGCAATTCAAGTAACAATCTTGAGCAAGTATGAAATAAGATACAAGCATAGCAAATAGTAGAATACCACTTGGTGATAAGATAAACACGACTAGAATTACATGTATATGAACTACTAGTAGATATTATCACAAGATAGGACTACTAGTAGGATCTAGACCGTAGAAATACATGCACAAGTTAAAAAGTAAGCTATGAGTACATGTAGAGATATATCCTAACTATATGATAAGAAATTTAAGAAGCATAAAAGGATATAGCTCACTAGCAAATATGCATCATTACCAATAGATGATTACCACTAAGAACCTTAGGGTTGTATCAAGACAAGATATACAACTAGATAGATGTATAAAGTTAGGGCACAACGGAAGCAACTTAAGACACAACCAAGAGATCCAAAGAGATCATCAACAAAACCTGCATAACAACTCAAGACAAGTAATTACAAGATTATAGGGATAATACTTGTAGGATACCAAGATTATAGCAATTGGAAAGATAGAGTTGTATGCAATATAGGCAATCTAAATCATGTCAATATGCATATATAAAGGTACCAAAGGGAGTGCCAAAGAATAATTCTATCGGTTGAGAAAGAATAGCTGAGAGGGAAATTTGCATCCAAAAGGCCAACTGTATAATCTATGCACACTGTTGTCAATCGAGTTTTGTGTTTTGGAAATTTGACCAACAAAAGTTGATGGTAACATCCATTGATGCTTTATGATCAAGTTTCTTACACTTGATTACTCGACTGATACACTTGCTATTAGAAACCACATAAAATATAAAAACATATTTAGAGGCATGCTAAAAGTATAAGCCATATCCAAACATGTGTAAGCAAGTTAGTGATGCAGTTTGAAAGCATTAGAAATAGTTTTTGAGCATGAGTGTGAAGAGAATAACAAAATACCACTTTTGACTCAAGGTCCACACACATAGTGCACACTAACTTGATAGAAACAAGTTATGATTGGATATGAGAAAGAAAACCTTTACCTTTGTTCTTACCATTCCTTTTCCACTTGTTGCCACCCCATACACAACTCATGTTTCTTCTTTCATGTGGATTGAGAATTCATTAGCTTACTAGCCCAAGCCCTATTTCTCTTGGGTACTTTCCTAAAAGGACAATAAATAGAGTAATGACCAATTTCATTGCAATAGTTACATGATCTCCAAGCCATGGAACGAGAGGATTCTTCATTGAATATTGAAGGTCCTTTATTTTTGTTGTTCCTTTGGCTACTATCAAGTCCAGTACCATATCTACCCATTTGTTCGGTAGTATGATCTAGGATTTGATTAAGGTTCCTTTTATCATCTAATAATCTTTGTATCGAAGATCTCAAACTATGATTATCATGAATAAGAGAAGTAATAGTAGGAGACAATTGATTGATATTATCTCTAGCATGCAAAAGGTCAGTTTCTAAGCAAAGATCTTTGGTCATATAAGAATCTTTCTCAATATGAAGAGTAGCAACACTATTCTCTCTACTAGTAGAACTTGAACAAGATTCAAGAAAATTGATTTTAGCAAGCAAGGAACCATTCTCATTTTCAAGCAAAGCAATCTTAGAGAGGTAAATACTATTTTCAAATTCTAACCCTTGTAAAGCAAAATCCTTTTCCTCATTTTCAGTTCTAAGAACATCAATATCAAGCATGAGAGAATTCACTATATTACTAAGGTCTTCATTAGAACTAGGAATAAAAGGTTGAGCTTCTAAAAATCTAATCTTATCAAGCAAAATAACATTTTCAAGTTTAAGAGAGTCTATTTGACTAATATAAGCATTGTTTTCATCTAGCAATCAAATGTTAACATGTTCAAGATCGTCTATTTCTACGTCCAAATCATCAACAATTCTAGAAAGATTTTTCTTTTTATTTTTATAAGACTTAATAGAGGCATGAGTAGCATTAATAATAGCAATTAAATATTCTTTATCCAAAGACTTTAGATTTACCTCATTTGAGTCTTCACTTATTGATGACATAAGGGCAAAATGACATTCTCCTTCATCACTAGATCTTGATCTAGATCCTCCACTTTATTCTTCACGTGCTTGAATTGGAGGAGTCACTTGAGATTTTGTTCCATTTCTCCTTCTTCTTATACTTCTCTTCTCTTCTCTTGTGATGATGGGCCTTTTTGTTTTGTGGACAATCTTCCTTGAAGTGACCCTTCTTTCCACACCTGAAGCACCGGATGGAGGAGAAAGACTTGCCTTTATAGAGTCTACCCTTGGAGTACATAGCATATTCAACATGAGGGGATGGAGAGGCTTGACCAACAATAGCTTCAATTTGAGCCTTGATTTCAACCTTCTTCATTCTCTTTAGCTCTTTCTCTTCTTCATCTTGCTTGTCAAACTTGACTTGATAGACTTGTAGATTTCTTATGAGCTCCTGGATAGGAATATCACCAAGAGACTTTGGTTCTTTAATGGTAGTCACCTTGTATTGCCATCTCTCAGGGGGGGTTCTAAGGGTCTTTGAATTGATCTCCCCTCTATCCATAAGATGACCTAGAACAAAAAGACCATTCACAATGGTGTTGAGTCTTGAGTACATCTCGGCTATCCTCTCCTTCTTTCCCATCTTGAAGTTCTCAAGAAGCTCTTTGAGCATGAAGAGTTTTCTTTCCTTCACTTGATTTGTCCCTTCATAAGTGATACATAGCTTTCTTCATACCTCATAGGCCATCTCACATGAAGAAATTTGGTTAAACTTCATGGGGGACATGGAGGAAAGAGAATGTTGATGGATCTTACATTCAAGGTTACTTTCTTCAAGGTAGCTTTATCCCATTCTTCTATCTTTGTCTTTGATAGCGTGTATGTATGGTCCACCATTTTCCATAGCTCAAGACTAGATCCTTGTTTGTAGAGTTGTAGCCTTCTTTTCTAAAAAAGGAAATTGTTCCCATAAAAAATTGGAACATATATGACGTACCTCCCATCTTGATAATCGTCCATCTTCTCCTACTTGTGGAAGTATGCTTGGAAAAGACTCACTCTGATACCACTTGTTGGATATAGGATGGATGATTAGCTCTAGAGGGGGTGAATAGAGCTAAGAAGCACTTAAAAAAAATTCATTAGACCTTCAAGATATATCACAAGATAAGGTTGCTAATTGGGAGTTTGAGTGAAACTAAACATACATAGAAAGAATGAGAGAGATTGAAACAAGCACAATAACACAACCTATGTAGAGTGGTTCCAATCTCCAAACTAGGAGATTATCAGCCCACTACCTAGAAAGGTCAACCTCTAGGGTTTCTAAAATATGTATCTCTCCTTGTATTCACTTATAAGAGTTACAACATATGACCTTCCTATTCTGGGACAAGGATACCCAACTTTCCCTTTGAGGACAAGGGAGCCAACAACCTACCAAAGGACTTACCTATCCAACCAAGAGTCTTCTACCTCACCAAGAACTTACCCACTTTGTAATGAGTCTTGTGCCTTCACCAAGGACTTACCTACTCTTACACAAGTCTTCAACCTTTGAGGAATTACCCACTCTTCTTGGATCTTTAACCTTTGACTTCACCTTCTCCAAGGAGAACCTTTCACAAAGGGACTCCTTCCCTTCTTGATCTTCTCCTCTCTTATCTAAGAGAGAGATTCTTCATCTTCATGGAGGAGATGAAAGATTGGGAGGTGGTTGAAGTGAGAGACTCACAAGATATACATGTAGGACTAGCTATCTTACAAAACTCCTACTCACTCTAATGGATGTAGCAAGTGATTAAGCTTAGAGAGAGAGGAGGTTGTAGGAAGCACTCAACTATAGAATAGGGACCTTCATAGTGCTAGGATAACCATGGGATGAATCCCAAGGGGTCCTATTTATAGTTGGGGATGCCTACTAGCCAGTGAGAACACTTAAGGACGAATTCTAGCCGTTTGGGGTGTTGCAATAGATATTTTTTTGAGTTTTACAACACTCCAATGACTAGAAGCACTTTTCTAAACATTGTAATTGATCATTGTCTGTGTGTCAGAAACTCGATCAGTTGCTTTCTTCTACAAAGTAGATTTGAAGAATCAGTCGAGTTTATCCTAGATGAAACTCGACTAATCACTTAAATCAATTTTGTCCGATGCAGCAATCGGTCGAGTTTGTAACTCAACTGAACCTAGACATTTTTCAAAATCCATCAAAGGGATCAATTGAGTTTATAACTCGACCGAAAAACAACATGTAATGAATTTTGGAAATTTTCATTAAAGTGCTTAAATATTTGATTTAAGTGTTATTGATCTTTTCTAAGCTTAATTACAAGTAATTCAATCATTACAAGTGATTTACAACATGATTCTAATAAATTTACATCATATTCTAGAAAAGTGAACTTGCATTAATTTTGACTTGTCTTTTCTCCAAGTTAGGATGCACAAGTTAGGGCATTTGGAGGATGTTTATACCTAATCTGAAATAACTCAAGTAGATGCATCAGACACAAATAAGTGGAATGGTTAATTACCATCAAAACAAGGGCTTAGTCAATTTAGACCTTGAGTCAACATTTGCCCCCTTTTTTAAGATGACAAACCATTCCATAAATGTATTGAAAGCTTTTTAAGTAAAATCATACTTTTGGAGAAACCTAGGGGTTTCAATAGAAGTGAGTTCAGATGTTGCCCCTCAATTGATGCTAATGAAGTTCTCATACCCACCTCAATTGATTTTATTTCTCCTGCATGGTTAGCTTTCATAACATTTATAGAATCTTTGTCTTCTACTCATATATGCTCTACATATATGTCATCTCTCCTTAACATAAGACATGATTTCTTCTCACACATGCATTCTCCCTATCTAACATAAGGCATGCCTCACCGACCAAAAAAACATAAGACATGCCTTCTCCCCCTTTATCATTTCAAAAAGTGGGGGGTTTAAAGAGCTAAAATGAAATATGTTAAAGAAAAAGAGATACCAAATGTTTGAAAGGAGAGTAGAAGAGAAAAAACTAGGTGTAAAGAAGTTAAACCACTTCCTTACTAAAAATTTGAACAATAGAACCTCCAGTCCAAACACACTCAGAAGGTATGATGGAGTGGGTGTAAAATTTTCAAATCTTTATATAATGGTAACAAAAGACCAAAGTATAACAGCAGAATAAAAACATGACTATATTTAATTATAAAACAAGGGAACATCTTAAACTTACAACATAAGGATCCATGTAGAGGAAATCTAAACCACCTCAAAATTGTCTCCAGACTTTAACGTCTCAATCTAAGTCCAGGTCTACATGTCAAGCCATCCATATCCTTCACCTAGGGTTGGAAGCATACCCCAGCAAAAGAGAAATAAAAGGAGACATCAGCAAAGGCTGGTATGTGCATACTAAAAAGAAAATTGAGCAATTTATAAAGAATGAGGGACATCAAAATAAAAGGCTTCCCATGCAAGAGGTAAGGAATACCCAAAGACGGCATAAAAGATAAGAATCATCATCATAAAATAAGATACTTGCCATAAAAACAACATAAAAAGGATTGTGCCATATAAACATCCACTTCCATGGTGGGAAACAAGCACAATTTAGGGCACACACCCCATAATCAGTATCATGCATGCATGTGAGATAAGAATAGCCCTAGAACAATATAAATAACAATTTGTGGCCAACCCTCATAAAGTTGAAACCTGATAGAGAAAAGAATATTGCCAATATCCCAAATATATAAAACGGGTCAAGACACACATCTTGCCTTGGGTACGAGGTTCCTTGCCATCCCAAAAGAGCAGGAAATATCACATCTGTTATAAACCAAACCAATGCAATTTACACTACTAGTGCTACTGAATCACATAGCATGTATAATGTAGAGGCAAGTAAAAGGTATAGTCAGATTTATACAATGTTGCCATCAAACAATGGTCAACACAACATATAACATCCACTTCAAAGTGGGCACATATCAGCAAGTAAAAATCCACATCACAGTGGGCATATAATATCAAAAGTCCAAATTTCACCAAGGCAACAAGATAAGATTCCAAGAGAATATCCCTGATCACAAGATCAATAATAAAATAAGATACTTCACATGAAGCATGATTCCAAAAGAACAAGATAATGTGTAGGCTAATGTCCATAGGACCAAGAGTAAGACAAAATAGGCTAATTGCTCAACAAGAATAATCGGGGATGCAAACATACCTCAACTACAGAGTCCAATGACCAAAGTCACCTCTAGGTCCAAGCCTAGGCATCCAAAGAACCTAATAAACATATATGTGGGATTAGGGTTAGGTTTATATTAATTATTCAAAACCCTAAAAATTGCCTTTTTAGTTATATGCAAATCAGGTTTCCAAAACCATACTACATTATAGTATATGTTATTAGGAGTGCAAAACATATTTTATTGTATTTTTCTGACTTATAGATAATTAGTTATGATTTTTACGAGTTAATTCATTATTAATTAGATCCATTAAAAACACATGTTATTAGACATTAGATTTAGCCATCAAAACTTATACCATTGGATAGGCCTTATTTTTTTTATTCCAACGAGTATTTATTTGTAATTTTTGGCCAAATAGATTATTAGTTATCAATTTTACAAAACGGACCAATCACAATCTAGGAAAAAGCCAACTCAGCGTTTAATAGGCGAGAAATAAAGAGAGAGGGACGGGCCCAACCTGACATGGCCCAATGAACGTTGGCCAAGTCAGTGGGTCAAGGCTCAGTTGACTTGCTCCAAAGCAAATGATATTAAGAGGAAAAGACGGAAATGCCCCTGGGCGATAAAACAAAGATGAGAAGAGAAGCAGGGCAAAGCCGACCATTGCCAAAGGGGATTCAACCCCGAAGTCGTGAGCCAACCATGGCCGCGAGAATGAGGTTTTGCAAAGGTCGATGGCCAAACCTCAAACTGAGAAATCGAGACCAAAACTCGCCAGAAAACTCACCGAAGAGTTTTCTAGGCCAAGCCAAACACGAAGAACCGATCACCACCTGAAACCGTGGAGAGAAAAGGCAAATAGGAAGCCAATTTCAGAAACACTACATGCCTAGAAATCATCACTGCAGAAGATGACTCAACATCTCCTGATGGTTTCTCTAACACAAACAACCAAGGAAAGGGGTTCTTGGGTATCTTTTCCATCATGTTAGCGTCTGGTCTAACCTCCCCCAACCGCCTGTGGCGAGCACTCAACACGAAAATCAGGGAAACACCTCTAGGGGGAAAAGGGATCAAAGGCATATGGGGAATTTGCTCCTGGTAGTATTTCGGTGGATGAGGAAGGGGTTTTATAGGGTCCGACGATGTGGGTTTATGAGGAGAAGAAAAGAAAAAGGAAATAGAGTGGAGAGGAGAGAGAAACTAGCCGACAAAGAGTTTGGGTGAAGAAAACATAACAAAGCCAAGGTCCCCAAAACTCAGAAGAACATGGAGATGGTGAAAGGCAAGTCGGACGGGGCCAAAAAGGAAAGAGAGGTGAGGAAAACGCAAAGGGAAATCCAGTTTACTGTTCCACTTGAACCCGTGTACATCTCCTACCCGAGGTAGGAGACAGGTCAGGATCCGCACGATCTAAATCCGATGGTCAGAGATAAATCGCAAAAATCACGACCCATGCGACAGGGAAAACATTATCCAAATCAAATTTGATTAAAGTGAAAATTAATATTATTTCCTTTTCTTTCTTTCCTTAATTGAGGGTGCAAATGAACCCCAAATTAGGTAAATTTTTGCACATAGGTTAATTAAGGCATGTAGATTCCGATTATGCACTTAGTTTTGCCTTTTGGAAACTTTTAATGTGTTAAATAAATCAAATCATATTTTCTCTTTCCTCATGCATTAATGGCTTTAGGATTATCCAAATTTGATGAAACTTGACCCACAAGTTATATTTAATGTGTTGGATACAAATTTGCCATCAATTTTACATATTGGAGTTGTGTGAGCATTTATTTAATATTTTGAAGGTTCTATACACTTTCTCTCTCCTGATTTCACATTTTAAGAAAACTTTCTCCAAATTGGATGAAAATTCACCCAAAGGCTATATTTATTATATAGATTATGAATATAAGATTATTTTCCTCTTTTGGAGCTATGAATTATATTTATTTATTAATTACACCTTTTAGGCAATTTCTCTCTCCTAACTAAACATAATATTTCAAGGTTGTCCAAATTAAATGAAAATTGACATGTAGTCTTATTTTAATGTGTAGATTACGATTTTTAAGTCTATTTGCACTTTTAGGATTCCTTTTTATGAGTTATTCTATATGGCCCACTAGCGGCCCATTAACTTCATTATACACCCAATTAAGTTATTTATCACCTTATTATCACCAAATGAATTAGATGACATGTTAGATTACATTATTCATGCCTTAGATTATTAGGATCACTCTAACATCAACCTTGTTTGGTCAAACCCAAAAGGTCAAACTTCCAGGGTAGGGTCCAAGATCTGGTATGTTACACTAGGGGCTTGTCCAAACATAGTATGTAAATCAAACCAAGACATGTATTTGAACAACCCATAATGTGCTACAGATGACTAATAAATCATGATTTTGACCCTTAAGATGATAGAATTCACCCAAAAAATGTCAGGGCTCATGACACTAGTCATGAGTCTTTCTCAGAAGGTCGTTTCCGCATAAAAATACTTGTTTTGCACCAAAACCTGACATTGGAGCAAAACATTGAAAAACTGCATAAATTCTTCAGATGCTCCAATATCTGAATACAAGGTATCTATATTTGTTTCTCATCACAAGTCTATGCAAGAAACTCAAGATAGTAGACATGCAATTCATAGAACAATCTTGAGCAAGTATGAAACAAGATACAAGCATTGCAAATAGTAGAATACGACTTGGTGAAAAGATAAGAATGACTAGAACTACATGTATGTGAACTACTAGTAGATATGATCACAAGCTAGGAATACTAGTAGGATGTAGATCATAGCAAGAGATGCACAAGTTAAAGAGCAAGCTATTAGTAGATGTAGAGATATATTCTAATATAAAGATAAGAAATTTCAGAAGCATGAAAGGATATAGCTCACTAGCAAATATGCGGCATTACCAAAAGATGATTACCTCTAAGAACCTCAAGGTTGTATCAATACAATATATATATAGATAGATGTAGTAAGTTAGAGCACAACGGAAGAAACTTAAGACACAACCAAGAGATCCAAAGAGATCATCAACAAAAGCTGCATAACAACTCAGGACAAGTAATTGTAAGATTATAGGGATACCACTTGTGGGATACCAAGATTATAGCAATCTGAAAGATAGAGTTGTATGAAAGATAGAAAATTAAAGCATGACAATATGCATATATAAAGGTACCAAAGGGAGTGTCAAAGGATAAGGCTATTGGTTGAGATAGTCTAGTTGAGAGGGAAATTTTCATCCAAAAGGCCAACTGTATATTTTGTGCATAGTGTTGTCAGTCGAGTTTTGTGTTTTGGCAATTCGACTGACAACAACTGTTGGCAACATCCATTGGTGCTTGTTGGTCGAGTTTCTTACACTTGATTACTCGACCGATACAACTTCTGTAAAAAACCACATATATTTCATAAAAACATATTTAGAGGCATGCTAAAAATATAAGCCATATATAAACATGTGTGAGCAAGTTAGTAATGTGCTATGAAATAATTAGAAACATTTTTTGAACAAGAGTGTGAAGAGAATCACAAAATACCACTTCTGACTCAAAAACTACACACATAGTGCACACTAACTTGATAGAAACATGTTACGCGCGATTGGATATGAGCAAGAAAACATTTACCTCTGTTGTTACCATTCCTTTTCCACTTGTTGCCACCCCATACACAACTCAGATTTCTTATTTCACGTGGATTGAAAAGTCATTTTGCGAATCAATAACTCATGTCAATCTAATTGTACTTGACCTACAAGAAGAAATATGAAATGGCCCCCAATCATATTTTTGGGTCCAGAGGGGTTAGCTTAGTAGCCCAAGTCCTATTTCTCTTGGGTGCTTTCCTAAAAGGACAATAAGCAGAATAATGACCAATTTCATTGCAATAACTACGTGATCTCCTAGCCTTGGAATAAAAGGATTCTTCATTGAATATTGAATGTCCTTTGTCTTTGTTGTTCCTTTGGCTACTATCAAGTCTAATACCAGCTATACCATTCGTTTGGTAGTATGATCTAGGATTTGATTAAGGTTCCTCTTATCATCTAAGAATATTTGCATAGAAGATCTCAAACTATGATTATCATGCATAAGAGAAGTAATAGTAGAAGACAATTGATTGACATTATCTTTAGCATGTAAAAGGTCAGTTTCTATGCAAAGATCTTTGTTTATATAAGATTTGTTTCTCAATATGAAGAGCAACAACCCTATTCTCTCTACTAGTAAAACTAGAACAAGATTCAAGAACATTGATTTTAGCAAGCAATGAAGCATTCTCATTTTCAACCAAAGCAATCTTAGAGAGGTAAACACTATTTTTAGATTCTAATCCTTGCAAAGCAAAATCCTTGTCCTTTCAGTTCTAAGAACATCAATAGCAAGCATGAGAGAATTCACTATATTTTTATGCTCTTCATTAGAACTAGGCATAAAAGGTTGAGTTTCTAGAATTCTAATCTTATCAAGCAAATTAGCATTTTCAAGTTTAAGAGAGTCTACTTGACTAAGATAAGCGTTGTTTTCATTTAGCAAGTAAATGTTAGCATGATCAAGATCATCTATTGGGAATTTTGAGCAGAGAAATCTATGTGAAGAGGGGAAAAGATGAGCAACTGGAGTCCAATCATGCGTGGACTCAAGGAAGAAGTCGATCACGCATTATGAGATCTAGATCCAACGGCTCATGAAGAGCATGCATAAAGCAAAAATATAACAACCAGAGCGACATCTGGACATTAAGAGAGAGGCCAACATTTGGAAAAATAGTCTGTGTGATATCAAATCCTAGAATATGTAAAGAGAACCTCAAGTCCTATTCACATTGGATTTATTATTTAATAATTGTCCTTTTTAAGAAAATTGAGATAGCTAGGATGATCCAAATGGGTTGAAACATGGTCCTCAAACTAATTTCAATTAGTAGATTGTGATTTTTTATTTAGATTTTACTTTTAAGATTATCTTATATGAGTCCCGTTATAATTTTGGATTTAACTCAACTATCTTAATATGTGTCATTATGTTATAATATTATCGTCAAGATTTTTTATTTATAGTCCTAATGTGCTCATATTTTTTCCATCATAGTCATATTGATTTATCTTGCACAAAATATGTCATTTTGCACATTAAGTTAATAACCTCCATAAATCTAATAGGAGCACATTAGTTATCTCCACTTATACTAAATAAACAATTATTATCACAATATATCTATTAGTCACATTATTGTATACACGAATAATTCATCTATATCCATTCACATCATATTATTAATCATGTATATTTAAGTAACTAGTTTCATATTAATGTACATTGTGACACGCGTGACATATTTAATGAACTTATTTACACACTCAACCATGGTTATGTCATTAAGTCCATTAGTTAACCCTTACTAAAAAGACCATATTACAAGTTATGGTTTGTTGGAAAAAATTGGGATGTTACAACACTCCTCTTCAGTGACATACCTTCATATTTTGTGTAACACTCCTGACCCAGGTTCTGGCCTAACCCTAGATGTTTTGCTTAAGTAAGCTTCTTACAACTTGTTCTTATCTTTTGGGAAAAGTAATTAAGGCCTTTGTGGAGTTTATTCTCAAAATTGAGTTAACTATGTGTGCATTATATGCTAATCTAAGTGAAAAGTGCAATTTACCCAAGATAAGGGTTATGTTGAAAATGTTACATGTTGAATATATTCTAAGTGTTCTATATGTCATGAAAGAGAATATGATGTTGTTACAACCCCAACTTTTGGGTTCATTTGGTGAGAAATGTAATTGCTCATATTAAAGATATTGGAACAAATAATGATATAATTTGTTTTGAATAAATGGATTTCGTTTACAATAGCCTTGATGATTATGTTTTGGGCTTTATTGGCTATTGGGCCCAATAACAAGGAAAAGATAAAAGGAACTCCATTATTAATAAGAAATGGAGAAAAGAAAATTGTAGAAACCTCTAGAAGGCAAAAGAATATAATCTAAAGGTGGATTTCGTGCCTCTTAGGTTCCTTGGGTTCAAAGGAGTCCAAAGTTGCAAAGATAAAGCAACAAGAAAAGAAAAGATTAATTAAGTATTTCTTTATTAAGAAAGAAATTGAAAACAATGATAAAATATGGGAAATAAGTGAAAATAGGTATAATTGAGTTATCCTTGGTGGATTTTCGTATCCAAAGGATTCCTAATATTAAAAAGAATACCAATGAGGAAAATAAAAAGAAAGATAAAGAGAAATCCTCAAAAAGAGATGTTTTAATAAGAAATAAATATGATAATGAGAAATAATGAATATAGATGCATCTAGAAGGATAATGAGTATCCTTAAAAAGGAATTTCGAAATCTTAGAGTTTCTTGGGTTCCAAGGAGCCCCAATAGAGAAGAAATAAAGAGAAAATACCAATAATGCAAAATAAGAGGATAATGTGATACATTATTAAGGGATTATGTGGTTTTGTTAAAGAGGTGGTATTTTCTACTAAAGGAAAATCTAATTTCGAGTCAATGGGATAAAATGCAAGTACAAAAGAGAATGAAAGAGGTAAATTTCGAAATCCTAATATCTAAAGAATAAAGAATAGTAAAAAGATAATTAGGAGTGAGAGAGGAACTTGCTTCTCATTGAAGAAATTGGATTCCCATTGGCAAAAGGCCTTGTTTCCTCTTGAATGAACATCTTGGGGCGTGGATACCCTCCCCTATAAAAGGGGTAGAGCCCAGGGTCGAGTTCCAGAGAGATCCCACGTCTCCCACTCTCTTCCTCATCTTCTTCTTCTTCTTCACTCTAAACCCTAGGTCAGAGAAGTGATGTGATCCTTGGAGCAAGGAGGAGCCAGAGACGAGTGTATGAAGGAGGCACGAAGCTACCCTAAAGATCTGGGGTGCTGGCTTCCTTTCCCTATGCTCCTAACCTCGCTCAAAGCTCATGGCAGACCTGCAAGGTTCACCGCTTGGGACACCACTACTGGTCCAACTCCGGCCACCTCGGCTGCAGCTGGGTGGCGCCCAAGGTGTGTCGGGGCACGACGAAGCTAGTCCGTTGAGGGGCGGCAGCCGTAGGACCCTGGGAGGGAGGACAAAGCTCCCCGTGATCAGACCTAGTTGATGGACAACAGGAATCGCGAGGTAGAAGATGAACCAGGGCACGTTGGACGGTTTTGCCCTCCATGGGCTGAAGAGCCAACCTATTTAACAAAGGGCAAAGAAGTAAATTTGAAATGTTTTCCAAGCGGCTTGCAACGATGCATGAATAGAGGCTACGTGGCACCTCCCTATTGGCCCAAGTAAGGTTTCATTGCAAAATTCATAACTAAATATTGGTAACTCCGATAGTAGCAAATAATATATGCAAATTGCTCAAAAAATGAAAAGAATTCATTAAAAATGGTTTTAGAGGCTAATTCCTCTTGATATTCAAAAAGTAGTGCAAGTTATCAAATTTAATGAATTAAAGATTAAGAAACCCTATTTGGAGATGATTAATGTAATTAGTAGAGTTTAATGAATGATTAAAGTTGATATTAGCGTGTTAATCATGAAAAAATACATTAAGGATGAACTTGCACGTAATTGGTTTAATTTAGAAGTTCATGTGCATAAATATGCTTTAATGAGCCTTGAAACCCTAATATTAGTAAATGTGACTCATAATGGTTTTAATTATTCAAAATTGTGAATAAAGTTGAGATATGATAATTCTAAGCTTTTTCAAGTATAAAAGTTCCTAATTGTGGATAAAGGTAGAATTAATGACAAATAGAGTTCATATGTGAATTAGACCATAATGAACTATGAATTGATGATAAATGAGCATAATGAACTTGTCATGGATTAAAAGGATAAAATGGTAGACTTAATGTAAAAGAGGCTTAATGGACTTAATTGGTGGTTAATTGTGCTTTTTATGATATCAGGGTTATATGTTGTTAAAAGATAACCTTAGTAACTTTCATGATGAATAGATGAGATAATTAGGGTTTGTGAGTAATTGAATAAAATTAGGGTTTAAAATAGTAAGAGATGAAGTGAAACCCTAATTGCAATGGAAACCCTAAAAGTGGACTAGAAACCCTAGGAAGCGAGTTAGGTTTAATAGGTCTTGATGACATGAGTAATAAAAGGAAATTGTATGGTTATTTCAGGATCTTGTTATGTGTGCTTGCTTGCTTGGATTTCCTACTTGCATGGAATATTTCTATCTCAAATCATCAAATCAGATATGTGGTTATGCTTATGAATAATCGCTTTAGTTTCACGGCGATCCCTGAACGTTTTTATCAGTTTCTTGAAAATAATTGTTGGATGCCTTTTTATTTCATGCAACTATAAAGTGACTACGATTATCACTATAAATACATACATATATATATAACTGGCCTAGATCCAGGTCCTCCTCTGTGGTTTTGCAAAGGCTGAAAAGGGTAACCTAGAGCAAGGTCTAGGCTATCATGAGTTAGAAATTGGGCTACCTACATGTAGTGCCATGAGACTCTTAGCATACCATGAGTTAAGGAGTGGAATACCTATGGGTAGCGCCATGTGACTCAACCCTAGAAACTGATTCACATGTTAGGTGGGATCATGAGGGGTTTAAGGGGGGTCTACCATAAGGAAGGTAGCATCCAGGTCCAATGTAGGGACAACACAAAGGATGGGGTACGCATGGATCGTGCAGTTATATTTAAAACGTAAAGTTTCTTGTTAATTTGTAATTGACTGCAGTACGTTGTTATGGATAATTGCATGATTATTGTTTCCTCCACATACCGGATTTATGCTGACCGACGTTTTGTTTGTCGGTGTTTTAGGTATAAAGCCAAAAGGAAAAATAGTAAAGTGGCATATGTGGATTTAAATGAGAATTAAAGTACAAAGGAGGAATGGTTATAATAGATTTCATACATGGATAGAAGTTTAGAAATCCAAGTTTTCAAAAGGTATGCAAAGTTTTTATTTTTTTACCATATTTCAATATAGTTGGTAGAATTTAATAATTGTTATTGATTAATTATCGAACCTTTGATCCTGTTAATTGGGATAATGGCTCTGACCTTCTGGTCTCCCTTAATTGGGGGTTACCGGGAGGCAGGGTCATTACAGATGCTAAGTGGTGGCTGGTGCAAAGCCTAAACCCTAAGTGAGAACTTGTGTAAAATGTTAAGTGCTTCGTGCATCAATTGTAGTACAATTTACAATATGTACAAAATGTAGGGCTAATGTGTAATTTACCACCTCTACATTATTTTTACTCGTACTTAGTGTAACTTAGAGGAAAGATAAAGAATGAGGCAATATGATTGAATCATCTTGAAGTTTTAGTACTCTTAATAATAAAGAAAACAAGAAAATGCATAAAGTGGGAGTCATGCACGTGAGCCATATTGATCAAGGATTAAGGGAAGGAGCCCCTATCGGTCATAGACCCATAAAGAGGGCATCCTATCGGTTTGTGGAGCCTTGGTTTGATCCATGATGGGCAAGGCACTTCAAGAAAGATATAAGGCATCAATTTGCTTTTGTCTTGGAAATGATGGAGTGGAATATAATAAAAGCTTAGTGGAGGAAAGCTTGCCCTAGGAGACAACTCTAGAGACACCCCTTATCTTTTATTTATCCTTTTTGCATGGCAAGATGATAGTGGCATGCATGCAAAATCATGTGTCGATCTTGCATGGCTAGGTGGCATGAAGCGCCTGAAGTAAGTGACACCTATGACTCTCTTTTCTAAAAACCTCAAGTATAAATACCATGACCTTCATTTATTGGCAAGATTTTCGGATCTAGCAAGTGACCTTTATCTTGTATCGTGCAACACCACTTCTTGTGTCACCCATGGTGAAGAGAGTTGAGTGGTATCGGCCAAAAAGGAGAGATATCGGCCAAAGAAGGTTGAAGAAACCACTTAAGGTGATATCGCCCAAGATGATGAAGGATATCATTCAGGAGCTTGAAGCCCAAGTCTTAGAGCTTGGAGAAGGTCCATCCTCAACCTTGGAACGTGAGGAAGTGAGGCTTGAAGCTTGGAAGCTCATAAGAGGTGGGTTATATAACTCAACCCCTTCAATATTATTTATCCTTTCTTTAATGTTATTCAAATTGTTGATTATTTGCAAATTAGGGTTTCCTATGATCAATTGATGTAATCATGGGTTCCAATATGTAATTAGGACTGTTATTCATAGTCTTGAATTAGATTAATGATCTTGAGGTTGATGATGATGACATCATCATTGGATACCTGATATGAGTTGATCACTCTTGAACAACCCAATATGGGTTGAAGACCTTGCAACCCAACATGGGTTGAAGACTTGGGAAAAACAATATGGGGCCCAATATGGAGACTTTCCCGATATGTAGGTAAGTCATAGTAGGTCTTATGGATGATATAAAGGATCCTTATTTAACACTTGTACTTAGTATAAAGGTGAAACAATACCTTGGGTAAAACCCTAGAATGAGGATATGTTGCACAAATTATATATGGTCAATATGTTGTCCAAGATAGATGGTTGATATGTTGCCCAAGATGGATGGCCGATATGTTGCCCAAGATGGATGGACGATATGTTTCCCAAGATTATGTATGGTCGATATGTTGCCCAAGATGGATGACCGATATGTTGCCCAAGATGGATGGCCGATATGTTTCCCAAGATAGATGGTTGATATGTTGCCCAAGATAGATGGCCAATATGTTTCCCCAGATGGTGCATGATATGGTAACCTACATTGGTGTACAATATGGTAACCTATGTGGGTGCACGATATGGTAACCTATGTGAGTGAATGATATAATGATAGGGGATATGCCCTATACCCGATATGAGGATGTGGTTATACCACATGATCAAAGTGAATAGTTGACAAGATGATATATGAATGACATTATCAATCATGTTACTTGATATGGTAGGCAGGTCCTCAATCATTAAGATTGGCTAAGTGACGAATATGATTAATGTAACATTGAGACACAATGAACTTAACTCATTTGATAATTGATAAGGTTGTAGACCTTGTGAACTAAGTAATTTACATCCTAGTGAGGATGAAAGAGAAACTAAGATTTGAAAGATAGGTATGTGATTAACATACACTAATACTCCTGAGATGAGTGGAGTATGAGTTAGGGCATGCTTATTGCTAATGAAATCTTAAAACCCTAATTAGTTAATTATAAACCAATTCTTCAAGGAGGATGTGTTCCTTAGTAGTTCATGGATAAAGACATATGTTGTGATGATTGTTAACATAATATGATAATCATGCAAGTATCTTGAAGTAGTGGCTAAGTAAGAGCTATGTGGTTATGTACTATAGACTCAATGGACTATGTGAACAAATGTCTGGGTCTGATGACCTGGAGGTAATTATCATCTGCTAAGTGATGATAATACTCAATGATGAATTAGGGGTTTGAATGCCCAAGTATGATGGTGAAATAAATTTGAGATTCTAATTGATTTGTATGTCTCAGTAAGTATGAAAGTACTTGATAAATGCAATTATGCTTTTCTATGTAGCATTTGATATAATTCTTGTTAATGAATTTAATACTTTCATACATCTTGATAAGATAGATGATATACATTTCTTTATATCCCTTTTCAAGTAAATAGATGTTTATAACTCTGTTCAAGTTTTATATTATTTCCTTTGATAATAATATTGTTGGCAGAGAGTTATATCTCTTGCTAGGACAATAGTCTCACCCCGTGGGATCCACAATTTTTTAGGTAGGACGCGGATGAGAGATTAAGAATCGGGCTGCAGAAGAAGGAGCATATCAGCAAGGATCATAAGTTGTATCTCAAGTTGAGTACGATGTTTGTAATGTCTTGTAGATAGAAGTCCTATGTGTCGTCTCTGTACTCTCAGGTCTTTGGGAGATAGTCTTGGTGGTTTTCATGAACGACTTGAGGTTTTGGTATGCTTACCTCGAGGATTTTATGTTGTTACTATGTGTATTAATGCAAAGCATCTAGTACTTGTTATCCTCGAGAAGAGACAGACTACTTAATGTATAATGTGAACCATGTGTATATGGAGCTTTGGTTCTTTTTGTAAGAGTTTTCTGGAAGATGGATCTATGCGCATAATGGTTTTAAATTTTTTGTGATTTTTGTTAATCTGTTGTTTATGGTTATTCTATTTAATTAATAATGATTTGTTTGTCAGTTTGAGAATGATCATTACAAGTTTTGTATCAGAGCTTAAGGTTCGTTGAGTCTACAGAGACATAGGACTAAGGTGTTGAGTCTATGTGAGTGTTCACTGATATACCCTATAGTGACTTCTTCTTATGTAGAAGAAAGGGTAAAGTTTGAAAATGATTGGAGAACATGAGGAATACATTGCTTAGAGCAATGTTGTTTGCACCAGGAATGGGTGCAAGGGATCAAGCAAGGGAAAAATGAGTGCCTGAGAATTCCCATCTTGACCCAATCAAGATAAGATAATCCAGCTTTTATGCTCTTGTTGGACAGGTTAGGACAAAAGTGATGCATATAGTAGACTGGATACTAGCATTACAACCTAGGATATCAGTCCTCAATGCAGAAACCTTGGGTTCTAAAAGTTCCCCGAAATGACATAGTCATGTTAAAACAATGGAAAATGTGGAAAGAATTAACAGATGGCGAGAAAATAGATTCTTCCATAAGTATAGACAGATAGTACATCTGTGATGGCAACGCCCAAGGAGGGGCAATAAGCTGAGAATTAAAGGGAAGTCTCTACAATTCTAGAAACATTTGTCTAGTTGTTCTAAAAGACCATAGTTTTTGGTGCCACCAGTGCAATAAATGCTTAGTGCACCAGAGTAGTAGTCACTAAGTAAAGGAAAAAGTCTTAACCTTCCACCTGTAAGAGCTTCTGACTTAGCTTTTACATCAGCAATAAGACCGATAAGGCCATGGTATGAGGACAAAACATGTTATAGATACATACATGTTGAGCATACTAAACCCTTTTGTTTAAGAGAAGGGAGGAAATGACCCAACAACCGAGGAAAACTCGATAGTGCTTATGAAAGTCACAACCCAATAGTGTAAAAAGGCAAAAGCAACGACATGAAACAACTAGACTCTATGTGTTGAGCCAACCTAAAGCGGTAGATGACCGCGAGGGGTAACAGTCTGATAGAGCTTTTTCATTTTGATATGACCTCTTTTGATTTTATCTGATAAACATAAGGGGGATGGTTGTTATTGACTTCTCTGTTGATTGCCCTATGGGAACACAGGGGAGAAATGATGAAAACTAGAGTTTATATTCTATTCAGTATTCTTTTAAATACTTTGTAATTACTCTTATCTTATGAAAGAGGGTGAGGCATAGAGGTGATGCTTAGAGAAAATCTAGGGATGCTAAGTCCTATGCTTTGATAATATGAACAGTAAGGAATATATTGTTATCTCTCTAATTACTTTGAACAAGTAATCATTTTGAGATAATCTAGTAAGCCTAACAAGACTGGAAATATGGCATGAGTATTTTCATCACATCCTAAGAGAAGTAAATTGGAATCTGAGATAATCTCATATCAATCTGTGTGCATGAGGAAGCAAAAAGTATAATCCTCATGATAAGAGGAAGAAGAATTAGGGAGATGATCCCTAATCAATAAAGTCTACGTGAATAGTAAGGATCATTTCCATAATATGGAAATGGGAAATGTGATAAAATTATAGAATGTTCATAAACATGTTAGACAAAAACAAAAAAAAGAAATGAAACTACATAGGGATTTATAAGTGAACTTTCCTAACTACATAGGGATTGCTAAGTGAACTTTCCTAACTACATAGGGATTGATTAGTGAACTTTCCCAACTACATAGGGAATTGCTAAGTGAACTTTTCCAAATACATAAAGGATTGCTAAGTGGACTTCCCTAACTAATAAAGGAATGTTAAGTGGACTTTCCTAACTAGATAGGGATTGCTAAGTGGACTTCCCTAACTAATAAAGGAATGCTAAGTGGACTTTCCTAACTAGATAGGGATTGCTAAGTGGACTTCCCTAACTAATAAAGGAATGCTAAGTGGACTTTCCTAACTAGATAGGGATTGCTAAGTGGACTTCCCTAACTAATAAAGGAATACTAATTGGACTTTACTAACTAGATATGGATTGCTAAGTGGACTTCCCTAACTAATAAAGGAATGCTAAGTGGACTTCCCTAACTAATAAAGGAATGCTAATTGGACTTCCCTAACTAACAGAGGTTGCTAAGTGGACTTCCTCAGCTAAATATATGTTTCCTCTTTGATGAACAATCTTGGGTAATGAAAGGAATATGTTCATTTATGTTCCTTCCTTTCATGAACATGGCAATCAAGTGGATTTTATGACACTTGATGTACATGAGTTAGGATCGTTCTTTTGAGGGGTACTTAGAAAAGTATCTGTTCATTTGGGACTTTGGTTCCAAAATTAAGACATGTGTATAAATATATAATGTCTCAAGAGTAAAGATAGATTCTTTTGATTAGTAATGAGGGGTGGAAATAAGTAGGACGCGATGAGTTTTTGACACATGTGAAGAATACCAAGAAGAGGAATTCTGGTGCCCAAAGATGTGTCAGATGACATGAGAGATTAAGAATATAACTTCCGATAAAATGAATAATGTTTGGTAACTTAGAAGGGCCAACCTTGAGATAACTTTAGTATGGAAACCATATGTTAGGGGTTTATGCTCTGCATAAACATAAAATTGATAAAGATGAATTAATTAAAGGAACTATTTTAAGAAAAAGCTTATCAAGCTAAAAATGATTCCTTAAAAATATCCCTATCTAGATCTATTGAGGGAACTTATACCTAGCCTCTAGAGACACCTTCGGACAAGTTCTTCTTTGACAAGTAGCTTCTCCTTATGACAAGAAAATAAACAACTAGCGGAATGATTGATATAAGTCATAAGAAAGCTAGTATTGGACCAACAGATTAGACTGGTACAACAGAGGTATGATTAGACTTGCAGCCTCATATGAAGGACAGAATGTAACTCTGGTCTGGGAAGACAGTTGAGAATACTAGATTCTATGATAATCCTGTGCGAAAGGATCTTATGTTGGTCAAAGTTCTATAGTATCTTCATGACATCAAGATGTTATGTGGAGACTTGATGATATGATGTGTGAACAACAACTGTCTCCCGATATCTGGGATTTCGGGGACAAAATCCTTGTTAGGGGTTTATAATTATAACACCCCTGACCTGGGTTCTGGCCTAACCCTAGATTGTTTGCTTAAGTAAGCTACTTACAACTTGTTCTTATCTTTTGGAAAAAGTAATTAAGGCCTTTGTGGAGTTTATTCTCAAAATTGAGCAAACTATGTGTGCATTATATGCTAATCTAAGTGAAAAGTGCAATTTACCCAAGATAAGGGTTATGTTACAAACATTACATGTTGAATATATTCTAAGTGTTCTGTATGTCATAAAAGAGAATATGATGCTAAGTGGTGGCTTGTGCAAAGCCTAAACCCTAAGTGAGAACTTGTGTAAAATGCTAAGTGCTTGGTGCATCAATTGTAGTACAATTTACAATATGTACAAAATGTAGGGCTAATGTGTAATTTACCACCTCTAAATTATTTTACTCTTACTTAGTGTTACTTAGAGGAAAGAGAAATAAGGAGGAAATATGATTGAAGTATCTTGAAGTGTTAGTACTCTTAATAATAAAGAAAACAAGAAAATGCATAAAGTTGGAGTCATGCGCATGAGCCATATTGATTAAGGACTAAGGGAAGGAGCCCCTATCGGTCATAGAGCCATAATGAGGGCATCTTATCAGTTTTTGGAGCCTTGGTTTGACCCATGACGGGCACGACACTTCAAGAAAGATATAAGGCATCGATTTTCCTTTGTCTTGGAAATGATGAAGTAGAATATAATAAAAGCTTAGTGGAGGAAAGCTTGCCCTAGGAGACAACTCAAGAGCCACCCCTTATCTTTTCTTTATCTTTTTTGCATGGCAGGATAATAGTTGCATGCATTTAAAAGCATGTGTCGACCTTGCATGGCTAGGTGGCATGAAGCACCTTAAGTAAGTGACACCTATGACTCTCTTTTCTATAAACCTCAAGTATAAATACCTTGTCCTTCATTTGTTGGCAAGATTTTCAGATCTATCAAGTGCCCTTTCTCTTGTATCATGCAACACCACTTCTTGTGTCACCCATGGTGAAGAGGGTTGAGTGGTATCGACCAAAGAGGAGAGATATTGGCCAAAGAAGGTTGAAGCAACCACTTAAGGTGATATCACCCAAGATGATGAAGGATATCGTGCAAGAGCTTGAAGCCCAAGTCTTGGAGCTTGGAGAAGGTCCATCCTCAACCTTGGAACATGAGGAAGTGAGGCTTGAATCTTAGAAGATCATAAGAGGCAGGTTATATAACTCAAACCCTTCAATATTATTTATCCTTTCTTTAATGTTATTCAAATTGTTGATTATTTGCAAATTAGGGTTTCCTATGATCAATTGATGTAATCATGGGTTCCAATATGTAATTAGGAATGTTATTCATAGTCTTGAATTAGATTAATGATCTTGAGGTTGATGATGATGAAATCATCATTGGATACCCGATATGAGTTGATCACTCTTGAACAACCCGATATGGGTTGAAGACTTGGGAAAAATGATATGGGACCCAATATGGAGACTTGCTCGATATGTAGTTAAGGCATAGTAGGTCTTATAGACGATATGAAGGATCCTTATTTAACACTTGTACTTAGTACAAAGGTGAAATAATACCTTGTGTAAAACCCTAGAATGAGGATATGTTGCCCAAGATAGATGGCTGATATGTTGCCCAAGATAGATGGCCGATATGTTGCCCAATATGGATGGCCGATATGTTGCCCAAGATGGATGGCTGATATGTTGCCTAAGATGGATGGTCGATATGTTGCCCAAGATGGATGGCCTATATGTTGCCCAAAATGGATGGCCTATATGTTGCCCAAGATAGATGGCCAATATGTTGCCCAAGATAGATGGCCGATATGTTGCCCAAGATGGTGCATGATATGGTAACCTATGTGGGTGTACAATATGGTAACCTATGTGAGTGCACGATATGGTAACCTATGTGAGTGCACACTATGGTGATAGGGGATATACCCTATACCTGATATGAGGATGTGGTTATACCACATGATCAAAGTGAATAGTTGACAAGATGATATATGAATGACATTATAAATCATGTTACTTGATATGGTAGGCAGGTCCTCAATTATTACGATTGGCTAAGTGATGAATATGATTAATGTAACATTGAGACATAATGAACTTAACTCATTTGATAATTGATAAGGTTGTAGACCTTGTGAACTAAGTAATCTACATCCTAGTGAGGATGAAAGAGAAGCTAAGATTTGAAAGATAGGTATGTGATTAACATACACTAATATTGTTACAACCCATATTTGGGTTAGTCAAGAAATACCTCGATTAGTGTGAAGTACCTTGATTAGTGCTAAGTATTTGGTGAAACATCATGGATAATCCAGATAAGCTAATATGTGAATCAATAGTTGAGATTGAATCATCTGAGATACTTAATGATAATTGCAATGCTGATCGTTAGGTTAATTAAGTTGAGTTAAGTACTCTCGGATGCTATTAGAACTTTGATCTAGTGAAACAGTATAATTAGCATGTTTTTATGCCTTGAGAAGGTAGTGGATTTCGTTCTTGAGAGTTTGCAAAAAGAATCATTCAATTTGGGCCTACGAGGCAAAGTTTATGAGGTTTGCAAGATTCCTGGGTTGAATCTGCAATTTTTCCAAATTTGGCTTTATATTTCCGTTTCTTTTCTTTCTCGCTTATCTTCCCAACGATCATTTATTTGAGTCAGCGCACAGGAGCGAGTGGGCGCTCGAGGAGTTCAGGAGAAGGCTCTTGGCCTAGCTCCACTTTCCAGTCGGTTACCTCTTTTCCTCTCGTCTTCTCTTCTTTTTCCTCCTCCCTTTCTCTTCCTTTTCCTCCACTCCACCCGCCCTAGCCCTAGCTGCTGCCCTGCAACCTTGTCCGGCAGCCAAGCTGCAGTTGCAGCCGCTGCTCATGGCCAGGGGCCATCGTGGGCCGCCCAGTAAAGAGAAAGTGCTCTCTTGATCTCAAATCTCGGGATACAGGATTTGCAGCCCTAGCCACGAGCAACCAGCAGCCTGCCATCCGCCCAGTTGCTTGGCCAAGCGGCCGTCCAGCAGTAAGCTGCTGCGCTTGGTAGCAACCTGGGGGGGGGCATCTTGGGGCACCAGCAGCAGGGAAAGCTTCCCTTAGCTCCGATTTTGGGGACCAAGCAATGGTGCATACCTTCTAGCTATTCCGCCAACCTGCTGTGCGCTTGAAGCAACCTGATCCAACAAGACCATGAACAGTATAAATCCAAGGTTGAAGATGACTTGCGTGTGCCCGGAATCTGGTCTCTGGACGCATTCCTGGACGAATCCGGACAGTCCAAATCACTGTGAGTAGGATTTCATTTATTTATCATTAATAAACTCAGGCGTTTGTATATTTTCTGTTTTATGCGCGAATTACGCTGATAACAGGCGTTATCAGGCGACGGGCAGCGTTTGGCGTCGCCCGACCTTTTTATTTCATAAACTGCTTCTGGACACTATTATATGATTAAATTTAGCATTTGAACAGTACAGATTGAATCAGTAGATTTATATGGTTCATTGGAACCTAAATTGCTTATTTGAATGTTGAAATTAGAGATTCATATTTGAAAATGGTATGGTTTGGGTATGAACCCAAACAATAGGGATTTCTGATAAATTATCAGATGTATGATTTCAAAGTTGATATGAATAAATAAAAATATGCAATAAAACCCTAATTGCATATATCTTTTGACGTTAATATGTGTAAATTTATATTTACATGAAATGGCACATTTCTCTGAATTATTACCAAAAATTCTCAAGTATTGTTATTAAATTGTGTTGTGATAGGTAATTAACTTTTAATTGAGTTAAGTGATGCACAAACCAAGATTAGGGTTAATGTGCACGTTTTTTGAGAATTTTAGAGAATTGACAAATGTTGAGTATGATTCTCGTATGTGAAGTAAATTTATTTAATTCGTGCAATAAGATGTTCAATTGCTTAAATTCGCTATGTATGTGCCAGATTGAAATAAGTTGGGTTATTTATGCATTTCTAATTTGTCTGAATGCATGGTATGAGAATTTCTCAGAAATTACAATGATTTGAAATATATTGCTATGACAGTTTTAGAATGACAGTGTATTGTGAATTGATCTGAAATCAGTAAATGTGATATTCCTGTTTAAATGGTTATATGTTAAATCATTTAATAGACTTAGGTGCCCTAACACCGTAGAACCTCTTTGACAGATCTGCTTCTTAGGGGTGAAACTCGTGTTGCAACATCATTCGTGCTTGTGTCATGGACACACGAGGAAAGAGAGGCAGTGTCCAACAACAATCGTGCTTGTGTCACGATGGCACTGGAGGAAAAATGGGGGTTATCCAACATCATCCGTGCTTGTGTCACAGAGGTAACCCGGTGAGACTCTCTGCCTGTGTACTCAGGTTAGAGGAGGAGTCTAGAGCACTCAGAGTAGTGCCTTGAGGCCGTAGAGCCTATGTGTCAGGCCGGAGAGCCTGGGGTCCTGTGGCAGAGCAAGGCTGGCGTCAAACTTAGCATTTCCCGGGTGTGTCGCTAAGTCTTGTACGGTGGGATCGTAGTTCGCTACGGATCTTTATATGCAGGGTACACTGCATATGATTAGGGCATAATAATAATATAAATTGGTACTCATATAGGATCACAGTAAATTAAAGTATTCGAACTTTTGTGCTATTTCTTTATATCTGTTTATCTGTTCAAATTATTTGTTATTGCATGGAAATGTGATTATATTATGCAAATCTGTTATGTTATTAGAACTGTCCTGCTTAGTACTGTACTTATGTTTTATTTCAATTTATAAACCTGATGAGTTGTTTAGTGATAGCTAAGTGAAATGCTATTCACTGAGCGAGTAGGCTCATACCTCTACTCAAAACATTTTCAGGTCATCAACATCACAGGAATCAGGAGGATCCTTTCATCTTAACGCTCGGTCTGTAGAAGGTTTATGTAGTTAGTAGTTAGAGGTCTCTTAGTCCTTTCCCCTCGATCTTGGGACATGGTGTGGGTGAGAGAGAGTATGTATGGCAAATGTGTAAAAGATGTAAATTAACTGTTATGTTTACTTTCTGTTAAACAATGTTACATGTTGTAAACTCTGTTTATGTTCTCTAGCCAGTTTAAGTGAAATGCTTCCGCAATAGTTATTTATGTTTTAGTTTACAACAATAATCCGGATATTATTATGAGGTTTTAAAAAGAAAAAGTTCTCAGTGATTTGTTTATGTGATAATCCCTCCGTCGCGCCCTAATCTCGTGATTAGTGGTTAGTGTGAGATCGGGGTGTGACAGTTTTGGTATCAGAGCATAGGTTGAGTATGCAGTTACTCTAAGTCAAGGTCAGGGGACGATAAGAGACCAATAGGATTAGGACTTAGGTGTCTTCCTTCTAACTGCACTTTTATAACAGGAAGTGTTCTGTTATATTATTGCAGATGGTAGGAAGATGATGTGGTCACGAGAATCAAGTTGAGAGTTAAGCTGAGTCATCAGAGATCATTAGGATCAAAAGATAAAAGTTATAAGTGAGGTACATAAAAAGTGTCGTGTCTTTAGCTCTGGAAGGTCTGAGTGTTTAGATACCCTGGCCAGGTGTCTGAATACTTAGATTGACCAGTATCAAGCTACTCTGTCTATTCTTCTCTGAATACCCTGGCCAGGTATGCAGAGGAAGGATAGGCTAGAGAAAAAAACCTAGAAATCTTAGGGTTAAGAAATCGGAAATTGATATAAGAATAAGAGATTAAAAATAGGATGCGATACAACTCTTATTTTATATTGCTTATTTGATTAGAGATCGCTAGAAATGCTTTTATATGCATGAAATTAGATTTTCAGATTGTAAAGTAAATATGATACTTTTATGTTGTTGTGTGTCATGAAATGATTTATTTAGTGTTTAAACTCTTTGTATTAAGTAGACTAGAAGTTATGTTTAAATGAGTTTGCCCTAAGTGGATATTCTTTTCGCATGTTTGAGATTAATAAGAGTTGGTTAATCCTGAGTAGCTCTTGGCTTCAGGACTACAGGTTTGGCCTGGTCCGGCTGGCAGGATGCGATACTGGGATTTAATTACTCCTATTAACAATATTATAAAAGTAGACTTTGAATAATGTAGTTTCATATCATAGTGAGAATGTACATATGTTAAGATGTTGAGATATAAGGGAAAGATTAGAGCAGCTAAGAAGTAGCTAGAACTGATATCGGAGACTCAACGTTGGAGTCTCATTTGAGCAATCCTTAATTGGAAATAAAAGAAAATGATATAAGGTTCAAATTAAATTCAATGATTTGTATTATATGAACTCTAAATATAAGAGTATGGAAAGGATATGAGAAAAGTATGTAAGGGCTAGGACGTAAGAACCAAATTTGGGTTGGATCATGGAATGGAGTAAAATACTTTTATGTACTTCAAGGCAAAGGGAAAATAGAAGAAAATAGTTGAGCATACAATAAGTACATAGAAATAAAGAGTCTTATGAAAATCATAAGACCAAGACAAGAAACTTAGTTGGATTAAAGGAAATGTTAGAAATGATGACTTTGATTAAGGAACGAGAATTACAAGACATAATTGAGAGTATGGAATGCATATCTTTATTATAAAGTTAAATACATTCATACATACTACCTTTGGATTCTAAGTCTCTATAGACTAACAAATTAGTTTTGAAAATAAAGAACAAACACATAACTTAGAAAATGAATGCATGATATAAGAATTTCTCAGTATTTACAATTATTTTAAGTACATTGTTTTGACAATTCTAGAATGATATCATATTGTGATTTGAACTGCAATCAAATAAATGAGGTAACTAAAACTCTAAGGATAGGGTGTTGCCATGTAATAAGTGAATGAGGTAATCGAAACCCTAAGGATAGGGTGTTCAATGAATCAAGTATTTTGATATCAAAATTCTCAGTATAAGATGTGTGATGCTTAACAGTTCAATTGCACAATTTTGGTGTATAAAGTGCCAAATTGACATGCATTCTGTTTATTTGAGAATTCCAGTCTGCCTGCATGCATATTGATATTGATTTCTCAGTAAATTAAAAGTGGACACGTAATTAGATTATTTATAAATTTGAAATCTGCATGCATGCTTATTATGTTGAATCTCTTGATATTTGCAATACCTGAATATATGACTTGTCCAGTTTGAAATGATATTCATGTTACGTTATAAGCTTCCATTAAATTGAAGAGATATCATGAAAATACCAAAGTCCAGAACAAATAAGAGAAAGGAAATTCCAGCGATAAGATAAGGAAGAATTTAGTAAAACTTATGAGATCTAAAGTTTGAATTTCAAACTAAGGGAACATAGTCACATCACAATAACGCTATGTTATTGATAAAGAAGAAACCCTAGAATGTTTAGAGTTGTAGTAGTTCAAGGGATATCAATAGTGATTTGACCTTGAGTACTAGCATCCCTATAAAATAAGAACATGAGATTTTTTCTATGAAAGGTAAGCTAGAATTATTAAAATCTAGGGTTTAAAGGTAGATAAACAATATGAAAATGACTTGGAGAAAAGAGTAAGATATAAATTTGAAATGTAACAATAAGTAAGTAGCATAGAATGAGGAGTATTACCTGATACATGTTTTGGAGATATCTGTTGTAGTTCATGCTCTTAAGACATGGCGTCACTATCTTTATGGTGAGACATGTCAAGTGTTTACAGATCATAAGAGCTTAAAATATATCTTCACCCAGAAGGATCTGAATCTTAGACAGCGCAGATGGTTAGAATTGATCAAAGACTATGATGTGACCATAGATTATCATCCTAGTAAGGTAAATGTGGTAGCAGATGCCCTGAGCAGGAAGTCTAGTTCAATAGCTGATTCATTCTCTATGGCATGTTTCAAGAGAGACCTGCTAATAGAGATGCAGAAGTTGAACTTAGACTTAGGGGTGACAGAGTAGAGTGGTTTGATTGCACAAATGCAAGTCAAGCCTATCTTTTATGATTAAATTAAGGAACTACAGTAGGGTGATAGTGAGTTACATCAGATCATGCATGACTTGACATGGGGTAAAGACCAAAGTTTAGGTTTTTAGATGATGGTGTGTTGTATTAGCATGATATGTTGTGTACCTCGAGACAGTGATTTGAAAGAAAAGATTCTTGAGGAAGAACATGCATCAATGTACACCATGCGTCCAGGCAACACTAAGATGTACAAGAATCTCAAGGAGGTGTATTGGTGGCCTGGCGTGGAAAGAATGTAGCTGAGTATGTGGTTAGGTGCAATGTGTGTCAGCAGGTTAAGGCTGAGCACCAGAAACCTACAAGTACCTTGCAATCTTTTCCTATACCTGAGAGGAAGTGGGAACATATCACAATGGATGTTGTGGTAGGGTTACCCAGGACACCTAGAGGTTATGACTTGATATGAATGATTGTGGATAGACTAATTTAGTCTGCTCACTATCTTCAGATTAAGTCAACCTTTGATGTCTCGAAGTTGGCTAAGATATTCATGAATGAGATAGTCAGGTTGCACGATATCCTAAGTTCACATTCAAGTTTGGAATCAGTTGCATCGTGCTTTGGGCACAAAATTAAGGTTCAGTATAACTTTCCACCTGTAGACGGATGGTCAGTCAGAAAGTACCATTCAGATTCTTGAGGATGTGCTGAGAGCAGTTGATAGTTGCTCAGGGCAAGCAGAAGAGCTATGCTGAGAAGATGCGTTGACCTCTTGAGTTTGAGGTTGGTGATGAAGTGTATTTGAAAGTTTCACCATAGAAAGGAGTGCTGAGATATTGTAAGAGAGGCAAACTGACTCCTAGGTTTATGGCCCCGTATCCTATCATTGAGAGGATTGGACCTGTAGCCTATAGGTTAGAATTGCCATCTGAGTTGTCAAATCTACATGATGTGTTTCATGTATCCATGTTGAAGAAATGTTATCCTGATGCAGAGAAGATAATGGACCCAGGACCTGCACAACTTATATCAGATGTGTCCTATGTTGAGGGACCAGTACATATAGAATAATTGGAAATTTCAGGAAGTTTAAGAATCACGAGGTACCGTTAGTGAAAGATCTGTGGAGGAATCATAATTTAGAGGAAGCCACATGGGAGCTTGAATCAGAGATGTGTAACAAGTTTCCTTTTCTTTTTAGGAATTTCGGGACGAAATTCTTATAAGGGAGGGAGATTGTTACAACCCATATTTGGGTTAGTCAAGAAATACCTCGATTAGCGTGAAGTACCTTGATTAGTGCTAAGTATTTGGTGAAACATCATGGATAATCCAGATAAGCTAATATGTGAATCAATAGTTGAGATTGAATCATCTGAGATACTTAATGATAATTGCAATGCTGATCGTTAGGTTAATTAAGTTGAGTTAAGTACTCTCGGATGCTATTAGAACTTTGATCTAGTGAAATAGTCTAATTAGCATGTTTTTATGCCTTGCGAAGGTAGTGGATTTCGTTCTTGAGAGTTTGCAAAAAGAATCGTTCAATTTGGGCCTACGAGGCAAAGTTTATGAGGTTTGCAAGATTCCTGGGTTGAATCTGCAATTTTTCCAAATTTGGCTTTATATTTCCGTTTCTTTTCTTTCTCGCTTATCTTCCCCAACGATCGTTTATTTGAGTCGACGCACAGGAGCGAGTGGGCGCTCGAGGAGTTCAGGAGAAGGCTCTTGGCCTAGCTCCACTTTCCAGCCGGTTACCTCTTTTCCTCTTGTCTTCTCTTCTTTTTCCTCCTCCCTTTCTCTTCCTTTTCCTCCACTCCACCCGCCATAGCCCTAGCTGCTGCCCTGCAACCTTGGCCGGAGGCCAAGCTGTAGTTGCAGCCGCTGCTCATGGCCAGGGGCCATCGTGGGCCGCACAGTAAAGAGAAAGTGCTCTCTTGATCTCAAATCTCGGGATCCAGGATTTGCAGCCCTAGCCACGAGCAACCAGCAGCCTGCCATCCGCCCAGTTGCTTGGCCAAGCGGCCGTCCAGCAGTAAGCTACTGCGCTTGGTAGCAACCTGGGGGGCATCTTGGGGCACCAGCAGTAGGGAAAGCTTCCCTTAGCTCCGATTTTGGGGACCAAGCAATGGTGCATACCTTCTAGCTATTCCGCCAACCTGCTGTGCGCTTGAAGCAACCTGATCCAACAGGACCGTGAACAGTATAAATCCAAGGTTGAAGATGACTTGCGTGTGCCCGGAATCTGGTCTCTGGACGCATTCCTGGATGAATCCGGACAGTCCAAATCGCTGTGGGTAGGATTTCATTTATTTATCATTAATAAACTCAGGCGTTTGTATATTTTCTGTTTTATGCGCGAATTACACTGATAACATGCGTTATCAGGAGACGGGCAGCGTTTGGCGTCGCCCGACCTTTTTATTTCATAAACTGCTTCTGGACACTGTTATATGATTAAATTTAGCATTGGAACAGTACAGATTGAATCAGTAGATTTATATGGTTCATTGGAACCTAAATTGCTTATTTGAATGTTGAAATTAGAGATTCATATCTGAAAATGGTATGGTTTGGGTATGAACCCAAACAATAGGGATTTCTGATAAATTATCAGATGTATGATTTCAAAGTTGATATGAATAAATAAAAATATGCAATAAAACCCTAATTGCATATATCTTTTGACGTTAATATGTGTAAATTTATATTTACATGAAATGGCACATTTCTCTGAATTATTACCAAAAATTCTCAAGTATTGTTATTAAATTGTGTTGTGATAGGTAATTAACTTTTAATTGAGTTAAGTGATGCACAAACCAAGATTAGGGTTAATGTGCACATTTTTCGAGAATTTTAGAGAATTGACAAATGTTGAGTATGATTCTCGTATGTGAAGTAAATTTATTTAATTCGTGCAATAAGATGTTCAATTGCTTAAATTCGCTATGTATGTGCCAGATTGAAATAAGTTGGGTTATTTATGCATTTCTAATTTGTCTGAATGCATGGTATGAGAATTTCTCAGAAATTACAATGATTTGAAATATATTGCTCTGACAGTTTTAGAATGACAGTGTATTGTGAATTGATCTGAAATCAGTAAATGTGATATTCCTGTTTAAATGGTTATATGTTAAATCAGTTAATAGACTTAGGTGCCCTAACACCGTAGAACCCCTTTGACAGATCTGCTTCTTAGGGGTGAAACTCGTGTTGCAACATCATTCGTGCTTGTGTCATGGACACACGAGGAAAGAGAGGCAGTGTCCAACAACAATCGTGCTTGTGTCACGATGGCACTGGAGGAAAAATGGGGGTTATCCAACATCATCCGTGCTTGTGTCACGGAGGTAACCCGGTGAGACTCTCCGCCTGTGTACTCGGGTTAGAGGAGGAGTCTAGAGCACTCAGAGTAGTGCCTTGAGGCTGTAGAGCCTATGTGTCAGGCCGGAGAGCCTGGGGTCCTGTGGCAGAGCAGGGCTGGCGTCAGACTTAGCATTTCCCGGGTGTGTCGCTAAGTCTTGTACGGTGGGATCGTAGTTCGCTACGGATCTTTATATGCAGGGTACACTGCATATGATTAGGGCATAATAATAATATAAATTGGTACTCATATAGGATCACAATAAATTAAAGTATTCGAACTTTTGTGCTATTTCTTTATATCTGTTTTTAGCTGTTCAAATTATCTGTTATTGCATGGAAATGTGATTATATTCTGCAAATCTGTTATGTTATTAGAACTGCCCTGCTTAGTACTGTACTTATGTTTTATTTCAATTTATAAACCTGATGAGTTGTTTAGTGATAGCTAAGTGAAATGCTATTCACTGAGCGAGTAGGCTCATACCTCTACTCAAAACATTTTCAGGTCATCAACATCACAGGAATCTGGAGGATCCTTTCATCTTAAAGCTCGGTCTGTAGAAGGTTTATGTAGTTAGTAGTTAGAGGTCTCTTAGTCCTTTCCCCTCGATCTTGGGACATGGTGTTGGTGAGAGAGAGTATGTATGGTGAATGTGTAAAAGATGTAAATTAACTGTTATGTTTACTTTCTGTTAAACAATGTTACATGTTGTAAACTCTGTTTATGTTCTCTAGCCATTTTAAGTGAAATGCTTCCGCAATAGTTATTTATGTTTTAGTTTACAACAATAATCCAGATATTATTACGAGGTTTTAAAAAGAAAAAGTTCTCAGTGATTTGTTTATGTGATAATCCCTCCGTCGCGCCCTAATCTCGTGATTAGTGGTTAGTGTGAGATCGGGGTGTGACAAATACTCCTGAGATGAGTGGAGTATGAGTTAGGGCATGGTTATTGCTAATGAAATCTTAAAACCTGAATTAGTTAATTATAAACCAATTCTTCAAGGAGGATGTGTTCCTCAGTAGTTCATGGATAAAGACATATGTTGAGATGATTGTTAACATAATATGATAATCATGCAAGTATCTTGAAGTAGTGGCTAAGTAAGAGCTATGTGGCTATGTGCTATAGACTCAATGGACTATGTGAAAAAATGTCTGGGTCTAATGACATGGAGGTAATGATCATCTGCTAAGTGATGACAATACTTAGTGATGAATTAGGGTTTTGAACACCCAAGTATGATGGTGAAATAAAATTGAGATTCTAAGTGATTTGTACGTCTCCGTAAGTATGAAAGTACTTGATAAATGCAATTATGCTTTTCTCTGTAACATTTGATATAATTCTTGTTAATGAATTTAATACTTTCATACATCTTGATAAGATAGATGATATACATTTCTTTATATCCCTTTTCAAGTAAGTAGATGTTTATAAATATGTTCAAGTTTTATATTATTTCCTTTGATAATAATATTATTGGCAGAGAGTTATATCTCTTGCTAGGACAATAGTCTCACCCCGTGGGATCCATAATTTTTTTAGGTAGGAGGCGGACGAGAGATTAAGAATTGGGCTATAGAAGGAGCATATCAGCAAGGATCATAAGTTGTATCTCAAGTTGAGTACGCTGCCTGTAATGTCTTGTAGATAGAAGTCCTATGTGTCGTCTCTGTACTCTCAGGTCCTTGGGAGATAGTCTTGGTAGTTTTCATGAATGACTTGAGGTTTTGGTTTGCTTACCTCGAGTATTTTATGTTGTTACTATGTGTATTAAAGCAAAGCAACTAGTAATTGTTATCCTCGAGAAGAGACAGAGTACTTAATGTATAATGTGAACCATGTGTATATGGGGCTTTGGTTCTTTATGTAAGAGATTTCTGGAAGATGGATCTATGCAATAATGGTTTTAATTTTTTTGATGATTCTTGTTAATCCATTGTTTATGGTTATTCCGTTTAATTAATAATGATTTGTTTTTCGATTTGAGAACGGTTGTTACAATTTGTTATCAATTCAGACTGACCACATGATAGGGAACTGGAACTATAAACAAAGAGTCAAAGTTGAATTCTGGATAGAACAAAAGGCGAAGGAGTCACCGAAGATGGTGGATGACAAACATGCATTAGAGATCATAGGTGGGAAGAAAATAATAGGAGTTGAACTGTTGAAGATGACTGGAGATAGAGGAATCTGTTAATAGCAACTAGATAAAGAACTTGGGTCGTTGTCGAGTTTTGTGACACCGAAATCAGTCACAATCCTCAAAGATGGCATTGATTTCACCATGAACCTCGATATTGAGATGACATCAGTGACATAAAACATCTTCTCACCTCAGGGCTCTAATTAGCCTGCTTACTTCTATCTCCACAATGCTCCAGCATTGTAGGTTCCCGAGCCCCGCATTCTCAGATGAGATATACTATTAGGAGGCCGAATGAGAGGCAAAATGGGAGGAATTTTGTTGTTATATATGCATAACAATAAATAGAAAGTGGTCTTCTTTTTTATTGTTATGCACACATAATAACAGAATACCTCCCACTTTGCCTCCCATTCTACTTCTGCGTAACATTTTCCTTTTGCACAACCAAGCGAACCGGGAAACAAAACTAGAACAAGCATCGACTTTTGTAGTAACCACCTTGGTTCCAGTCAGTAGCGTCAATGCAACCAACAAACACAGACATACCATGATATTGGTTCTACATACAACTTGTAGAAAGAAAGGATCAATATGTAATTATAAAATTGTATACAAATATTGCAGAGAAAATCTTAAATGGATTTATAATATAGTATAGATGGGATGTTCTCACACATAAAAAGGTATTTTATTCCTTCTCCACGTGAACACTCAATGGCCTTCTTTTCTATATCAACTAGCAAGAAAACACGTGCTAAGTACATGATTTTCAATTAAGAGTTAAAATGACATATTTGACATATATTAGCAAATACATTTTTTTTACTAAATTATGAATGTATATTATGGTGATATTATGTCATACATCAAATATTACAAATAAAAGAATTCTTATTAAAACAATGATGGTAATATGTATTTAAAATGAAATCAATTACACTTTCATTCACATCTCATCACTTTAGAAATTCTTGATGGATCACATAATACAAAAATCCCTATGTGGATTTTTTTTTTCTTTCAAAGTTATTTGATTTTATCCTGATCCAAGCCTAATTTTGTAATTTTTTGTACACATGCAACTAGCAGTTCAATGAATATCATATTGATTGACATGCCACTAACAGTAAATTTCTGGATCAGCTTATCATTGATGCAAACTCTCTGAAGCTCCGGTCAAGATTCAACTATAGAGAAAATCTCAGTGTGATCATCTCTGACAAGAAGTGGGACATTCCCCAAGCTAGAGGCAGTGATGATCTTACTGATATGTGTGCCTCTATCACAATTAAAGGCATTGATAAATGCTACTATAAGAACCTCAAGAGCTTTTCCTTGAGGGGTGTGTGGCACATCTGCAGACAACAAGCACCCAAAAATGAGTGGGCCTGCTGGCTTTGGAAATCCAAAGTTCCACCTAGGATTAAGGTGAGTTGTTGGAAAATTCTTCAAGAATCTATTGTTACAAAATCTTTTCTCCAAAGAAGAGGGATCATCTTGACATCTAGGTGTTGCTTATGTGCTTCCTAATGTACGTGAAACCACGAGTCACATTTTCTGGTCTTTTAGATCGTGGATGAACTATGGGAGATAGCAGATCATGGTTAGCCATCAAACGTATCAACGGAGACGATCTGCCATTATTCAAGGACAGCAGCAGCAGACTCATGAGCATCTTAGTGATCTATCACGTGTGGAGTGGTAGAAATAGATTTATTTTTGAAAATGTAAACCCTTCCAGTATCTTTATTTGGAACCAGATAGTAAATGACTATGATGCCTTGCATAGATAGGTCATTTTATTTGAAGCTTATGATTCCCCCCACTTGTACATGAAAATTTACATGAATAGATATTAGCATACTAATTGATCAAAAAATTTATTATCTTTTTATGTGGTGGTAATTTTTGAATTTGAGATCGTTAAAATTATCTAGTAAATTTTAAATATTTACAACTTGCACATTTTATTTTGATAATTTGTCCAAGAATTCTTGATTAGGATGATTTTTTAGAACACATTTAATGTGAACATGCATCCATGTTATAAGGCTAGAATTATTTTATTTCAAACATCTTAAATATCATAGTGGTACATACCACCCTGATATACTATATGTGGTTCTTTTAGCCTTACAATATGACTAACCAATCGCAAGATTATTGTATGAAAAATACATACTATATGTAAAATGTATAACTATACTATATATGTTATAACCCCAATTTTTCCAAAACATGTAATGAGATTTTAAATCTCTTTTTAAAGATAAATGGAATCCATGATTGATGTAATGTGTTGATTTGAATGAATTTCGTGTATGATGGTTTGTGTGCTTTCTTTTTGGGCCTTATTGGCCATTGAGCCCAATTGAAGGAAAAAAATAAAAAGAAAGGAACAAGGAATTCAAATAGATAAAAGAATACATAGGTAAATATGAACAAAAGGCTACAGAATAATTTCCAAAAATATAATTCCGAGTTTTTAGGATTCCTTGGGGTTTAAGGAACCCAGAATCACAAATTAATGATAAAAGAAATAGAAAGGACATGGAAAATATGAGTAATTGAAAGATAACTTACAAACCAAGAAAAGGGATCGTACACTTGAGATAATAACTTAAATTTTGTAGGATGGAAGATAAAAACATAATTGAGTTTCCCTCAAAATTTGAGTAGGAAAGGAGTTACCGTTTGGGAGTTATTAATTTTCCAAGTTTTCCCTCAAATATGGCTTTAATTTAGAATTTAAGAAATTGTTTCCTATTTTGGTTGAACGCGAGGATGGTGGGCCGTTGGTTCTTAATCCAACATGCGCCACTCATCATCTATGTCCCAGGCGGACTGGGACTCTGTCGCTGACAGAGGGATTTTCCCTCTTGGTTTTCTCACGAATCAATGGGTGGGAAAGGTTTCTGAGATGTTCTTTGAACTCAGGAGATGAAGGCGAAGGGGATCATCCCTGGTTCTAATAGGATTAGAGGATGTTCTGGGAAACACCCAAACTTCACAAAATGACCTCGACCCTATATATAGGGGAGCTTTATGGAGGGAACCAGCATCTTGGATCGCTAACCCAACCTCTGCGGAAGGGTGCAAGGAGTGTTTTCGTTCGATCAATTGTTACTTTCGACCTGACCTTCACCCTCGTCGTCTCCGAAGACCACGCCAGAGTCTGGCGAGTAGGGGATGAGGTTGGAGGAGCTCGGGAAAGAAATTGGACCGGCCACCAACTTCTTTGAGGGGAGGCAAAGCTCCCTGGTCGATCGGTGTGAGCAAAGGGCGACGAGAGCTCCGAGTCAACCTCTAGGTTGACCGCGCGGAGCTGCTGAGTCCAAGGAAGGTGACGACCCATCGATCGTCCGATCTGAGACCACGGTGGTCTCAGTGGCATCTGATGCTCCAGATAAGGAGCAGCCTTACTAGGTCTCAGTGGCATCTGATGCTCCAGATAAGGATCACCGGACCACTGATCGAGTGGTCCACGAATTTTGGTAATTTTTATCTCTCTACTAAATAAACCAGAAAAAGGATTATTCTTGCAAAAATGATAGAAATAGCTAGGAATCTCGGATGACAAAACTTTATATATGAAAGTAGTGTAGAAAAATGCAAGGAATCTGATAAAAATGATTTGAGAACGTAATTCTACTCCGTTTTGCAAAAGTACTCTAAATTTCTAGTAAAATATATTAAAAGTTTATGAGAAACCCTAATTGAAGGTTAAGAGTGTAATTTGGTGAATCAATAGGTCAAATTGATAAGTGTAACCCTGCTAATGATAAAAGAGGTTTGATTATCCGTTTTGAATGTAAAGATGCCTAAATTAGAATTTTAATACCTAAAAGAAGGCTAATTTATAATAAAAACCCTAATTTAGGGAAAGGAGATAAAAGCTAAGTTATTACGGATTAAGGGAGTAACTTGCCAAGATGTGAACTTAAAACTACTGAGAATGTTAAAATAAAGGTTTTAAGTGAATTTGATGGAATTAGGAACCTTGATGATTAAGGATTGAAGCAAAACCCTAATTTTCATAGAAACCCTAAAATTGGAATTGAATTTCTAAATAGTGTAATGGAATTGGATAATTATTAATAAAAGGAAATTGGTACTTTCATTTCAGGATTTCTATTCAACCTTGCTTGATTAATTGGGTTTCTCTACATACTTGAATTTGTCTTGAAAACTGCAATTAAAGGTATGTGGTTACGCTTATGAATAACCGTTCTCGTTTCACGGCGATTCCCGAATGTTTTACCGGTTGCTTTAAATAAACTGTTGGATGAATTTAGTTCATGCAAACTATAATGTGGCTATGACTATCACAAAGGATATATGCCTACAAGCTCAGATCCTGGTTCTCTCTGTGGCATCATAGTTGACCTAGTACATGGCTGCCTATGGGTAGGTCCATCAGGTCAGAGGAAGACCTAGTACATGGCTACCTATTGGGTAGGTCCATCAGGTCTATGGATGACTTAGTACATGGCTACCATTGAGGTAGGACCATCAAGTCACATTGAGTTAGATATTGGGCTACCTCGAGTAGTGCCATGCGACTCTACCTTTATAGAGGTATTATATAAGTCCACTGCAGGGACAACACAGAGTTGGGGATATGTATGGATTGAGTTGTATGGCTTAAAATGTAATCTTGATCCTTAAATGATTAATTGTATGATTACATTGTTATTATAGTTGCATGATTATTGTTTCCCCCACATACCAGCTTCTTGCTGACCGACGTTTTGTTTGTCAGCATCTTAGGTACAAATGAAAAGAACAAACAGTAAAGTGGCATATGCGGAATTAAATGAGAGTTAACGTACACAGGAGGATTAGTTAGATTGGTATCTTCATGGATAGAAGTTTAGAAATCCCAGTTTTTAAAAGGTAAGCAAAGTTTTATTTTATACCAGTTTTCAGTTTAGTTGGTAAAGTTTATTAATTGTTATTGATTATTTGTCGAACCTTTGATCCGGAATTTATGGGTGCGGCTTCGACCTCTCGATCTCCCGTAATTGGGGGTTACCGGAAGGTGGGGTTGTAACATTTGGTATCAGAGCATAGGTTCCTCATTTAATCTTTAATAGTTATTAAATTTTACAAACTCCGTAGAATGTCCAAGGGAGTTATTAGAGGATTATCTGAAAGACAGAGGTGTCTAGAAAAGGATCACGACCGGGGGCTGGCAATATTTTTCCTCCGCACCGCTAGTCGGAATACGAGGACTCCCAGATCCGTGTGACTGCCTGGCCAAAGTTTTAGGGTATGAATCGAAATAAGATACCTTTAGGACTCTCTCATCTTGTTCATCCCTTTTCAACTCAAATTCTATTAAGGACCTTAAGGATTAGGGTTTCCTCTCTTCTCCACACCCTCTTGAGGTATGGGTAAAATTGATAAGGATTAAGGAATCCTCCACCAAATTAATAAAAAGAATGTAAATAAGATGTCATGGACATAAGCTTATTAGAGTAAGTGTAAAGAAATAGATACATGCTTAGGTCGTATGACACAAGTTGTCATTACCCTCAGGAGAGACCTGAGGATAGACCTCCTTAGCAAGAGGATGAGTAGAGAGAGTTAGTCTTGGAGGTAGAGACCTCCATTAAAAGTAGAGACCTAGCAAATCCTTTGAGGATGATGTTAACCCTAACCCTAAGTGAAGGTTAGAGAGAGGGAGATGACATGATGAGTTAGATGTCATGATGAGCATGCCTTGGATGTCTTATGAACCATGAGGAGTTGACGACCGAGTACCTTGGCAACCCAACCCTGGGAAGGGTCGTGCATGTTTGAGCGAAGGATAGCTCCTTCATGGATGAGGTTAGAGAAGAACCTATAGAAACTTATTGGGCTGTTGCAAGTAGGATATAGCTTGCACCCAGGGTACATCAGTAGTATGAGAAATAAGTTAAAAACTGAGGCCAGAAGGATAGGATGGATGGCTTATGAGTTAAGCATAAGGGGCTATGGGTAATCATGAGAAAACATAAGTTTGAGCATAGGCTTCACCCATGTAGAGGTATGCTTGTGAGCTTGATCCTTCATGAAGAGAGTACCTCTAATAGTAAGGTTGGATGCAGAGTTAGCTCTAGAGATAGAAAGCAGGAACCAAGCAAAAGAGGTTGGATTCCAAGACATGAAGAACAATGGGGAGTTGAGGATGATGCGACCTAAGTGGATGATAGGGGTTGCCACATGCTTGATCCCTAGAGGTTGATGATGTCACCATGGGTGAAACCAAACCCTAGAGTGAGGATGAGGCTTCTGGCACCTATGTGCCTATGGTATAAGTGTTCACCTCCTGAGAAAGGAAGAAGTTCTGTATACCTTGGAGAGGTTTAGTAGCAGGGTGTGAGGCCTTATACAACTCTGGGGTGCTGCTTAAATAAAAGGATCATGGAAGTACATGACATACCTTGAACATGATCAAATTGTGGTTAAGAGTTTGAGCATACAGTTAGACACCCAAAAGTGCACCTAGGGTTCCTAGGTCTAAGAGGGGAAGCTGTGTAACCAATGCTCATGATGAGATTTGAGTCTCTATAGTTTCGAGCATGGTACTCCTCATGTGTAGAGGTATAGGAAACCCCTTAAGTTAAGGGTATGTGTGATGAACCCCTCACAACTAAGTTGGTCTAATATTGAGGATGAGAACAAGTGTGACCTAGCATGGTTTAGAAGGTACACTTGTGCTTTAGTAGTTGCTGGATTAAGCATGCTCATGTGAATATAAACCCTAAGGACGCTTGTGACTTTTGTTATCAAGGTGTAGTTTCCTCCCATCCTGGGAGAGGGACCCTTTGGTAGGAGTTTACCAGTTTATTGGGTTTTGAGGTAACCTAAGGAGGTTTCATAGGATCTTGAGAAGTTAAGTGAAGAGTACATGGCATAAGAATGAAACTATAGACTCACAAATAACCATCTCTATGTTCTTGTGTATGTGTTACTATGGAGGTAACCGGTATGGGGCTTGACTAAGGTAGGCAGGTTGCCATGATCCCTATGGAAGGATGGAAGTCATCCCATGAATGCAAAAAGAGAGATGATGAATGCTTGGGTAAGTTGAACATGTACTATAAGAGAATCCTAAGTCTATCCTAGGGTCAGGCAGGGATAAGACCGATGGAAGTAGGAGTTGCCTAATTCCCTAGTTGCACATGACCATAAGAGGTAACAACTATCATTTTCTGAGGGCCATGGGTTAGGAGATTGATCACCTTCGTGAACTCATGGGACCCAAAGAGCAGATGAGTAGGGCACTCTCTGATGCATGAGGGAAGAGGGAAGACCCCAAAAGTGTCGGCACCTTAAAGACCTAGAGGAGATGACCAAGGATTATGCTACCAAGTAAGTTCGAGATCAGTTTTCCATGGAAGTAATGTGGATATCGAGATGATGGCATGATTCAACCTAGATTTGAAGGTGTACTGGCAAGGTGGGATGTGTCATCTCTACTCTTGGAACAGGATGAACTTTGTGTTTGGACGGCCGCCAAATGCTTATTTCCTCTTGTTATGAGTGGGAGAGATGGGACAGTATGCATGCCATACACCAAGGATAAAAGATAATGTGGGTTGGAACGTCGCTACGAGGCATGAGGACAGAGATGATAACATACCTTGGAGAAGTGAATGATACATGGACAGGTACAAACGATAAGAGTATTAAGATAATCACCTTATGAGAATGTTTTATTCGTGATCCAAGGTTGAGTTTGATAACCAAGAGGATGATTTCAGAGTTTTCTTGATGAAGATAAACTTAAAGTTCGAGATGAGACTTAAGCGGAATACATGGAGATAGTATGTCTTCAACATTACCTAACACCTAAGGATAAGAAGGGGTAATGAAGGCTCTGGTTGAGATATAGCTGCCTAGTTTAGCTGGAAGTTGGAAAAAGTTGAGGTTGCTAGGCTAACCTTAAGTTGAGAAAAAGGGATAAGTTTGGCCAATACCCAGATATATCAATAACGGTTAATCAAGTAAATGATTGATTTGTTAGCCAGTTTAGTACATGATATGATGAAAGGAAGGTTGTAGAACCTCAGATGTACTTCTTTGGAAAGGAAAGTTATGAAGCCCTGATGAGAGTGAATTAGGGTTCGAGGAATCAATCTTGAGGAATCATGACATATAGGAAATCGTGATCTTAATCAACATACACCATAGTATTACTTAGATAATGGGTGGTAGCAGTACTATGGATGTTGGAGGTGAAGTGCATGTGGTATGTTTCCATGCATGACAGGAGGTGAAGGACGAACACCAGTAACCCAGTGTATCAATATAGAGAATAAAAGAGTCCCTGAGAGGGAGTGGGAGTTCTTCATTATGGATGTTGTGGTAAGACTCCCTTTGACCAAGAAGGTCAAGATGTAATATGGGTTATGGTGGATTACCTTACCTAGATGACATGAGAAAGAAAGAGTTCTGTCGAGGGATAAATTTGGTTGAACTACACATGAGAGGGATGGTTCAATGACACCATGATGTGAGTTCAAAGGTTCTTGAGTTGACCTAAAATTTTCCTTCCAAAAGGTGGAAGTAGGTAATGAAGAACTCTATGATAGTATAGTTTATCACCCCTTACTAATGGTTAGTATGATCCAGACTAGAGGGTCTGATGAGAGCATGTGTTCTTGTTCAGGGTGATATCTACAGACAGTTCTTGTCCTATGAAAGATATAATGATGACCACCGTAGCCAGTATCGGGATTTAAAGAAGCTCTGTAAGGGAGGTTGTGTTGGTCACCACTTCAGTAAGGTGATGTTGGTGAAAGGACCACAGTGTGTGTAAATGAAGTCGCTTTGATCGTGCAATGGATGAAAGGAACCTAGAGATGACGAGCGTCGTGAGAGGATGCAAAGTAGACTGACATGCAGTTCACTGTGGGAGAATATGTGACATGAAAATCCGACCCCTCTAAGTTATAGCTAAGAGAGCTGATGGATTGGTGGAGAAGGTTATGGATAACCTTACCCCTTGGGATAAAGAAAGGTTTATGAGTTCCAAGTGTCCAATTTAGAGCACTATGTGAGGTACCCAGACCATGAGCTAAATAATGAACCTAGTGAGCCCCAAGGGAGGCTGAAATGGCCTGAGTCGCCTGTGCAGTTTATAGACGCCAGGATGAAAGAACTCAGAGAAAAGAATACATGGTGATAAAGGTTCTTTGGAAACGCCATGGGTAAGGTAAAGCCACATAGGGGCCATCGATGGACATGGAAAAATCTTGTCCTGAATTGTTTGTTTTGCTTGAGTGAATTTTGAGGGCAAAATTCCTATAAGGAGGGGAGGATGTTATAACCCCAATTTTTCTAAAACATGTAATGAGATTTTAAATCTCTTTTTAAAGATAAATGGAATCCATGATTGATGTAATGTGTTGATTTGAATGAATTTCGTGTATGATGGTTTGTGTGCTTTCTTTTTGGGCCTTATGGGCCATTGAGCCCAATTGAAGGAAAAAAAATAAAAAGAAAGGAACAAGGAATTCAAATAGATAAAAGAATACATAGGGAAATATGAATAAAACGCTAAGGAATAATTTCCAAATATAGAATTCGGAGTTGTTAGGATTCCTTGGGGTTCAAGGAATCCAGAATCACAAATTAATGATAAAAGAAATAGAAAGGACATGGAAAATATGAGTAATTGAAAGATAACTTGCAAACCAAGAAAAGGGATCGTACACTTGAGATAATAACTTAAAATTTTGTAGGATGGAAGATAAAAACATAATTGAGTTTCCCTCAAAATTTGAGTAGGAAAGGAGTTACCGTTTGGGAGTTATTAATTTTCCAAGTTTTCCCTCAAATATGGCTTTAATTTAGAATTTAAGAAATTGTTTCCTATTTTGGTTGAACGCGAGGATGGTGGGCCGTTGGATCTTAATCCAATAGGCGCCACTCATCGTCTATGTCCCAGGCGGACTGGGACTCAGTCGCTGACAGAGGGATTTTCCCTCTTGGTTTTCTCACGAATCAATGGGTGGGAAAGGTTTCTGAGATGTTCTTTGAACTCAGGAGATGAAGGCTAAGGGGATCATCCCTGGTTCTAATAGGATTAGAGGATGTTCTGGGAAACACCCAAACTTCGCAAACTGACCTCGACCCTATATATAGGGGAGGTTTATGGAGGGAACCAGCATCTTGGATCGCTAACCCAACCTCTGCGGAAGGGTGCAAGGAGTGTTTTCGTTCGATCAATTGTTACTTTCGACTGACCTTCACCCTCGTTGTCTCCGAAGACCACGCCGGAGTCTGGCGAGTAGGGGACGAGGTTGGAGGAGCTCGGGAAAGAAATTGGACCGGCCACCTACTTCATTGAGGGGAGGCGAAGCTCCCTGGTCGATCAGTGTGAGCAAAGGGCGACGAGAGCTCCGAGTCAACCTCTAGGTTGACCGCGCGGAGCTGCTGAGTCCAAGGAAGGTGACGACCCGTCGATCGTCCGATCTGAGACCACGGTGGTCTCAGTGGCATCTGATGCTCCAGAGAAGGAGCGGCCTTGCTAGAGGGCACGCGACTAGGATCGTCGGATCCAAGAAGTGGATCACCAGACCACTGATCGAGTGGTCCACGAATTTTGGTAATTTTTATCTCTCTACTAAATAAACTAGAAAAAGGATTATTCTTGAAAAAATGATAGAAATAACTAGGAATCTCGGATGACAAAACTTTATATATGAAAGTAGTGTAAAAAATGCAAGGAATCTGATAAAAATGATTTGAGAGCCTAATTCTACTCCGTTTTGCAAAAGTACTCTAAATTGCTAGTAAAGTATATTAAAAGTTTATGAGAAACCCTAATTGAAGGTTAAGAGTGCAATTTGGTGAATCAATAGGTCAAATTGATAAGTGTAACCCTGTTAATGATAAAAGAGGTTTGATTATCCGTTTTGAATGTAAAGATGCCTAAATTAGAATTTTAATACCTAAAAGAAGGCTAATTTATAATAAAAACCCTAATTTAGGGAAAAGGAGATAAAAGCTAAGTTATTACGGATTAAGGGAGTAACTTGCCAAGATGTGAACTTAAAACTACTGAGAATGTTAAAATAAAGGTTTTAAGTGAATTTGATGGAATTAGGAACCTTGATGATTAAGGATTGAAGCAAAACCCTAATTTTCATAGAAACCCTAAAATTGGAATTGAATTTCTAAATAGTGTAATGGAATTGGATAATTATTAATAAAAGGAATTTGGTACTTTCATTTCAGGATTTCTATTTAACCTTGCTTGATTAATTGGGTTTCTCTACATACTTGAATCTGTCTTGAAAACTGTAATTAAAGGTATGTGGTTACGCTTATGAATAACCGTTCTAGTTTCACGACGATTCCCGAATGTTTTACCGGTTGCTTTAAATAAACTGTTGGATGAATTTAGTTCATGCAAACTATAATGTGGCTATGACTATCACAAGGGATATATGCCTACAAGCTCAGATCCTGGTTCTCTCTGTGGCATCATAGTTGACCTAGTACATGGCTGCCTATGGGTAGGTCCATCAGGTCAGAGGAAGACCTAGTACATGGCTACCTATTGGGTAGGTCCATCAGGTCTATGGATGACTTAGTACATGGCTACCATTGAGGTAGGACCATCAAGTCACATTGAGTTAGATATTGGGCTACCTCGAGTAGTGCCATGCGACTCTACCTTTATAGAGGTATTATATAAGTCCACTGCAGGGACAACACAAAGCTGGGGATATATATGGATTGAGTTGTATGGCTTAAAATGTAATCTTGATGCTTAAATGATTAATTGCATGATTACATTGTTATTATAGTTGCATGATTATTGTTTCCCCCACATACTAGCTTCTTGCTGACCGACGTTTTGTTTGTCGGCGTCTTAGGTACAAATGAAAAGAACAAACAGTAAAGTGGCATATGCGGAATTAAATGAGAGTTTACGTACACAGGAGGATTAGTTAGATTGGTATCTTCATGGATAGAAGTTTAGAAATCTCAGTTTTTAAAAGGTAAGCAAAATTTTATTTGATACCAGTTTTCAGTCTAGTTGGTAAAGTTTATTAATTATTATTGATTATTTGTCGAACCTTTGATCCAGAATTTATGGGTGCGGCTTCGACCTCTCGGTCTCCCGTAATTGGGGGTTACTAGAAGGTGGGGTTGTAACAATATATATAATGTATATGGGTATATGAGTGTTTGGGTTTGAGTTTACCATGACCATGACTTATGTTATGTAAAAGTATGGACCAAAATTTAAAGACCGACTCATTAATTTAGTTTATATGAGTTAGGTGTAACTTAGAACATGCTTAAAGATTGACCTATTAATATATTTTATATGAGCTTGGTCTGACTTAAACTATTGCTCCAATTATGAAACAATTAGATCGTATCAGGCCAATCAATGATTCATCCCATCCTTAACTGTGTTTTAGAAGAAAAAAAGTAAACAACCTAGTAAATGGTAAAAAAAGGTGGCCAAATGAGTTCTTAAGTTTGAATTTACTTTGTCCCTCGCATGGTTTATAAAAAAATTTGGACCAAAATTTTCAATCGGGTCCTTCAACGTTGTTTATAGGAATTGAGCCTGGCTTAAACTATACAGTAGAAAAATTAGTCGGATCATATCAACTCAACCGATGAGGAAAAAAATAAACAACTTAAATAACTGAATATTGTTGACTATGTGGTCTCGATTTATCTTAGCATGATCCATATTTTTTAAACTAAAATTTTCAATATAGTTTATGTAAATTAAGTTTGCCTTAAGTTACAAGATCAAAACATTAGTCGGCATGCTAAGTCGGTCCATACTCATCTCTTCTAAAATCATTATCTAAAATCTAATCATCTCAAATAGTTAAATATGTGTAACCAAGTAAATGGAAAAGTACACAGATACACACGTCATCTGTGCTTATTGGTAGGGTATATATATATAAGTAAGGATAAAATGGTAAATTGTCACGGCCACGGCAGATATTTACACTCTTCTCCAGGGGAAGAATATTCTGACTGCAAGGCCCGAGGTTTATCTATTTCTCATGCTATCAGCAGCTTGCTGCTCCACCGGCACCTAAACCCCCAACAGGCCAACTATCCCTTCCGGCAAATCCATGCTGTAACTGCCCTTCCGGATTTCGGAACTCTAAAACCCACCACTCCAGAATGTCTCAGATTATGCTGGGAGCCCCAGCATCCCATCCTACGACCCCTCTGTTCTCCCACCCAGACGCCTCCTCGCCTCCCCCTTCCTCTTTCCCCCCTTCCCGCCTTTACAACGGCACACTTCTCCTCCCTGGCAGCCGTCCGTCGCCTGTGCTCGACGTTGGGTGCCGCGCCGTGGTCCCGAAGCGGTCCGGTTTTCTGTCAGCAATCGACCGCGCGATGCAGGAAGAGGAGTATCGCAAGGCCCGGGCGCAGGTGAATCGCAAGGGTGTTGACGTGGAGGGCTACATGATTGAGGGCGTGTCCATTGGCGGGCACGAAACATGCGTCCTGGTGCCCGGTCTCAACGCCGCCTTTGACATTGGCAGGTGCCCCTCCCGGGCCGTCAATCAAGACTTCCTCTTCATAACTCACGCTCACCTCGACCACATCGTAAGCTTCTGAGTGCTCAATGCTGAATTCTGAATGCCGACTGCTCCTATGATTTAGGAACACTTAAAAAGAGTTTTTGCTGGTTAGCTATTTTCTTGGCAAATGGCAAGTATACTCTTAGATAATAAGCTTTGAAATCTTATACTAATTCTATTAAATTACTGCCAATTTGTGTTTGAAGAAGTAACAAGTGATTTATATTACGTGCATGTATAAATACTTAAATGTCATTGTTTCCCTTGTTTTGTTTTATGTTACCTTGTGGACTGTTACCATCTTTTCCCTTTCATTACATCCTTGTACAGGATCAGTCCTTGAGTATAGACTTAAAAAGAAAAATCAATTAAAGAAATAACACACTTTGATTTGACCCAAAAAACATATGATTTATAACACTTCATGCCAATCCAAAGCCTTGCTGTTTGGAAAAAGATGTTGGATCAATTAGCATGAACAGACACTGCCAGTTCGAGAGAACATGTGTAATACATTCACCAATGTCATGTGATTGACTAGAAACTCATGCAATAACACACGTTTGAGTACTCGGAGTGGTAAGTAAAGTGGTCTTGGTGAAATGGAGTAGGCTGCATTAGGTGCTTGGGGCAGGAGCTGATGATTGGTAAAGTTTGGTTTCTGTTGGTAGGATGAGTTGGATGTGGAGGGGTCGTGAAATAGGATTCATGCCATGCTTGGACTGGAATTCTTTGATGCCAAGAGAATACCATAGATGCTCAATCTTTAGTATGTAAATCTAAATGAAGAGCATTCTTTAAACCATAGATCCAATGCGCATCATCCCTACGTGACCTTAGGGGGAATGAGATGAAAAGAGAATGGTAGTTGGTGAATTTCTTGAATCCTATCGTTTAAGCACCAAGCTGAGCTTGTTCAACTAGATCCGAGGAAACCATACTGAGCTTATTGAACCAGGCTCGAGAAAATTGCTTTTGTCTAAAGATGGAGCGATGAAGGCAACAGACTTGATTAGAATACTCCTCCCTGATAGAGAATCCAGGAGTTTTCTGCATAAATACTTCTTCAGATAAGTTGTCATGAATGAAGGCATTCTTGTATCGAGATGATACATAGGCCAATCTAGGTGGGCTAGAAGGGAGAATAAAATGCGGGCAAAGGCAATCCGAGTAACAATTAAAAATGTTTCGAAGAAGTCTATGCCAAAAGTTTGAGCGTAACCTTTGGGGGCTACTCATGCTTTCATGCGCTCCCCAAATCTATCAAAATAATGCTTAACAATGAAGACCCAACAACAACTAACATTGTGCTTGTCGTGGGTTGGATCAACCAACTCCCATTAGTGATTGTCTTATAGTGCTTCCATGTGACCGATCGTTGCAACTTTCCACATAAGGCGTCGAAGGTCATCCTCATGACGTTGGGAGTAGTGATTGAGTCAAGTGCTACGCATAGTCACAATATACTCCGTTTTTTTGAAAAAAACGCGTTTAAACCGCGTATTATTCACGTGACGTATATGACGGCCGTTTTAAACTCCAAACTGAATAATACGTTTTAAACGCGTTTAATTCGCGTTTTATTAGCGTATTGCGTTTTAAACGCGTTTAATACGTTTTTTTGCCGTTTTAAACAGTTCTGTACTTTTGCTTCACATTATTTTTTCCACGTCCTTTTTAACTTGTAGCAGGGTTCCACTAAACCGTCCAACCTTCCTCCTCTATCCCTCGACACACCAGGAGGAGTAACCCTCGACATTCTACATGTACGCTCCATCTTTCTCCTCCATTCTCCCCCTTTCTTCCCTGATTTGTGCCTGTTGCTCCCACTTCTTCCCCTTCTTCCAATATTAGAGTAATCAGTTCGATGTTTAGTCATTTTCAATCATTATGTGTGGGTTTATATATATTTTGTATGTATATATATATATATATATATATATTCCGCATTTTTGCCGACTTTTTTCCGAATAGTTGACCGAACTTTTACCGTACGTTGACTGATTTTTATCCGAATGTTCCGCATAATTCCCGATTTCCGAATTTTTCAACTTGGCCGTACGTATCCCGAATACCGAATTTGTGACTATGGTGCTACGTCAAAAGCATGGGAGGAAGGAGAAAGGCAAGCAATACATCATATATTTGGATTAGGATGCTACACTGTGCAAGATTGAGTACCTTTGCAAAGAGCTACTTGCTTATCGAATTCTATTTGAGCATAAGATGGAATTGGTACACATTAGATTAGAATAGAGGTGGTGAAGGTGAAGGAGTTGGGGGGTGGTGTTCAAGAAATGATAGAACATTTTCACAATCAAAGGGTAGAGAAATAAACTTAGCTTGTGAGGAAACATGACTTCTGTGATGGTGTGGAAAAAGAGATGATCTACATGAAGGGTTACATCCATAGAACAAACATGCTTTATGCAATCGATCGAGTCACTTGTAGCCTTTTTAATTTTGGAAATAGCCCACGAAGACAATTTCAAGCGCTCTGAGGGAAAACGTATCCGATTTTCTTGCCTCAAAAGTATGTACAAAAGCAACACATTCAAAACCCTGAGGCGAGAGGGAAATGGTTGGTTCTTGTGAGGATGAAGAAGAGTAGGGAGATTTTTTTTTAAGAATAAACGACAATTGTTGATTAATTACACTCCCACTATCTTTATAGACCTACTTAGATTTCCTTTGTCAAATTTCTCAGCCTATCACATAATTCCTTAGTTGATAGCTACTAAAGGTAGCTCATGCATGAAGGGGTAAACCCTAAAATACCCTTGAGGAAGACACCTTCAAACCATGGATCAATTAGGAGCCCCATGGCTCAAAACACTCAAGAATGGTAATTTAACATCTAAGGAACATAATGTATGTGACAAATTACAAAGAAAATCCCTCAATTGGGTAAATTGCAGAAAAGTCCAAAATGTACAAAAAATTGCATAACTTGTTCAAACAGTGTCCAAATTGGACCAAATTTGAAACTTAAGCTAGTCTTATGATTTCAAAACATATCAAAAGGTTATATTAGGGTTATAGGAATTAAATTATGGAAATTAAGCTCATTCAACTCATTAAGCAAGTTTAAGGGCCTTACCACTATAAACCCCTAACAAGGATTTCACCCCGAAATCCTACGCAAAAAGAGATGGGGATTTTCTATGCATCTCATTCTCTAGTTCCCATGTGTCTTCCTCTATGCCATGATGATTCCACAAAACTTTCACTAGTATTATATCTTTTCGCTTCAGCTTTCTCACCCTTCTATCCAGGATCAACACAGGACCCTCAATATAGGAGATATCCTCATCTAACTCAACCTCTATTGGTTGGATTGTCTGGTCAGTATCTATATGGCATTTCCTCAACATAGAGATGTGAAAGACATTATGCAATCTATGTAGCTCTGGTGGTAGTTCCAACTTATATGTTACCTTTCTAACATGAGCTAGGACAGGGTATGGTCCCATAAATATGGGAGCCAACTTACCCTTCTTTCCAAACCTTAGCACACCTTTCCAAGGAGAAACCTTAAGATATACTCTATCTCCCACTTCAAACTCAACTGGTCTACGTCGATTATCTGCATAAGATTTCTGCCTGTCCTGGGCTGCTTTCAACTATTGTTGTATCACTTAATCTTTTCTGTAGTCTGCTGTACTAGCTCAGGGCCCAAAAGTTGATATTCACCTATCTCATACTAGTAAAGAGGAGACTGACATCGTCTCCCATACAGAGCCTCATATGGAGCCATATCTATGATTCTTTGATAACTATTGTTGTACGCAAACTCTATCAGAGTCAGATGTACATCCCAACTACTAAGAAATTGTAGCACACATGCCCTCAAGAGATCCTCTAAAGTCTGAATAGTCCTTTTAGACTGGCCATCGGTCTGTGGATAAAAAGTTGTGCTGAATCTCAACTGTGTTCCCATTGCTGAATGCAAATGCTCTCAAAAATGACTTGTAAACTATTGACCAATGTCGGAAACTATAGTCACTGGAATGCCATACAGATGGACTATCTGATCAACATATATTTGTGCCAATTTCTCTGTTGTAACTGTCGTCTTAACTGGCAGAAAATGAGCTGACTTATTCAATCTGTCTACTATCACCCATATGGAATCATGACCCTTGGCTGTCCTAGGAAGACCAACCACAAAGTCCATAGTAATATGATCCCATTTCCACTGTGGTATTGGCAAGGGTTGTAATGTCCCTACATGCTTCTGGTGCTCAACCTTCACCTGCTGACAAACTGGACATTTGGCAATGAACTCTGCCACATCACGCTTTAGACATGGCCACCAATACATGTGTTTCAAGTTTTGGTACATCTTGGTACTTCCATGATGCATTGCATACATAGAGGAGTGAGCCTCCTCAAGTACCCTCTTCGTCAACCCATCAACATCAGGAATTACTATCCTATTATGGTAACAAACTATACCATCATCTGCCTCATGAAAGCCATCATACTTTTCACTGCCAATCCCTGATCGGATATTCTGTATCACAATATCATTCTGTTGTGCATCGTGAATTTGCTATCTCAAGGTAGGTTTCACTTGTAACTGTGCCAACAATCCTTCTAGTAAGGAAACTTCTAGTTGTACATTCATATGGTGAAGAGACACTAGCATATCTCTCTTATGGCACCTCAAGGAATTTAATTGTGCATTATCTACCGTTGATAATGAAGATGACTTTCTACTCAATGCATCAACTACCATATTTGCTTTCCCTGGATGGTAGTCTATTGTGAAATTATAATCCTTAATCAGCTCCATCCATCTCCTCTGCCTCATATTCAGCTCCTGTTTTGAGAAGATATACTATAGATTCTTGTGGTCAGTGAAGATGTGACACTTTTCTCCATAAAGATAGTGTCTCCAGATCTTTAAGGCATGGACCACCATTGCAAGCTCCAGATCATGTGTTGGGTAATTCTCCTCATGTTTCTTAAGCTGTCACAAAGTAAAAGAAATCACATTTTTATCCTGCATCAACATGCATCCCAACCCATTCTTTGAAGCATCACAAAAGACAATATAGCCTTTTCCTTACTCTGGAAGTACTAACACCGGTGCACTAGTCAACTTTTCTTTCAAAAGCTGGAAAGAACATTGACACTTGTAATTCTAAGCAAAAAGAACATCTTTCTTGGTTAACCTAGTTAGGGGTAACGCTATAGAACTGAAGTCTTTAATGAACCTCCTGTAGTAACCTGCCAGACCTAGGAAACTACAGATCTCTGTCGGTGTCTTAGGTTGTTCCCATTCTAGTACAAATTCCACTTTATTGGGATCAACACAAACTCCTTTTGCAGATATAACATGGCCCAAAAAAGACACTTCAAATAACCAGAATTCACACTTGTTGAACTTAGCATATAGTTGGTGTTGCCTCAACAAAGTCAATGCCTGACGAAGGTGTTGCTCTTGTTGTTGACTATCCTTGGAGTATATTAGGATATGATCTATGAACACGACCACACACTAATCAAGATAAGGTCTAAACACCCTATTCATTAGATCCATAAAAGCTGCAGGTGCATTGGTTAGCCCAAATGGCATAACCACAAATTCATAATGACCATACCTAGTCCTAAAAGATGACTTGGGTATGTCATCAGACTTAATTCTCAACTGATGGTATCCTGACCTCAGGTCTATCTTTGAAAACATAATGACACCTCTCAACCGATTAAAAAGATCATCAATTCTCAGTAAAGGATACTTATTCTTTATATTCACCTTGTTCAACTGTCTGTAGTCTATACACAACATCATTGAACCATCCTTCTTTTTGACAAACAACACATGAGCACCCCAGGGGGAAGTGCTCTACCTGATAAAACCCTTCTCTAATAGTTCTTGTATCTGTTTCTTTAACTCCTACATCTCTGCTGGTGCCATTCTATATGCTGACTGTGCTATGGGTTGTGTTCCAGGATCAAGATTGATCTCAAACTCAATCTCTCTAGGAGGGGGAATTCTAGGAAATTCCTCAGGAAAGACATCCTCAAATTCTCACACCACTGGTACCTCCTGGATACTAGGACCTACTGCCTTGGTATCCACAACATGAGCTAAGTAAGCCTCACATCCTTGTCTCATCAACCGCTCAGCTATATATCATAGCTGACATCAAACATGTAGGAATAATCTTCCTGTCACCCTGAAAAATCCACTATACATCTCCATCACGGAACGTCACCACCTTAGTACTATAGTCCAAGACTACCTTGTATTTTTCCATATACATATATCTTATGATAATAAAACATAACCATGTTACATTTCTAATAGTTTATAATTAACCTTAGAGCCAAAAGTCGGAAGATAATGAAAACTTCTCTTCTAGAGCATCTAGATTGGAAGCAGAGGCTCATTGTCTTCAAATTCATGCAGACAGGGATCCTAGTAATGTTTCATTACAGGCTAAGGTTAATTCTATTCTGTTAGATTGAAGGCTGTTGAGGCTATCAAGACTGAGGAATCATACTTTCGCCAAAAGTCTAGGGTGCAATGGTTGAAAGAAGGTGATAGGAATAATAAGTTCTTCTACTCTTCTGTTAAGACAAGAAGTCTGAGAGACATGATCTATAATCTGGAGATTGATGGTTCCTTTTGCTCTAATGAAGATACTGTTTCTGACCATATTACTAGTTACTATGAGGATGTTTTTAACTCTTCTACTTGGTGTGATTGCCAGTGGAATGACGATTGGTCTTTACCCAGAATCTCTGAGAATCAATTCAATTTATTGAGACATCTGGTTTCTTTTGAGGAGATTGAGGATGCGTTTAAGGGACTGGGGGTGGACAAAGCCCCCGGGCCCAATGGCTTCAACTCAATGTTTTTCAATAAAACTTGAGACATTGTTGGAGAGGATATCATCAAGGCTATTAAGAATTTTTTTTACAGTTCTAAGATTTTGGGGGAGTGTAATAGATCCTTCATTGTTCTGGTTCCTAAAGTCCGGGAGGCTTCCAATGTCAAAGACTTCAGACCTATTTCTTTATGCAATATCCTGTATAAGGTGATCACTAAAATTATGGTAAAAGGTTGAGTGATGTGATGCCTGATATTATTAGTTTAAACCAAACTGCTTTTGTGAAAGGAAGAAGCATAGGTGATGCTATCCTTTTGGCCAATGAGATCTTAAGTATGTTTAACAATGCTCAAGGTTCTTCTAGGCTTTGTGTGAAGGCAGATCTGTCCAAAGCTTTTGATGCAGTCAATCGTAATTTCATTGTTATGATGCTTAATAGGATGGGTTCCCTCAATGCTGGATTGATTGGGTGTCAACTTGTTTCTCCTCTGCTTCGACCCAAATCCTTATTAATGGAACCCCTTCCAGATCCTTTTCTACTTCTAATGGGGTTAGGCAAGGTGACCCATTATCGCCTTATCTCTCTGTAATTGCTATGCAGGGTCTTTCCATGTTCATCGACTATCATGTTATGAAGGATGATCTTACTCCTATCTGGGCTTCTAAGGAATTTCATGTTTCTCACTTAGTGTTTGCTGATGACCTCATGATCTTCCTAAAAGCGGATGAGAAGAATTATAGTAACATGTTAAGTGTTCTTCATACTTTTGAAAGACTCTTTGGTCTTAAGTTGAACTATAATAAAAGTCAATTCTTCTTGAGCAGAAATGCGTTGGTTCCTTGTCTAGATTCTTGGAATATTCCTACTGCTATTCAGCCTGTGAAATATTTGGGACTTCCTCTGTTTACAAGTAGATTGACTAAGGATATGTGCTCTCCTATCATTGATAAAATGAGAATGAAATTAGATGATTGGAAAGCTCGTCTTCTTTCTATGGCTGGTAGGGTTGAACTCACTATCTCTACCCTTGCTTCCTATCATATGTTTTGGACTGCGGCTTTTCCCCTTCCAGTAGCGTTACTAATGAGTTAGATAAGATTATGAGAAGATTTATTTGGGGTGAGATTTCTGATGATATAAGAAAGTTGCATTCAGTCTCATGGGACGATATTTGCAGACCCAGAAGGGAATGGGGTCTGGGTATTCGACATATTAAAGATTGGATACAGGCTGGAGTTATTAAGAATCTTAGGGATGTTGCTACCAATAAGAATATGCTCTGGGTGAAATGGATTCATGACCGATACATTTTGGATTCCTTTGTATGGCCAGTTACCAGCAAAGCCTCTTGTTCATGGATGTGGAGAAGGCTTCTGGGTAAGAGAGACTTTTTTGTTATCTCTTGTTGATATGAAAGTTGGTAAAGGGAACTCTCTGTTATTATGGATGGATCCATGGTGTCTTAACAAAACAAAGCTTCTTGATCATGTCGATCATCAGTTGATGTTCAGAATGAAAGGAGGTTTGCAGTCTAAAGTTAGCACTTGTGTGAGTTCAAATTCTTGGAAAGTACCAGAAGTGCGGGATTCTGGGCTTGCTTAGGATTTCCTGAAGAGTCTGTCTCCTCCTGATTCTAATAGGGAGGATCAGATATTATTCAAAGACAAGCAATCTGTCTCTCGAAGAGAATTATGGGATGCTTGTAGAAGGAAATCTCTTGTGGTTGCTTGGGGTTTGTGGATTTGGTCCAAACATCTGCCCAGGAAGTTTTCTATTTTTCTTTGGAAGTTCTTCTTGAACCGCTTGATTACTCAGGATGTGTTAAAAAGATTTGGTTTCTCCTTAGCATCGAGATGTTATTTCTGTGGTGAGGAGTCAAAGTTTCATACCTTTTTTGAATGCTCGTTTGCTACTACCTTGTGGGGAAGGTTCAGCCTGGAGTATGGAGTTTTTCCTGTTAAAGATGAAGATCTCATCAGTTTTGGTGGTCCTAGAAAGCTCTTGGCTTGCTTGATCCTTTTTCTTATCTGGGAAGAGAGGAACCATAGAGTCTTTAAAATTTTTGCTTCCAATATTGATAGGGTTTGGAGTAGTACTAACCGTATAGTTGTTATCCGTAAAGAGATACGATAGTTTCTTTCTTGTTTTCTTCTTGCATTTTTGTAAATATTTTCATATATCAATGAAAAAAGAGCAACACGCTGGGTACAACAAAAGAAATAAAATAGGAAGAGAATAATATGTAGACAATGTAAGAAGTAGATAATCAAAAGATATATTAAAACTAATGCCATATCATATATTTTATAGTTATTTGTGTAGGTACACATGTATTTATGGCTACTCCCCTTAGATATGTGTATCTTATGATATATAATCATAACAAGAATTACATCTCCAAAAATTTCCAATAAATATTTATCTTGACAACAATAATATATTCTAGACAATGTAAGAGATATATAATCTATAATTTATGTTGAATGACACAACTCCAAATATTTAAAAGTAATGATCCTTGTTCATAACATAGACCCTAAATATAAATTGGATAAAAGGCATAGAACACGACATATAAGAAATGCACATTAAGAGTATTGAATCCCATATTAAGATGAATTTTGGCACACAACAAAGACTAGAATACTCACTTTAAACTTAGTACCATGAAAGAAAGTACGAAAACCTAAATTTGCCCTAAAACCCACAAATATAGGCTAATGTGGCCAATTAGGCGAGGGTAGGTAAGGCACACTCCCTAGGTGCCTTGCCGCCTAGGTCTGACTGGACGTGCACCTTAACAAATAATCATAGAATGAAAAACTTTTAGGAGTGAGTAGTGTCGAGAAGATGGTCGTTTTTGCATTCCATGATTTTATTTCTTTGTGGGGTGTGAGCACATGTGCGTTGACAAATCATATCGACTCCACAACAAAACAAAGAAACTGCAGTCTGAACTGATTCAAGAGCATTGTCAGTATGAAGGATCTTGATGGAAGACTCAAACTGAACTGCTATCATCTTATGAAAAGCTTGGATAAGGGGAAACCTGTTCACAATTTTAAGCAAATAAAGCCATGTCATGCAACAAAATTGCTAATCTAGATTAAGGATTATTTATAACCAGTGTAACTCGACGTTGGAAATGGGCTACTAACATTGCTATTTATTAATTCAAAAGGTTTTATAGATATTTTGTGGATACAAGTAGGAAAAGACACACAGTGGATAGAAATAACTCGTGTTGAGCTTAATGATAGAAATAGCAGGCATGCCATTGTAAATGACAATGGACGTCTTCTCGATTTCTTTCTCTAGCCATGTTCGAGAGATATACTATACCAATGCTATGCACGGTAAACAATAGAGGAGACTACCGATATATATGCACAATAGATAAAAGAAAACAAGAAGCCAACACTAACAAAATGGAGCGTGACAGATAAAAGAGAGAGCACCACCTTAATTAAGCATGATAGAAAAATTCACAGGTATAACACTGATGCAAACCACGTTGAAGACTCACGAAAGGCGTGGATGAAGCTTGAGATCGAAGACGTTGCCCCCAAAAGAAAGATATCAGGCTCCAACATAATTGTAGTGTACTGGTAAAGTGCACCGAAAATAGTTGTCTACCATGCTGGAGTTTATTGCTCCTCATTGGCACTTCCTATTGAGGAACGTGGAGGTTGGGCGCTCCTTCCCTCGCGATTCCCGAGGGGAGGGATCCCTTTGTGGCGGTAGGGTTGGCTGCTGGTCGGCCTGTTGCTACTGGACAAGGAGGGCAAGGGCCCACAACACCCCGTTAGGGACTAACGATCGCCAAGGTCCTCCCTGCAAAGCTGCTATGTACCTAAGGAGGTGGTTGGCACTTGAAGTTGGCAATAGAAGTGTGACCACAAGCGTTACTAACAACTGCATTTCCCGCGGTGCTACAGTTGACATTGTAGCACCCGCGAGAAAGATGTGTAACAAACAAATTAGAAATAGAGAGAAAAATAAATGACATAAAAAAGGAATCACGATGAGGAGGTACTTGGCGTGGTGGAAGGGGATATTGTTGTAGAGGAGGAATCCAGGAGGAAGAAGATGATCGAGTTAGGGAACAGGGTGCAACCACATACAATTCACATGAACAAGAACTTATTTTTGAATGAAGGAAATTAATCTTAACCTAGTATTTGGGATTAAATAGTGGATGACACATGGGCTGGGTTACAACTAGAGTTTTGACCCTTTCTTGGGGTCTTGGGATCTAGACCTAGAATTTAGATCTCAGGCTCTAATACCAACTGACGCAAATCTCGTTGCAAAAAGCTAAATTCATTTTCCTAATGAAACTGCCATACAATACCCCTGCACTTGGGCTTATATGGAGAACTCATGAGAAGCTGTAATTGGCATATTTCCACTCATGACCCTACTTAAATAAGATAAGAATTAAACTAGTTAATCTGAAATCTTACAAATAATTCCTCAAATATTACATATAGCTCCTGATTCTGAAACATTTACATATTATAAGTCATAAACACAATAGCTTCGTAAAAGAACTAGAAAACCTTAATGACAAGTATACTTTGGCATTTGGATCCAAGAGTAGGACTTTCTTGCATCAAACACTCTGTGATGTCAAACTTAACAAGCCCTGACAATGAATAAACACTCACGCGTGTGTTTCGGGATCCACATGGGGAGGAAAAGGGGAAAGAAAGGAGAAGATGCTATGCCCTTGCTTTGTTTAGATCAGAAGCAGTTGATCACCAGGGACGTAGAAGACAAGCAACGGTTTCTTACATGTGTAAAACCTTTGGATGGCAACGATGAAGATGACTCTAATAGTGGCTGTGGCTGCTAGATGCAGTGGGCCGCGGTGGTAGACTACGGCATGCTTATGCTATGTGCAGCGACAACAGATGGTTGCAGTGCAACAACTGCTTCTGCTAGGCAGTATCGATAGTGGTAGATGCTAGTGCTGTTGCCGGGCCTACTGCACTGGCAGCGACTGATGGTGCGGCTGTTTCTGCCAACATGTTGGAGGTGGTGGTGGTCTGCAGCTGGTGGCGGCATCAGGTGGAACCGTGGAAGAGAGAGGAGATGGGTAGAAGAGGGTTAGTTTAGATTAGGTTTAGGGGTTTCTCTGATGCCATGTGGAAGGGGCAGCAATTGGACAAATCTACTTAGCTTATTTATAAGTACATGTTCTCCTGTATATAGGATTGATGAAGATTTACATGGATCCTAAGTGATAAATGGACCATCACATAAGTAAACTAAGCAATTAAAATAGATAAGCGAGCCTAGCCGATACGTAAACATGCACTTATGCTAATAATTGAGATTGAATAATATCAGGATTTTCTTCCAAATAGTCAGTTGAATGATGACGAAGGGAAGATGACGACCAACGACCGAGACATGCTCTAATTTTGACTGCTTAAGACCTCCCAATCCAGTTCCAGCATGATCCGGTTCCAACATCTTTTTCGTTGATACTGAATGTGCACACACTTGTTGTTGATGGAGGAAGCTCTAGCAATCTCATCTCTTTGTATATTTTTCATACCATGGTGCAGGGCATTGACTTCTTGTCGACTCCGATAGGTGTGGAAGTGAAAGTTTATGGAAACTTCGAGGATGTTGCTGCATGTAAACTTAAATGTAAAATAAGCTAAAAAGTAGTGATGATTCAACCATAAAACATCAAATTTTATTAAAAAAAGATATGTAATGTATGCATGCTCAATATGAAATGCGTAGAATTCACCTTTTGTCTAGCATGTATAGGTCCTCTATCTACATAAATTACAACAGAAATAATGTTAGATTAACAAAAACATGACTTTATTTTCAAAATAAAGGGAGTAAAATGGTATTAGGCCTATACCAAATCTTGTGGTAGATCTAGTAAAGGGATTAATATACCACTCTTTACAGATACAATATCCATGCACATGGTTACTTCAAGGTCAAGATTGGTTTCATATCAAGCTTCCTAAGCCTTCACTATGTGTGCAACAACAGCTATAAGTATCTTCAACAATATGATTTTTTGAACTAGGCTAGGCTTTTGTTGTAAAAAACTAGGCCGAAGTCATCACGACATGTCGATAAGTAGGCGACAAGATGTCCCATGGAAGCTGACCAAGTTTCGACGTTGATATCTGTAGACATGAAAAATGTCGAGGATTAGTCGCCATATGTCGAGGATGTTTAGTATTATGCTTCAAACTCTTGGATTAGACTGGAGCCTCATTAGACTCTGCATTGCCCACATTGGGCTGAACATATTTATCAATACGTGGTAACAATATCTGATAATGAGTTATAAATGGTAAGATGTACAATTATGTAGAGTGACAGTGAACGTAACTAGTCTGTCAACTTTTCCAGTATCACCCCTATAAATCCAAATCTGCAGTAGTTAAAGTTGTAGGAGTAATGCTGTTTACCGTTGAACACGGTGTACGTCGTACTTGGACGACCATGGCAGAATGATTGTTGCATGCTACATGACGTCCTCTCTGACACATACTGATTTGAGATCTCAGGTGGCACTTTCAGATGGCTTCCCTAACAAGTTGCACCGCTTTGACGCACACTTCATCTTATGCCACCACCAACTGTTGAAAGGAGTTCAACGGCCATCACCTAAATTACTGGTGCCTTGTTTTTCTTAGCTGGGGGGAGTTGATGTAGGACAGGACACACGTTTGACCCATGTTCAGGCCCAGAAGACAAGGCCGGCCAAATAGCTGGTTTAAGTATATTCGTAGGATATACAATTAATCTACAACATAGCAGATTATGATTTATTTTCACTTTTAGGAATTTTCGATTTTGTTTGTAATTAGATGTAATCACCCTAACTCATCAAGGTCTGAGTCCACATAGCTACAAATTGTCAGCCTCTTTGGGGCTCTGTCCAGGTAGTTTGGTCTGCCCATATAGTCGAATCCTTAGTCTCTCTCCCCCGGTGATGTGTGCCACATCATAAAGTGCTTTGCTTGCATGTAAGCTGTTTATTTATGTAGCACATTCCCTGTAGTATATAAAGTCTGGCATGTTTGTCTACCATTTACAGCAATTTTACTCCACATCATAAACCACATACTACTTTTCATTAAAAATTCGAACTAACATCTGACGAAGCTTCTTTAAAACAATTATTTGTTAAATAGTTCACCAGGAGATACTTCCTTCTAACTTAGTGAGGTTGTTTCCAGAATACTGGTGCAATCCAACCTCCACAGGCACCTAGGTACTGGTGCTCAGCACCCATCATTTTTCCTCAACAAACCACATAAGTTTGTCATTCCTTTTGTAACTGTTATCTCCTGTGCTTCCTCTCACCAAAGTGTGCGGTCACCAGAAAATTGCATATTACAGCCTAGAAAACTCTTTTGGCACAAAAGAAAAGCCTCAATTTAAAGCCATTCTCCCTCAAGCGGCTACCTCATGCCATTTTAATACCTCCTAAACTTTCTTGCCTCCATAATATCCCGCAAGGCCTCAACAGACTGCATCCATGATGAACTCCCACCATAAACACCTGACACACTAACCTTATCTCTCCACTTGCTTACCCATATGCTCAAAGCCTTGAACACAATGTTTCTGTAAGCACACTTGCTGCCTTGTTAGTTCAAACCTGTGTTACCCGAACCATTTTTGCAAACTTAGTCACATATAACTGACTTTTCGTAAATGAAAGATACTTTATAAGTGCCTATCCAGCTCAAGTTAATTAAAGTTGCTGTCTTTTTCAATCAAAGACCGAAACCCCATGACCAGCACCTTGAAGATACTCAAATGAGGTCACCTCTGAGGATCTGAGCATAAATTTAAAAAGTCGATATATTGGCCCAATATATTAGTTGTGACATTTAGAAGTATTTCTTGAAACCCTAATCTGAGTTATCTAGTGGCAATTTAACAGAAAATTATAATATCTTTGCAGGGTGGGCTTCCTATGTATATAGCTACTCGTGCACTGTACAACTTGAAGCCTCCCACTGTGTTTGTGCCGCCGTGTATAAAAGAAGATGTGGAGAAGCTAATGGACGTTCACAGGGCTATGAGCCATGATCAACTTAACGTTGAATTAGTTGCACTGGACATTGGTTTGTAACACCTCCCTGCAGATTTAGTTGCTTCCATATGCGTTTTGTGCACCTTTTAACTTTTCTGATTGGCTTCAGGTGAAACTTATGAAATTCGCAATGACCTTGTTGTAAGGCCATTCAAGACCTACCATGTCATCCCTAGTCAGGTGCATTTCTTTATTCTTCTTCTCCCTCTTGTATATTTTGTGTAGAGCTCTTAAAATTAATCAGATTTTGTCATCTCCAAAGGGTTATGTACTGTATTCCGTGAGAAAAAAGCTCAAGAAACAATATCTGCATCTGAAGGGACCTCAGATTAAGAAGTTGAAACTTTCCGGAGTTGAGGTTTGTCAATGATTCAACCCATCACCCCTTAAGCTTAAAGAATCTTAATTGTACTTTGTTGTTGTTCACACACTTGAATTCATGTTTTCAGATTACAGACACAATATTGTCACCGGAAGTTGCCTTCACAGGGGACACCACATCTGATTTTATACTTGAACCTCGAAATGCTGATGCCTTAAGAGCAAAGATTCTCATTACTGAGGTGTGCCAGTGCTTCAGTAATGTGCTTCACTTTCTTGCGTTTATCTTTCAAATATTTTTTCCCTTATTGAATGCACCTATTTTTTCCTTTATTATTAAACCCTTGGCAAAAAGTCTAGCCTCACATAGTGTTCTAATTAATTGCCATAACTTTTTCTTTTCCCTTCTAAAACTTGAGCAGTAAGTTTTATTTGCACAGTTATTTTCAAAAATATTCTGTGAAAGATCAAGCTACTAACTCGGACATGAAATAGATTTTAGTTATATCAGCAACAAAACAACAATGCCTCTTTTTCTTCAACCAGAATTTCGCTACCTGTGATTCTCTGAGGTTATTTATATTCTAGTCCACTCTATCTTTACTATGTGTACTTTGTATTTGATGGCAATAGTTTGGCTGGAAGCCAATATAAAATAATGCTATAAAGTCGAGCATAGTTGAAAGAGGAAGAGATCAGACTTAAGTTGACTTGGGGAGAGTTTATATGGAGAGATTTAATATCTTTACATCTTACTGAGAATATGACTTGTAACGTAGCTAAATGGAGGAGGATCCATGCAGCTGAACTCAACATGGCTGGGAAAGAGGGCTATATGATGAGTTTGGCTGAAGTCAAAAATCTAATTCTTACTTTTTGTTCTCCTTACATTAAAATCCAACAGTTCTAATGCTTTTATGCTTGTTTCATTTTCATCTACTAAGATAATCTTTTTGCAGTGCCATGCATTAAAGAATCATTGACAAACAGAAGAAATCATTTACTTACATACAGAACGGTAGACATTGCCGACACACTTAAAGAGTATGCTAAATTGCTAATATATTAATCACATTCAGAAAACAAGGTTGTCAGGATCGAGCGGGTGAGGATCCGGTTCATGGTTAACTAGACCTATGAGTGATATCAGCAATGACATCATTTTTTAAAAAAAATTTCTATAAATATAGACTATGTAGAAAAAAAACAGAAATAAGATTAAAATGTAGGAAATTAGGGAAACATCACATAAATATAGAGAATATATAACTAGGAAACAATAATGAGCAGCAACTCGTAAATATTGCATGCATGATGCATCTACAGCTATATATATTGCACTCAATAACAACAATCATAAACTAGACAATGGTATCGAGATGTACATGTAAGACTAATGAACTAAAAGACATAACTTATTATGGGCATGACCGTTTAGTTATAAATCCAACGATGAAGTGTAATTGCAAATCTGTTAGCTTGTTTTTCAAAGCAGAAAAACTGAAAAGATAATGGCTCAGGACATTCCTACTGCAGTGACAAGGTGAGACAATAGACAAAAAGAGAGGGGAATGAGAAAGAGTGAGACTTGGATTAGTTGTTGCTTGCTAAATCTTCTTCCTTTGCCATCTAGGGATTCCACAGATATTGAGATATATCATGATAGAACGAAAGTGAGTCCCTCACGCGCTGCTTTGTCTAATACGCATTTCACGCACCGCGGAAAGCAGTTTTGGGGAGAAAAATGTGGTTTGGGGGAGAAAAAGATGGGGGATGTGGCAGGACAATGATTGGTGGCAGGTAGTGGGTGATGTGGGCTGACTGAAGTGATGTGTGGAGAGAGGATGAGTGGGAAAATGAGAGAAGAAATTGTTTTTACTTATAACTTTTGATCCAGATTGAATTTTTTGACGAAATAAAAACCATTATATTCGTTAAAAAAATACTTTTTAACAAGACCGATATCGACATACTTTTGAAAAAATAATACGTGATGTATGACGAGGGAAATAAGGAGAGGGGATTAAACACATGAGAGACGAGAGAAGTGAGGAGGGAAGTAAAGGGATGAGAGGAAAGAAGTGAGGAGACATGGGAGAGGTAAAAAGAGGAGGGAAGTAAGGAGAGTGGACCAAATGGGTACTTTAGTATAAATATCGGGCACATTATGTTGAGATTTTTGTGCTCATTTGTTATTATGTGCTTACACTGAGATTTGGACGCATTATCACCGTAATTGGGCGCATAATTGGGCTCTTTACCATCAATTTGGGCACATTATGTTAAGATTTGTGCTGATTCGCTATTATACCCGTACCCTAAGAATTAAGCGCATTAGCACAATAATTGGGTGCATTAGCACAAAAATTAGGTGCTTTACTATAAATATCAGGCGCATAATGTTGAGTTTTTTGTGCTCATTTGTTATTATGTGCGTACACTAAGAGTTGGGCACATTACCACCATAAGTGGGCATTTTGCTAAAAATTCACTATATTGGTATCCCTTATATTACATTGACTCGCTTTTTAATAGATACGCCCAACATTTGTAGTAATGTGTCCAACAATGGTGCCAATGCGTCCAATTCTCTGTATATCGCCCCAGTTCTAAATGCAACATGCACATTTTCTGTATTGCTTTTTCTGTGTTGCATGATTGATATAACATGATATTATATTACTCCCCTCCTGTCTTTAGAGAGAGAAGAGAAAGGAGAGAGAGAGAGGGTGGCAAGTGTGTGTGTGAGAGGGGGGTAGTAGTTGGGTGTGGGTGTGGGTGTGGGTGTGGGTGAGAGAGATTGAACGAGAGAGAGAGAGAGAGAAAGAGAGGTGCAAGAGGGGGTTCCAGATGTATGAGAGTGAGAGAGGGAGGGAGAGAGAGAAAGGGTAGCAGGGAGAGGGTGTAGGGGCCAGGGAGCAACCGTAGGGAGGCATATCCAGCCAGGGGAGTGGTTTTGGAGTGCTGGGAGGGGCTGTTTTGAAGCGCGCGAGACGCACACATCCTCCTCACGCATGACCAAAATTAAACTTGGATAGAGATATAGAGATTCAACCAATCCCATAAAACAACTCTAGTAGTGGCATGACCATATGCTATTAAACCTGGAGATGGAAAGATGCACACATACAGACAAAGGATCTATTGCCACTAGAAGTTCAACTGGAGAGGAGTACCAATGGAACTTGAGATCACCTCTAGTTAATGGGGAACTAGGTTCTAAGAGAAATAGTAAATTGAATTCGGCAACCAAATCAATAATCAACTGCACCGCTAACTCTATATTGGGCTGGGTATTTACAACTAATGATTCAAGCCCTATTGGGTAGTTGTGTGGAATACCCACACTATCTAATAAAGATTAAATAAAATACTAAACATGTAAACTTGCATATAGGTCCCTACAATTAAATAAAATAGCAAAAAATAACTTGAGATGGCTGATTGAACTAATCAAGATTGGGAATGCTGAGCTTGGAAGAGGGTATGATCCTACATCAACTCCATATAATAAAGAGAAGGGTTTGTGGCAACTGACACATGCTTGTCCAAGTTGAAGCAAGTGGTATGTGGCATAGACCGCACGGAAATCGTGCAACTGGTTGAGGATTCCATTGGAAAAGTGTCTTCCTAGAATTTGGAAGGACCAGTAGATATATAGGTAAAGCCATCATGTTGTGTGACAATGGTAAGGCTATGCTCATCGTAGAATGATATGTGCTCTTTTGTAGGGTAGCACATCAAAAGAACAATACCCACTTAGGTGTTATGGTAGGAGAAAGTGATGATACACCTATGTTTGACACGACAATGAATGGTGTCAATCTTGCATAGGTGGTAATACATTGCATCATCATCATCATCATCTAAGCCTCAGTCCCAACTATGTTGGGGTCGGCTACATGGATCCTGCGTTTCCATTCAGCTCTATCATGGGCCATATTCTGGTTGAGATGTAGAGCTTCAAAATCTCTCTTTATAAGCTCATCCCATGTTAATTTAGGCCTTCCTCTTCTTCTATTTATAGTGTTTGGCTCAATAGCATTGCTTCGTATAGGTGTACTAGTTGGTCTGCGTTGCACATGTCCATACCATCTGAGACGACCCTCGCGCAACTTGTCCTCAATGCTCGCCACCCCCACTTTATTCCTGATATAGTTATTTCTCAAGCGATCTTTTCTTGTCTTCCCACACATCCATCTCAGCATACACATTTCATCCACGTTCATCTTATCGAGACTTTGTTTCTTCACCGCCCAACATTCACTCCCATAGAGCATGGCTGGTCGTATAGCTGTTCTATAAAACTTACTTTTTAACCTAAGAGGGATCTTCCGATTGCATAATACTCCAGTTGCACTCCTCCATTTCAACCACCCTGCAGTGATCTGGTGACAAACATCATTTTGGACATCCCCATCTATTTGAATAATAGAACCCAAGTAACAGAATTTATCACATTTTGGTATATCTACACCGTCCAACTTGGCTCCATTCACACTGCGAGATTGGCTGAAATTGCAATGCATATACTCAGTTTTGCTCCTGCTAATCATCAATCCATTCGATTCTAATGACTTTCTCCAAAGTTCAACTTTAGCATTCAATCCATCTTTATTTTCTTCAATCAAAACAATATCATCAGCAAATAACATACACCAAGGAATATCATCCTGAACATTCTTTGTCAACTCATCCATAACAAGAACGAATAGATATGGGCTGAGTGTGGATCCTTGGTGTACCCCAACTGTGATAGGAAAAGTTGGTGTCTCTCCTCCAGGCGTCTTGACACTTGCAGTAGAGCTATCATACATGTCTTTGATCAAGTCGATGTATTGGATTGGCACACCCTTTTTCTTCAAAACCATCCATAACAATTCTCTGGGTACTTGATGCGATTTGGAATTTAACCTCAAAGCTTGGACGATTAGAGATCACATTGGTGAAGTTACCAATGTTGATAATGATCATATACATTAGTGTTAATATATCTTTCCTTTATGTTTATTTCATATTTTATATTACTGCTGTACCTACATGTATTTTTCCCTTTACTATAAATAAGAGAGGAGAACCCTATTGGGTTTCTCACGTTGCCTAGTGCAACACACAGATCCCGTCTCCCTTACGTTAACATGGTATCAAGAGCAACGTGATCCGACGCCGCTTCCGCTTCTCCCTCTCCTAGCGCCGCCGCATCCCCTCCCTCCCTCTCCCTTCTTCCCTACAGGGCGCCGCCGGCCCCTCTCTCTCCAGGCCGCCGCCGCCACCCGTGCGGCATCCCTGCTAGCCGCCGGCGTGCGGCAGCAGCGGGGCTTCCTCCCACTGCCGGCGCCGCTGCTCCTGGCCGGCTAGGGGGTTCTCCGCCTTCGTCTCTTGCCGCTGGGCCTCCGGTGGCTCTCTCTATGCTACCGTAGGCTCAGTAGCTCGGCACTGGGGCTTCGTCTACGTTTTTCGGAAAGTTTTCAGCAACTTTTCGGTTCGTTTTTGGAGGCCAACCTTGCTGTTTGGGGACTTCCGGTTGATCCAACGGCTCTCTAAAGCCCTACCCGGAGGTCTCGTCTCTTCCATCGTGCCTTCCTAATCACATCTCCTTCATGTGTGATTAGGAACATCCCGCTTGAAGGCTGTCGATGCGTCAGTAACGCATCCCTTATCCTGTTCTTGTTGTGACGTGTATCTCTCCGTCACGGGACGTGTATCTATCCGTCCACTCAGCCTTCTTTGTGACATGTATCACTCCGTCACACATATCCCAGTTGCATTATGGAGAATAAGACCTATTATGGAGAGGTCTCGCCTATTCCTATCAAGCTCAATGGGAAGAACTTTTTGCTATGGATGAATGCGGTTCATACTGTCTTGGAATCGCGAGATCGGGCAAAGTTCGTTGATTCTGCATCCCTCGCTAGCACTGACAAAGACTATGCCGAGTGGAAACGTCTTGACAGCCTAGTGAAGACTTGGCTATGGGGTAGCATGGAACCTTCTATCGCTTCCAGGTTCATGTTCTACTCTACAACTAAGGAGATCTGGGATGCCGTCAAGCAGCACTATGCTCAAGAGAAGAACGCTCTTCGCCAGTTTATGATCTATGATCGTCTGTTTGCAGAGAGACAGGGTGATAGACCTCTTGAAGAGTATTTCAGTGTGATTCAAGCGCTCTCCCAGGAGTTGAGCTACTATCATCCAGTGAAGGTTGCTGAGCAGATTAAGGATAGAGATGATCTTGTCACTGCTGAATTTCTATCTGGACTTAGCCCCTCATTTGGTTCAGCAAGAAGTGTGATCCTTGCGTCAGATAAATTACCGAGCCTTGCAGAAGCTTTCTCTAGGATTCAGCAGTCCATCTTTGAGTCAGTTGATCCTATTCCTGTTGTTCCTTCTGGAGATTCTCATGCATCTATTGCTGCAGCAGTACGAGGCGGACGACCTGCACCTACCCCGTCTGACAGACCTGGCTTGGGCAGAGGACGTGGGACTCGTCCTAGATGTACTTTCTGTGACAAACCTGGGCACTCTGTCGAGAAATGCTGGAAGAAACATGGGAGACCTGCAGCCCCACCTGTTGGAGCTGCCAATTGTGCCACTTCAGACTCTACTGCTGCGAGCTCTAGTTCTTCTGGCATCACACTTACTCAGGAGGAATATGACAGATTTATTCAGGCAACTCAACATTGGAATATGGGCGCCTCATCTTCTTCTACAACAACCCTTGCATCTACAACGGGTAATCAGGCTACATCTTTTATGGCTTCTGGATCCGCAAATCCCTGGGTGGTTGACTCTGGTGCCTCCCAGCACATGACTGGTATGAGGAGATTGCTCCGCACACTTGACTCTTATATTCCTCATCCATCTGTTACTTTGGCAGATGGTTCTGTGAGGAAGGTGGTAGCTAGTGGATCTGTGTCTCTTACACCAAATATTGATTTGAAATCTGTTCATTTTGTACCTGAATTTCCATTCAATTTGCTTTCTGTTGCCAAGTTGATTGACACTGTAAAATGCACAGTAACATTCGGGCCCTCTTGTTTTGTTTTACAGGATCTCAAGAGTTTGAAGATGATTGGTGGGGGGCCTAGGAAAGGTGATCTCTACCTCTTTCCTGGTGATTATCTACCTCGCCATCCACCTCCTGCTCCAGTTTCCTCCGCCATGCTGAGTGGTTCCCCCTTGCCGTGGCATTGCAGATATGGACATCCATCCTTAGAAAGCTTGAAGAAGTTGGAACCAGATCTAGCTCATGTGTCTTCTCTAGAGTGTCAGTCGTGTCAGTTGGGCAAACATCATCGGTTATCATATCCTGTTCGTGTCAATAATTGGGCTTCTAGTCCGTTTGAGTTAGTCCATAGTGATGTATGGGGTCCTGTTAAAAACCAGAGTTATAATGGTTTTAGCTATTTCATTTCCTTTGTGGACGATTACTCTCGCATGACATGGATTTATCTATTGAAAAGTCGTGAATCTGTGCTTTCCATCATCAAACATTTTCATAAACAAATTCAGGTTCAATTTAACTGCAATATCAAAATTTTTCAATCTGATAATGCCCTTGAATATGTTCAGAAAGCGATGAATGAGTTTTGCAGTTCGGTTGGTATGATTCATTACACATCTTGCCCTCACACTCCTATGCAGAATGGCGTTGCTGAGAGAAAGAATCGCCATCTTTTGGATATCACTAGATCTCTCATGTTTGAATCGAATGTGCCTAAACGTTTCTGGTCTGAAGCTCTTCTCACTGCTTGTTTTTTGATTAATCGGCAGCCCTCTTCTGTTTTGCATGGACGCACTCCCTTCTCTGTCTTACGTTCTATGGATAAACCGTTTCATGTTCCGCTTCGGGTTTTTGGTTGTACATCCTTCGTTCATAACTTTGATCCCAAACAAGACAAACTCTCTCCTAGGTCTTTGAAAACCTTGTTTCTTGGATACTCTGGTACGAGTAAAGGTTACAAGTGTTATTGCTCGAGTTTGCGTCGTATGTTTGTTTCTAAGGATGTCACCTTTCATGAAACCAGTCCATATTTTGCAAATTCTATGAGCAAGGGGGAGCAATTGAGTGAGGGAGTGCCACCCACACATGTGCCAAGTGAGGGAGTGCCACCTATCATTGTTTAGGAGATACCGCATGATCCACCTATCATTCAGCCATATAACCAGGTTTATCACAGGCGAGGTAGACAGGATCCAGATGAGGCAGCGACACAAGTCCATGAGCCTCCTCCGTCATCTTCTACTCAAGAGATTCCTGCAGAGGCTTCTGACCTTGATCTTCCTATTGCTATCCGGAAAGGTACACGTTCATGTACTATTAGACATCCCATATCAAATGTATGTTGTTTGTCACACTTATCTACACAGGCTCGTGCATTTGCTGTTGGGATGGACTCCATTACGATACCAAGAAATCACTTAGATGCTCTGAAGGACAGTGGTTGGCAGCAGGCAATGCAGGTGGAATTCTCTGCTCTGATTGACAATGGCACATGGGATCTTGTTACTTTACCTGAGGGGAAGACAGTTGTGGGCTGTAGATGGGTTTTCACAGTCAAACACAACTCTGATGGATCTATTGAGCGGTTGAAGGCCAGATTGGTAGCAAAAGGCTACACACAGACATATGGAGTGGACTTCTTTGAGACCTTTTCTCCAGTTGCTCGTCTCAATTCTGTGCGGATCCTTATATCCCTAGCTACTACCTTTGACTGGCCTATTTTCCAGATGGATGTCAAGAACGCCTTTCTTCATGGAGATCTTCAAGAAGAAGTGTACATGGAGCAACCACCAAGTTTTGTTGCTCAGGGGGAGTGTCAGAAAGTCTGCAAATTGAAGAAGGCTATCTATGGGCTAAAGCGATCTCCTCGAGCTTGGTTTGACAAGTTCAGTGCTGTTGTTTTACAGATGGGCTTCTCTCGTTCCATGACTGATCACTCTCTATTTTATTCAAACTCTTCTTGTGGGTCAATCATTATTGCTGTCTATGTTGATGATATTGTGATTACTGGCAGCGATTCTACAGGAATATCACGTGTGAAGGAAGGATTACAACGACACTTTCACACAAAGGACCTAGGGAAACTGAGATATTTTCTAGGGATTGAGGTTCTTAGATCCCATGCAGGTATAAATCTATCCCAGAGGAAGTATGTGCTTGACTTGCTACAGGAAACAGGTATGACTGATTCTAAGCCAGTATCCACTCCTATGGATTATCACATCAAGGAGATGGACGATGATACTGCATATTCAGATCCAGGACATTACAGGAGAGTAGTTGGGAAGTTAATCTACCTAACTGTCACAAGACCTGATATTTCTTTTGCTGTTGGAGTAGTGAGTCAACATATGTGCACACCACGACAGTCACACTGGACAGCTGTATGCAGGATTCTGAGATATCTAAAAAGTGCTCCTGGAAAGGGGATCACTTATTATAAACCAAAGAGTCCTCCATCTTCTTTGACTCTCACAGGTTATGCAGATGCAGATTGGGCTGGTAATCAAGCTGATAGAAGATCCACATCTGGCTACTGCACTTTTCTTGGTGATCATCTGATCACTTGGAAAAGCAAGAAACAACAAGTGGTATGGCACATGCATGCTGTGAACTACAATGGATCAAATCTGTCTTAACTGAGCTGAAGATTTTGATTCAAACTCCCATGATTCTTAAGTGTGACAATCAATCTGCTATACATATTGCCAGGAATCCTGTCTTCCATGAGCGCACAAAGCATATAGAAGTTGACTGTCATTTCATCAGAGATCAGATAAAGAATGGCAATGTTGTGACGCCATATGTCAAGTCTGAAGATCAACTAGCTGATATCTTGACAAAGCCATTAGGTCCAGCAGTGTTCCAAAATTTATGTGGCAAGCTGGGCATCCACAATGTGTACACTCCAGCTTGAGGGGGAGTGTTAATATATCTTTCCTTTATGTTTATTTCATATTTTATATTACTGCTGTACCTACATGTATTTTTCCCTTTACTATAAATAAGAGAAGAGAACCCTATTGGGTTTCTCACGTTGCCTAGTGCAACACACAGATCCCGTCTCCCTTACGTTAACAATTAGCTTTCTGCGCGGTGCACTAGAACTCCCAAGTAGAAGAGACCACACTTCTTCACAAGCGAAGAAAGGGAGACTAGAAATATCTACTACACGAGGTTCATTTCTTGCTATTGGCTTTCGACAATTGATATGCAAAAAGTCAATCTAAAAGATTTGCAGTGAGGATCCAAACGAGGAGGCTTGGGCATCCTCAAGAAGATAGCCATTGGCATTTGAAGATACTTCTTCCTGTCATTGCTAGGCTTGCAGAATGGAAGAATGTTTCTTTTCACTCCAATTCATCTGCCTTCTTGGCATTGGAGGTCATTGTCATCATGCGACAAAGGTTTTGTTGGAACGGTGGCTACCGCCTGGCATGAAAAATACTGGACCTTATTGTGCACAAGTGTGGTTTTCAAGGTTGAGGTTGGCAAGACAGTCTTGGTGCTAACGGTAAAGCTAGAAATGGGCTGACAGTTTTAGGTGGCAATCTCATTCGTGATCAATCTCGTCCCTGTGGACCTCAACCTTATAGTTTAGGTTGTAAAAGCTTCCTATGTTCTCCTCGATTGGGTTTGATTCTTCTAAGTCTGACTACGTGAGACATTGTTTCTTATAGGCTATAGTTGATGGAGATGGAAAACTCCATGTATGCCCTCATGTAGGCTAGGTGTGGATGAGGCGGGCAGTATGCAGTCACTTCTAATATGCTAGCATTGCTCCCACAACTCCACTTTAGAGTACTACATACATCAAACATACGGAAGCTAGTTGTAGTTAATTGTGGAAGAACAATGTTGTCTGCAGCCACTTGTAGAATAGGTTGGGATCTTCGACATCATGAAAATTAAGTCACCGATCTTCAACATGTGATCAAGCTGAAGCCGAGGATTGACATCCTAATGGGGAGGCAAAAGAAGACATCATTTATAATTTCGGTTGAAATTTAGTCACTTGTAGAATAGGTTCAGATCGTCTACATTGTGAAAATCAAGGACACCAATCTTCAACATGTGGCGATCAAGCTAAAACCAATGATTGACATCCTAATGAGGAGGCAAATGAAGGCATCGTTTATAATTTTAGTTGAAATTTAGTTTTCGTAGTAACCTGATATATTCACGTACGTTTGCTTTGTAAATTCGTTAAAGAACTGAGAAAAAAAATCTTAAAAAATGAGAATCATTTTTAAGATATAAGATTTAACATTTTGTTGCATAAGAATTTATATAGGTATAGATTGCATAATCAAAATCCACATTGAAACATTTTTGTATATTTTCACATACACATGTAGGAAACCCCACCCAACGTTCCTATATCTAGCCACATTATCTACTCTGTCTGTTGAAAGCTCTCGAGTAGCGCTTGCGTTCGTTGAGGGATGTTGTGCATCATCTGAGTCTTGCTGTCTCCTGGCACCGCGTGTAGTACTCTGCTTCTAGTTCGACTACTGCTCTGCCACATGAGTCTCTCTCCCTCTCCCTTGGCCAAGTCAACTGGTGGTGCCCTGAAGCCCTCTTTAGGGTGCTCACGCTCCCACCATGCTATAATGCCTCTTAGATCAGACGTGGGTCCCACTTCCTCCAAGAGGGATCCAATGTGACATGCCATCTCCAATATAATGCTAGGATAGCATGGTTGAGGTTATAGAAGATTTTATCATTTTGAACTGTGATATTTGCACAAATCATATAATTAAATTTGCATCCAACTGTTTTTTTTTTGAGTCCATCCATCTTATAGCCTAGGGACAAAGCAATAGAGGTGACAATGCCCCCATCACAAATGGATTTGTACTCTTCGTGGAGATTTCTTTCATATGCTCAGTCGTTAACTCTTCAAGATTGACAAATTCCCTCTTTACCAATGCAGGCAACACAAATAAGTCCCTTTGCAAGCAGCAACCATGATTATCATACCTGGCAAAGATAGTGTTGTCGAAGACCTTGCGAATAAATCTAACCATAGGTTGTGCATAATTAGGTGTATTCGTGTATGTAGATCTTTATGTTAAAATTTTGTGACTTAATTCCTATATTTGGTCGTCAAAATCGTGTGCTGACATGAAAAAATTTATCGAAATTTGTATTGAAGTTTCTGTTTCTGGACCATTGAAAACGGCGTCGAAATCAGACACATTTTAAACTACACACGACGGTTATCCAGCCATTGCTAATGCAACAAAAAGTAGTTGAATTGCTATGTATATCTGTGAGGATCATCTTGATATTGTCGAGGCTTCAACCAATTGATTGACGATTTGACAAATTTAGCATTGTAGTCCTCATGGCGCATCATGACGCTGTTGTCGATGCAATAGGAGAATGTAGTATATTAAGGACCTATGCTGGAGATCTATAAGGATTTTTACACCCTATTGCTGTCTTTTCAGGGTTCCAATTATAGTTGTCAAGGCAGCTAGGCGCTAGGGCGCCTAGGCTCCCAAGCGTTTCCAGTTGTTTTACTTTTTTTTTTTTTTGAAATAATGCTGATATTAGATATTTACATTCATAATTTCAGATTTGTAAATAATTTCACACCTAACACGACCTAACCTAGACCCGATCGGCCCTAATTTGAACTAGCTTGATCCAATTTAACCTAGTTTGCTCTAATTTGGCCTAATCAGGCCTTATTTTGTATAACATGACCTAATCAAGCCTAACTTCCCAAAAATTCCGTATATTGACCTAAATGATGCATAATTTGACTAAGTTAGACCTAATCTCCCTGAATTAGACCTATTTTCCCTAAGTTATACTTGTTTTCCTCAAAACAGATCTAACTTGCCCGTAATTTACGTGATTTGGTCTAAATCAAAACTACTTTTGCATAATATGACCTAACTAGACGTAACTTTTCCATATTCTCTCTATATTCACCTAAATGAGAACTAATTTGGCTAAATCAGTCATGATCTCCCCGAATTAGACCTACTTCCTCAATTCATACTTGTTTTATCCAAGTCGGACCATCCAGCCCAACTTTGACATAATTTGGCTGAAATCAGACCTAATAGCGGTGGACTATTCTTGCATACAACTACATGATACACACCCTTTTGCATTGTAGCACAATCAATCATTAATGTAACCTATGTTTGTAAAAAGAAACCTTCTAAGTGACCACACAAAAAGGTGAGCACACATAATACCCCTCTTTATACACTCACACCAACACATTATTAGTCAATTGCTTGGTCATGTATTTTTTTGGAGTTTTCAGAATTATATTTACAATGATCTGATGTTATACGGAAGCATACATAATGTTTAATGAGCTACAAATTTTTCATGTTTCTCGTGGGCACTGTGATGTAGGACAGCCTGCTCATCCAAAGCTTGGCTAGGGTTTGGCTCCTCTTGATTTAAGGGCGCCATGTATTAATGTTTGTCTATATTTTGTTGTTGCGTCTTGGTTTTTGTCTATCAATTGTTTCAGTTTTAGGACCTAAGTGTAATATATAAGACTTACTTGTAAGTTCTTAATTAATTAATTTTATTTATTATTTTAGTAGGGTCATTAGTAGAAATAAGCCGATTGGGGCATGCCGCAAGTTTTCTATACAAACCACACCAGGGTACTGTCTGGTAGAGTTGAACTATATGAATGAATTTTGATTGTAACGTGGTTTGCATCACACTGCATATTAAACATGAGATGAATTTTTAAATGCACATTTAACAGATGTGCTGCCACCTAAGGATCATGGGCTAGTCATTTTTATGTGATGTTTGTGGTGGACATTCTTTGGTCTGACATGAAATACATTATAATGTGAGAACACATTTGACCCCTCTAATTCTATGATTGTTCTCGTTATTCGTAGAATGAATTATAAATGAGAGGAAATGGCAGTACTCGGGCATATACACCATGATGCAATGAGTATCAGAGGGTATTCCTATCCCTATATGATCCTGCCAAATGGCCAATAAATAAGGGTCTTTGCAGCTATCACCGCAACCAAACAAGGTCTGACATGAAATGCACCACACATTTGATCCCACTAATTGTATGGTTATCCTTGTTAGTGAGAGGGTATTCCTATCCCTATATATCATGAGAGGAAATGGCAGAATTCGGGCATATATATCATGATGCAATGCGTTAGTGAGAGGGTATTCCTATCCCTATATGCCGCTGCCAAATGGCAAATAAAGGGATATTGCAGATATTATGGCAACCACGCAAGGTCTTCGCCTCTTATGCCTATTCATACAGAGGTAATGCAAGACAGATTTATGAAAGAAATATAGGATGTAAATATCAACTATGTTCAACTCGTGACTTCGCAATTTATTGTAACTCCGATTGCATAGGTATGTTCTGCTTCCAGGAACAGGACTGCTTCACCCTAAGAACTGATACTTATCTGCTCAGGTTGTTTTCCACCACTTCCATTTGCAGAGCTTGCTTTGAGGTCATCTGGAAAGAAGAAATTCATTCAGTTGTTTGGTCCCAGACTCCTAGTTGATTTGATGTTCAGTCCATATCATTGTTGGCCTACTAGTGAAACCGCAGCATTACACCAAATGGGAGTCAGCTACTCAGTTAAATCTAATTTTTGTTTCTTGTACGATCATTGTAATTTAATCTATTATATGAAATTAATCGACTTTGAAGAAATTGCTTATGCAATAAAATGACACGCATGATATCTACTAGAAGGCAATCATCACAATTGGCTCATTCTCCAGCATCTATGTTTTTTTTATCAAGTTTCCTAGTTGTGCTTACCTAAATCCAATAGCATTTTATATGCTTCTGGCTACTTTGGGCCGCCGAAATCTTCTGTACTTCCTGTAGAAATAAATCTTGCAATGGCAGTTCTCAAAAGTACCAATTGAGATTTTTGTACTCAGGGAATTCTAGTTGTGTTTTCCGTCGAGAATATTGTATGCTATTTAATTAGATTAAATTGGATGTCCGTTAAAAATTGGTTAAAATGGTGGGTTCAATTTATTGTCTGCTTTTAACTCAGCGAGCATATATATATATATATGTCTTACATGCAGCTTTTACCCATCTCTGGCTTTTCAAGTTAATAAATTCTGATGATACAAGTGCTATCTTGGGCAGGCAACTTTCCTTGATGATGAGTGCGACATTGACCATGCACGGCAACATGGTCACATGCATATGCTGGAGGCAAGGAACGACCACATTGAATTTTGAATTCCTGTTCATTGCCCCCCCCCCCCCCCCCCCCAACACACACACCATTCTCCCTTGAAACCTTTCTTGAAATTGTTTCATCCGATTTTCTAAATGTTTGCACACTTTTTGACACATCCAGCTTATGGAGCATTTCCAGTGGTTTCGGAACAAGGCTATCTTGCTAACACATTTTTCGTCAAGATATAAGATCGAGGTGATGCATAACAAACCCTTTAGTACAATGGCTTCTGCTTTGTCTCTTTGACAATTATTCACTTATCTTGTTCGAGCAGGACATTCGCAATGCAACTTTAAAGTTGCAACAGAAGATGCCATCAGCTAAGGTGGTGGCACTAACCGAAGGGTTTAAATCTGCTTATAATGACTCTTAGGCTCATGTCTCCTGTGGCCTGAAATGCTGGAACTTCCATGGCCGAATTGTGCAAGCTACACCCTGCCTGGCTTTTATGAACAGTTTATTTGCAATTACGGCCAGAATTCTTGGTAGGGGGGAACCTTGTCTGCGGTGCTCTTCATGGAAGTAAACCCACATGTTCTGTATTACACGGTTCCACATGTGCATCTGTAAATGCCAGTGCTATAAAGGGTCTGTAAGATGAAAGCCTGATGGGCTACGGGCCTCTCTGGAGTGTCCTGGGATCAAACTACTGTTCATCATAAAGATGGAAAGTTGGAAACTGGAATCGAGGAGATTACTTCAATGCGGTCATAGTTCAATATGATATACGATCTTCCATTGATTTGTTTTTCCCCCATCCCTGAATGATGCTCCAATATTCATACAGCAAAACCTTTTGTCATGGCATGCTTTGTGAATATGATATTTATTCACTGATTCGAAATGAAATGGGCAACACCCATTTCATTCCTGGCTCAATGCAGCGGAAAAGTTATTCGTGGACAGCCATAAACTAGTAACTTCTCTCAAGGTAGTGGTGTTATAATTGGCTTTTCACCTTTGTTAAAAATGCAGCACGAACGCAGATTATAGGCTTATCGGAAGAGAACAAATTTGATTGGAATTGGAATTGGAATTTTGCCTGCAAGCTACCTGCTCAGTCTTGCTGTCTCAGTACTAATCTGAAGTTAAATTTCGTACCATTAGGGCCCACAAAGTTGGAGTGGTGTGCTCGAAATGGGTGGATTATTCGAGCTCTGAACTTAAGCTGGATTAACATATCCAGCCCGAAGCTGACATTTTGGTTATTTTCTTGAATTGATTGAGGTTATGGTTAGCCGAAGAAAGAATGCAGCTTCCAGTCCAGTTGTCAAATGAAAAATAAACCCTTAACACAATTTCCTTTTGGAGTAGATTAAGGATTCCAATATGACATTCCAAAGTTTACTTCCTCGTACATTTTCATGTGGGATGGAACAGGAGGTGTTTTAATGGACATATTTAAGTATTTAGTTTTGCTGTGTTCCTGGATTATGTATCCTTATTGGGTCTGAAAACTAGGCCGAAGCCTATCATGGTCATATCACCGAGTATTGGTATATAATGTGATCTACATACTGACCCTCAGTACTAGTAGATTCCGACCACACTGATGATCTGAATTGGCATTGGATTTGAAATATATAAATTTAGGAAAGATAATGTTGCTGGATTCCCATATGCACCGGTGTATCAAATACTCTCCAGCTAGAGGATTAATCAAGGTGGTGTAAGCAACTGTCTCAACCATACTGGATATGAAGGCTAAAAGATGATTTTATCATGTAGACCTCGTAAGCAGCCGCCATTTAGAATTCACAAATCGAAGTTGTATTCACGCTAGAGAGAACGATCTAAATAAGTTCAATTCGGCCATATATGCAGTTCCTTATCTCAGTCTCATAAACAACCATAAACAATGGCCGCACTAGTAAATTCTGTTAAATACTAGAGAGGCAAGTAGTGCGGACCACATTTAATGACTTTGAAAATAATAGTTACGATCTAGAGGTGGGCTAAGTCTGGTCAAGTCTGGTTTGATCTTAAAACTGTAGACTAGACCACATATAGTGGTCTAAAAATTTCCCAGACCAAACTTGACTCCTAAAAGTATCTTGACCACTAAAATATGGTCAAGTTTGATTATGTTCAGTTTAAGACTACTACTAGCTAGTATTTACTCATCACAAACATAAATGAAGATCGACAACTCAATAATTTGATCAATTTTGATGTCAAGTTGTTGGTTTTCTTCAATAAAAATTATACTTTGATAGCATGGAATAATTTTTTAAACACTAGATGGTTTGTTTCGTATATTTTACATGTAATAAATAAATGTTAAATTATTTTCAAAGCTTATATATACAACAATTGTAACATTAATTCAAAGTCATTTGTAGCAGAAATAATAAATTTAATGTTGATATAATTTGAAATATTTTCTATACATCAACTAAACCATGATTACAATATTTTACTTGAGTATACACACACACACGCACACACAATTGGGTCCCTTAACGACTCCCTATTGTTCATTAAACTCATCATACACGATTTATGAAGGGTTCGAGACGATAGTAACAACACCTCTCTATCAAGAACAAAATTCTATTCCAACTCCAATGCAATGGGAGGGGGGAGGGTGCTTTTGGAATCTAGTATGATCAATTCCATAGTATGGTTTTACATAATTTTTGTCCACGCGCGACTAACGATTTATGAAGGATTATCTCTATATGCGTGAACACGGTGCCTCATTTTTATCCATGGGCCCACACAGACTTGTGGGACCGATTTCCTTACATATGCTGCCACCTTAATTAACCAACCCTACACGTTTGACGTACACCCCGGCCCAATGAATGACGAGATATCACGATTGAAGCTCCAAGGAATCGTCAAATCACTATCAACTCTATTTTATTCCAGGAGCAGAAACACTTGAGACCTCTTCCCTTGGCAGTTCTCTCTTGCCGTGCAACAAATTAAACGTGCGTACTGACGACTGACTACTGACTTCACCAGTCAGCATGCATGTTCTAATGGGTCGTACTGAAGACTTACCTGGAGTTGTTACCATGCATATTGTTGAATGACCTATATAGTAGTATCTGAATCTGATACGTCTTCTATGTCAAACACTTGAAATTGCCTTGGTAATTTAGTTGCCCCCACAGGGTCAAGTTTCCAATTCGGAAAGCCATAAAACCACTGTGTGAGTTATATTTTACACGACTAGTCAGTCACACTTGACGTGATGAAGACACAATTTCTTCCCATGGGCCCACTAGAGACACTCGTTCCCTCCTCGATCTCCTTACATATCCTACCTTAAATTAACCAACCCTACATGTTTGGCGTACACCCCAGCCCGACGAAATCATTGGAGTTCCCTAGGAACAGAAACACGTTTGACCTCTTCCTTTCCCCAGTTCTTGCTGCAGCGGACGGAGTACTTAAACAGTTAAGCTCTTGCCGACACCGTGCAACAAATTAAACCCACGTACTGACTGTCTGACTTTTGGCTTCACCAGTCAGTAAGTATCAGATAGGGTCCGATGCAGTGGAGTGCGTTCGTTGCACGCGTTCCTTTCACTCAAAAGGCCTATTTAGGCGACATGATTAAATTGAAAGCAGAATGATGATGAGTCTATGGACGTAAGCATGCGAATTGTAGGTCCAAATGCCCCAAAAGCCATGTAAAGTGTGCCTGTGGAGGATGAGGCCAAACGATTGTAGGTACAACGGAATTGATGATGGGATCGCTTGGGATGGGAAACGGTGAGGGGAAGGAAGCCCCGTTGCCCGTTGGTGAGCAATTTTTCTAGTCGTATTGACTCGCTTCCATATTAGATATAAAGTCAATCGCACGTACGCTGTGGAGAGGCAGGTACATTCAATTGCAATTTCCGAAACACCGCTACACTCGTACATTGTCCTCGCCCATCCCCTGCTCTTCCAAATGGATGAAACCCTATCTACCCATCATCAGAGCCCCGGATCGGACCAACACGGCATGCGATGCAAACGCCTCTTCCAAGGGTTTAAGTTGCAGTAGCTTGAAGGTCATGGCGATGGCGATGAAAAGAAGGACGAGGGACGACCAACCCTACAGTAATGAGCATCGTCGTAGTAATAAAGTCGGGCAGGGGGAAGCAAGCGGTGAAGAAAAGTGAGTTTGGCTGAGGGATTGAATGGAAGTTACACGCTTCGGTGGCAACAGGGTAGCCATGGCAGTGTTGTCGTCTTTTGCTGAGTTTAAGAGCTTTCAACGATACAAGAAGTGTGTCTGGAGAAAGAAGGAAGACGAGGAGAGGCGTGGAGAGATTGATTGGAAGGGAATCGAATCTAATCAGGAGGATTGAGGAATCTCACTACAGTGTCGTTTGTTTTTGTTTCGGCTGTGGTGTCTCAATGCAGCTAGCAGTACCCCATCCCCATCAATGATCTCCTCCCATGATACATGATACCTACGTACCGAACATGTCACGAATCGATAAGTTTCATGAACAGATGCTACATGCATGTAGTCCACTCGAATGGACAAACATAGGGCTATACCTCATATATATCAGCTAGCTAGCTATCCCTGATAGTGTGTAGTGTGCACGGTGGTACCAAATTGGTCCTCGAATGCTAATCCGGGAGTACTAATCAATATAATATTCGAAACCCTAAGTGGTAGCTCAGGTATACATATATAGCTGCATATTAAACCCTCATATAGCTATATTCCCAGCCTAAACCGGCACATTTAGCTAATCCGTTAACCAATAAATATGTGCCCTTGCCGGAATGCTACCGCAGTCTACCGTACCTATAACTGTAGTTGCCTGCAGATAGGTTAATTGATCTGTCGATTCAGTAGTGGAGGACAGTGATGGGTGTTTAGGCTTTAGCTGGGTGGCTGGAGCTAATTTGATTACTATATATAGGGAGCTCGTTTACTCAATTGAATTGAATGGGCGGTGTTATATGTATGCTGCCCAACTGTTCTGTTTTACCTGCTGCCGGGGATTCACATCACTGGTATGCATGCACAAACATCATCCAGTAATGAGTTTAACTCCCCTGACGCGCAACCCGCTGGACGCGTGGTTTGACGCGCAGGGGAATACCGCCCCCTGCCAGCAGCAGTCTGCCACGGCCTGCCACTGACGCCCCTGTCAGTCCTGTCCCCACCACATCACAGCCTGCCACTCGGCCAGGCGGGCAGTTGACAGATTTTTTTATTTTTTTTTACATTTTTTTGTTTTGGGCGTAACTTTTAAAATATAAGGAATTTTTTAATAAAATAAAATGCATTTGAAAGCTTATAAAAATACATTCCAACGAGACCCATATTGACATATTTTCAAAAGAAAAAAAATATGTACACAAATATACATATTACTACTGCTATCGCGCCCACTGTTTTTCTTACTGCGCCCAGTGTTTTTCTTCATGCGTCCATTTCTCCTCAATGCGCCCATTTCTCTCTTCAGTGCGCCCAGTCTGCTCAATGCACTCATTTCTCTCTTCAATGTGCCCACTTCTCTCCTCAATGCGCCTACTTCTCTCCTCAATGCGCCCATTTTCCTTCCTCAATGCGCCCACTTTCGAGTCAATGCGCCTATTTCTCTCGTAAATGCGCCCACTTTTGAGTCAATGCGCCCACTTTTCTCCTCAATGCGTCTATTTCTCTCCTTAATGCGCCCACTTTTGAGTCAATGCGCCCACTTTTCTCCTCAATGCACCCATTTCTCTCTTCAATGCGCCCAGTCTGCTCAATGCACTCATTTCTCTTCAATGCTTCTATTTCTCTCCTTAATGCGCCCACTTTTGAGTCAATGCGCCAACTTTTCTCCTCAATGCGCCCATTTCTCTCTTCAATGCGCCCAGTCTGCTCAATGCACTCATTTCTTTCTTTAATGCGCCCACTTCTCTCCTCAATGCGCCCACTTCTCTCCTCAATGCGCCCATTTCTCGTTAATGCGCCCAGTTTTTGCCTGATTGCACCCACTTTTACTTGAATGTGCCCACTTTTACCTGATTGCGCCCACTTTTGCCTGATTGCACCCACTTGCGCTCACTATTACTTAAATGCGTCCAATTTGCGTCTAGTTTTACTTGAATGCGCCCAGTTTTACTTGATTTTACCCATTTTTATTTGAATGCGCCCACGTTTGCTTCAACGTGCCCATTTTTGTTTGAATGTGTCCATTTCTAATATTTATGTATATTATTTCTCAAAAATATATTAAATATTAGTCTTGTTGGATTGCATTTTCTGTAACAAATCCAACGCTTTTTATTTCATTAAAAAACTCATTACGTATCAAAAGTTATGTGCAAAATAAACTTTTCTTCATATTTCCGCCTCAATCTCTCTAAAAAAACCATCAAATCAGCCTCTTACCTACCTCTGCCACCTCACCCTTACAAAACCACCTCCACCCACCTACCAGCGGACCCCATCCACCAAAACCGTTCACAGGCGGTAGAAGGGGGCGTGTCAAAACGCGCGTCATCCCCCCTGCGGGTCCTGTGAGCATTTCCGTACAGTAATGGCCTTTTAACCGGGTCTGCTGTGTGTACGGACATCCCTGTTACATTTACGAATCCGCTGCTCATTAACTAGCTAGCTATCTATATATCTATACCCAGCAGGCTCACCACATACCACACAGCGATAACTGCATCCCATACAGACGGGATAACCTACACATCCAAGAGATACATAGCTCAGCCCCCGATGGACAAATCCGATCGAGATGAAAAACCCCGATAGCATCAGCAGCCTTCTTGTACGTAGCTAGGCTATATAACGTGGTCCCCGATGTGTGTCTGCGCTGTAAAAAAGTAGGGGGAATCGGTGGTGAATATGATCGGTTTCATTCTGATCTCATTCTTCATCACGGACGCCACTTCATTTCCCTCCCATCATCCCCGTCACACACACACAGACACAGTTGCTTTCATCCTTTCAATGTTATACGGAAACGGTGCCTGAGAAAGCCTAAAGCGACGCCCATGGCTTTTTCCCTATATAGCACCTGCGTACTGATGATTAACATCTGCCTTCTTTCTGCTGCTTTTCAAACGCCATCCCCACCACCCCATCATCAGTTTCACGTACAACCCTTCAATCATGCATATACTGCTAGCTATTGCAACTGCTATAACCTTCGCCTTGAGCCTCTCTTCCTATGGGTATAGCACTGTGCTAAATCAATACCAGTAGCGAACAGGCAGCTGCTGCTGTTAACACTAAGGTTGGGTTAACTCAGCTGTCCTGTTGCAGTTGGGACAGCTCCCTCGTAGGGAATCGCCCGACTACAACCAAAGCAATGGCCTGACCTCTCTGTCTCACTCACCCTACTACGGCCACCTGCAGAACCGTACCTACGTTTACCTACCCTTCAATTACTGTTCTATCCCACTCCATCTCCATCGTCCTTGTCGGACATATTTCAAAAGATCTACAAAACCAGTAGGGGCCGGGGGCTAATTCATCACGTACACAAAAACCTCATTAGCTATATGAGTTGGCAGATTTTGAGAATCTAAATTCAAATGATTTGTTTCTAATACCTCAATGATGATTATAAGTGATGCATTACTTGAAAAACACAAAAATTTAACTTCTAAATCAAAACCAACATACAATCATCAAATCCGAGCTCCAATTCAGGGTTCGGATACAAGGTTGGTTCTCGCAAACTGTTCAGCACAGACCCAATCGGACAAACTTGAAATTAACTGTTCAATACAGACCCAATCGGACAAACTTCAATTATCACAAACCAGGGGCGGAACTAACTCCACGTATGTACTTACTGACAATGATTTTCCCTGAACATATCAACCATATAAGCAAGGACGAACAATGATTTAACGAGGTAGCAAGCAAAGTCACAGTCCGGACTTGTGTGTTCAAACTATATATGGCTGTCCAAAGTGTTATGCTATAAAGTTGCATCAACTAGATTATACTTTAAGCCCAATGAGAGAATACCCCCCCTAAAGGACCGAAGAATCTGATGAGGCCCAACACGCATGCAGTGGCAGGTTAAGCAAGGGCTCAAAGAATGTAATAATGGCGCTAAAAACAATATTAGCCAGAGAATCCCGTAACAATCAACCTTTATTAGGAGTTGAAGGCGACCTTGTTGATACCACGGTCTAATATTATTGTGACACTATGTATTAAAACAAATGACATCACTGGAAGGCCAAATTTGAATAACCTGAAGTTATATTACACATTTGTCGTTATAAAGAAACTAATACTACGATTAGATCAGTTTCTATAACTGAACATCAACCTGAAGCATTTTTAAATTTACGGAGCAACGGAGATTGAAGTTAGTCTGGATGTTCAGTCAAAAATGACAAGGGAGTTGTATTTTTCATAGACCAAATGCTATACCTATTGGTCAATAGAATTTGGAGATTACATAATTTTTTTTAGATTTACGAGAGAACCTGCCCTACCATGGCCACTACAGAGATTTACGATATAAAAGTAATCCCCTGCTGGAGGACTCCGTTATGTCACACAGCGGTCTGACCGACATGATGGAATAAAGGGACACAATAAATGGTAACTAAACCTCCCCAACCATGGTAAATGAACCTCCCCAACCATGGTAAAACATGTGGGCATACTGTTGACTAGATAATTTTGGTTGTATCTTCCTAGAGTGTTCTTTGGACTATTCAGGAGACCATATTGCCTCACTGCGACCCATCAAGGATAAAACGTTGCTATATATTATCTAGTCCATGTCAATATATTTGACCGTCAATTACAATTCAACAATCCAAACTTCATATTCTAGCACCAATATCTTATCCTACAGTCGCTGATTGGGCAATGATGACCAAACTACATCAGTTTCCTGGAAAAACCCATATTTACTTTGGGTCGTGGAAAACTGCATAGAATGACACTAGAGAATTCACCGACCGCTTCAATGGCATTGCAACTTAACATTAGAGATCTACAACCCTATCATTTATACTGGATGATGAGAGACCAATCACAATATTATAGAGGCAGACAAAGGTCTTACGACATTGTCTCCAACTTTCCTCTAGAAGTGGGTTATAACCAACTATACTTCTCTTCTATCATTTTCAGTCTCTCTTTGTCTTTAGCTAAAGGAAAAATTCCCTACTCATTCTAGGATTCTTCCATAAACATTTTTATGATTATGATGGAAGGGGTAAAATATTGTTCATGGATGTCCTCCTTTAGCTTGTTCGTAAAGCATTAAACAAGCCTTGTCTATGTCTACTGGCGCGTCCGCTAGAGGTGCTACACGCTAGCCGATTTGACTCGACTAGATGCGCCCCACGAGATCAGACACACATGTGGGAACACTTTCGAAATTTATATTGGCCCTAACCAAGTCGATCACAAAACTAAACATGTCGCCTGCAAGCGCACGGGGTACTATTGTAGTATAGGTGATTGGTAAGAAAATGGGTCGGTTCTCAGGGATAGAGGGGGCACTAGAGCTAGGGTAGTGTTTGCTATGTTCCTAGTGCGGAGATTAGGGTTTGAGGGTTTTAAAAGGTTTGTTTGTGATTACACTAAGCAAACAAGAAAGAAAAGGCAAGATGGAAACTAAGTTATCAAAAAGCTAGTTTATCCTAAGCAAGTTGAATCTAAGCAACTAGGCCAAGCAATTAACCAAATGAGAGAAAGATAAACTACACTACTCTAGCAAGGCAAGAAGCAATTAAGAGATAAACTAACTACTAGTAAGAGTAAGAATCTAAGTTAACACTAAAGAGAAGAACTAAACAATTAACTAGGTTAAGCAAAAGCAACTAAACTAGACTAGCATGAACAAGCAAGCAAAGCAAGTTGGGTTTTAACAAGATGATTAAGGTAGGTGGGCCATTTGGGGATGTAACTTTGATATTAGTTGGGGGAGGTTATTAGACAAGCATTGTTCACATTTTACATCTAGATTACCAAACCAAACGATAAGACTAATGCTATTAGAATGTACCCTATACTACTAGTAGAAGACTAGGGTTAGGTGTACTTCTAATAGGATTAGCCATATCTAGGTTTTTAGGGTAAGTGATATTGAGCAATTGAGGGTTGAGGGTAGAGATGGGAGTAGAGATGAGGATATTTGACCTCATTCCACTAGCCATTCTATCCTTTAGAAGACCCTAGGCAATCACATCAATCCCACTTATACTAGTAACTTAGGTCTCATACCAAGCAGTAGGAGAGAGGTTAGGCATGTAGGAACAAAGGGGACTAGCTAGGGATCCCCTATTGGGACCTAGGAATCACACCTAAGATTGCCACATGCATCCCAATTCTCCTAGAAACATGGTATCATTAAGCACCACCAAATAAGCAATTAAAAGTAAAAAGTATAAATCACAAGCATGGAAATGGGATAAGAGATACAAGCATGGAGCAATCATCATAGATAAAAATGAGTTCATTACAAGCCATTTTCCCCCAACATGGTATCAAAGTCACATTTTAACCCCAAACAGCCCACCACTAGGGGCTTAGCTACACATAGTCAAATGAATGGCAAAAGAAAGGGGAAGAAGGGGGAGAAAAGCCATGGAGCTCTAAGTAGTGGCTAAAATCCTTCTCTCCAGCAGCTGGAAGGTCGTCATCCTCCTCCTTCTTATTTGGAATGGTGTATAATGGTGGTGGGTAGTGGATGGAAGGCTTAGAAATGAGTGGTTTTATGGTGGAAATTGAGAAATAGAGTGAAATGGAGGTGGAGTGGAGTAGGTGGGAGAAAAGGTGTGAAATGAATGCCCAAAGATGCCAACCTTCGACCTCTAGCCGCCTCCAAGGCTTCTAGGGCGTCTAGGGTTAAGTGGGGGGCAAAATAGGGACATTGTAACATCCCTAATTTTTAAGAGTAAAATAAAGCCTTTTATGTAGTTTTCCTTAAATAATATTTTGTTAAGAGCCTTAATGCAATTTGCCCAAATTAGTATTATTTATAGGATTTTAGTACAAAGAGAAATAAGAAAGGGCTTCAAATAGGTTTCTTTTATATTAATGTGTTGCAAATAGGTGTAATAATGATAATATGTCTTCCCCTTTTCTTTTCTAAAAGTAATGGGAGAGAAAGAGAAAGAGAAAGATAAAGAAGCAAGAAATTCGAAATTTAAACCACTTGGACAACAAGTATGCCTTTCCTTTTTTTTATATTTCAAAATAAAACCTCTGATGTTCATTTTCTCTCTCTCCTCCAAATAAAGTACACAAGAAAGCAATAAAGAGGTGTGGAATGATTTTTTATTGTTTATATCATAATTTGGAGCAAGAACTCACCAAGGAAACCTTTATATTAATTATTTAATTAGTTTGTACACTTAAATTAAGATAAGGAACAAAAATAGAAAATGTGAACCAAACGTTGAGAAAACCTAAATCTAATTGGCTAGGAATATTCTAGACCCTTTATTTGGTCAATGGTCCAAATTTGGACTCATTTGGAGCTTGTTTGACCCTCCAATTAAATTAGGAAAGTTTTGTATTTAATTTGATTGAATTTACTTTCAATGCACTTGATTTTATAAGGTCCAGCCGTTTATTTTCCTGTCATGCGCTTTATTCCTCCTTCCTTATATGTGCGCATCGCCATCCGTCCATCAAGGATCAGACGACTCAAGAAGTCGTCTTCCTCCTTGGCCGTTTTAGGCAACAGAGGCGCCGATTCAATGAGTAACCCCTCGATTGATTGCTCCCTCTCCAGTCAGCCTTTTTGCGAGATTTTCTCTGCGTTGGTCTCGTATCTCCCCCGCGCATCTCCCGAGCCTTAGAACTCCCCCTCTCATCCTCATTTAAGGAAACGCCCATTAGGGCTCACGCTGCTCTCTCCGCCGGTTATAGCAGCCGCCATCCTAGACCTCCTCACTGCTCTTTTAAGCTACCAAAAGCACCGCCAGCCACCGTAGCTACCTCCTCCACCTTCAATTGAATCTCCAAATCCCCGAGGTTCCCCAACCTACTCAAGATACCTTCTCCGGCGATCTTGAGTTCGCCTGGCCTCGTCGGTTCACCTCGGATCAATCGAGTGTGCGGTGAGCATCCTCGACCTCTTTACTTACTTCCGGTATCGTTGTTTTGGCTCGCCGTGCCCTGGATCGCTGTACCCTATAGACCCCCGCAAGGTCCTCGCCGGCGCTTTGACGCCATGGCGCCTCAGGGGCTCTCTGGACAAGATGACACTGCCTGGGGTCTCACACGAATCCGACCGACCTTCCTCGACCTTTGGTGGGTATTTTTCCGCCATATGCACCCACGATTAGCTTTTCACCATCTTCCCCTATTTCTCGCTGGTTTCTGGTGTCCATCGCTACGCCAAGACGCGCCTGCCTTCTGTCTGCCTCTCTATCTTCGAAGGACTCCCACATGGCCTCTGTTGATGTTGTGATTCCGTTTCGTCGCCTTTCCGTGCAGTTTCTTGAGTCCAGTATGGGTGGTGCTGTTCCGATCATGTCTTATCCACCCCAGCACCTCTGAGCATGGCAGCGCTTTCTCAACGTCTCGCTGGCCTCGACGCCGTGCAAGCAAGTCGCAGAGGACCTCAGGTTCTCGGGCTTGGCCCTCCAGTGACCGATCTAACTGGAAGCAGGAGCTTCGAGGTCTGCCCATCGGGGCCAGGGCGGGGGTGGAAGATGCTTGGTCAGTAAATGACCGTAATACCCCCGCCGTGTTAAGCTACACGTTTTCAGTCGCAAGGGTACTTCCGAGTTTCCAAGATTTTAGCTTTTGTTAACCACTTATCCACCTGGGCGAGACCCACGCCTATGTGGCGGGCTCTCATTGGCCCATGTGGCATATCTCTAATTTCTGATTGTTGTATTTTCATTAATTCATAGTAAATTACTCGATGCTCAGAAAAATACAAAAAAATATGTTTTGGAAAGGATTTTTTGAGAGGAATCCGAATATGCAGTTTTCAGAGTCTGATTTTGAATCGCCAAACGTTGGTTTGATAGGAAATGGAATTTAGGGTTTTATTTGGTGAATAAAATGTATAATAATGTGAGATTTGTTGCAAACTGGATAATTAGGGTTCTTTAGACCCACAGAGTGGTTAGGACTCATTCAACCTAGGAAGAGAGAGAATTCACTCTCCAAGTGAAAAAGGTAAGTGGTCCATGCAATTGAACATATAATTATCTTGTTTTGAATTATTATGCATGTATGGATTTCATTGGATGCCATGATTAGGTTATTTACTGTTCTTTATTGCTAAAGTCAGTAAAGTTGAGATAGATTGAATTTCATATTATGTATAGTATCATTTTCATGAATCTTAATGATAAAGTTACAAATGAAGTTAAAAGTAAAGATAAGAGCATTAAGAGAAAGAGAATGATAAAATGAAGCTTATATAAGTACCTCATAAGAGAAGAGGCACTTCGGTGCATAAGAGAAGAGGAACTTCGGTGCAACCTAAGAGGCACTTTGGTGCATAAGAGAAGAGGCACATTTGTGCAACCTGAGGTTACTTATATAGGTTAAGATTAAAGAAATTGATCTAAAAGAAAATGCATGTCTTTTCAATGTTCAATGTTTAATACTAATGCTTATTTTCAGTTTTCAAGTTTCTTATATTATAACATGTTCAATCCACTTACCATTTGTTTGATGCATGGCTGGGGGCGTGATGCCCACAGGTTGGAGGCTAGCTAAGGAGGGAAGTCCATCTAAGGAGGAAACCCTAGCTCAAGGACCTACAGGAGAAGAGCTTTGGTGGGGTGCCAACCATACCTAGTTTATAGACCTTTTTTCTGTTGCCATGATTATGTGCATGTAACTTTTGTTAAAGTTTGAGAATGAGGAATTGTAATCTTAATCCTGTGATGGTTTATTTAAACTCTATTTTGTGCAACGAATATCATGCTTGTGACGATCCCTCCCTGAATTGCCAAGTACCCCACATTATGGATAATGTTGGGGATTAGGATGTGCTTCCGCTGGTTATGTATGTAACCCTAGGGAGGGGTGTTACAATAATGGTATCAGAGCCAAAATATGGTTGGCCACCAGGCTTTTCTCATGATCTCATGTAGTTTATGTCTTTTTCACAGTGATGGCTCCTAAGAAGAAAGGTGAGAGCGAAAAGATAGCCATGGATGGAGATGAAGGTGAATCTGTTAGCATAGGAGAACAACGAGGATCTCCACATCATGAAACCCCCATGGTCCCCTTTGACGTCCTTGTTAGAGCCCTAGCCACTGCCATGGGAAGAGGAGAAGGACAAATGGACAACCCTAGGGTCAACCCCGAGCTTTCCCTAGTCGACCTTTTGAAGATCAAGCCTGACTCCTTTGCTGGGGAAGAAGAGGTGGATGTGGTGGGAAAAGCTGAGAGTTGGATGCAGCATATGGAACATTTCTTTCGTGACCTAGACTGCCCCAACCACTCCAGGGTCCGTTTTGGGACACATATGCTGAAGGGTGCTGCTAGGACTTGGTGGGAGAACCTACTAGGTTCTCGTGAAGTTGATGCTCCTCCATTCACATGGGATGAATTTTCTGAAGCCTTCAAAAACCACTACATATCTGAGGCCATGATCGAGAAGAAGGAGGAAGAATTTCGGAACCTACGTCAACATGGTGACATGACGGTCACCCAATATGCGATGAAGTTCCGGATCCTGCAGAAGTACGGCTACGACTATGATGAAAGTCGCAAGACCAAGAAGTTCATTCGAGGTCTCAAGCCAGACCTTAGCTTTGCCTTGGCAGGACGTGGGCACTGCACACTCCAGAGTGCCCTAGATGCTGCCCTAGAGTTAGAGGATCATCCAGGAAGAGCTTGGAATAAGGAGAGTCATCACAACAACCACAACTCCAATCACCACAATGATAAGAAAAGGAAGGCTCCGGTTGAAGCTGTTCCAAACCAGCATGCAAACCAGGATGGGAAGACCCAATGTGCTAAGTGTTCTAAATATCACCTAGGTGAATGTAGGTTTGGAACAGGTGTTTGCTATGCGTGTGGCGAGAAAGGCCACATTAGACCTAACTGCCCCAAATTTCAAAAGAAGGAGCCTAATGTCAACCAAGCACCTAAGGAAAAGAGACATGCAAGAGTCTTTGCTATGGTAGATGATAGTGAAGATGATAAGACCGAGTAGAGTCTAGTAGTATAGTTCCTTTCCTTTCAAAGCTCTATCTTTCATGCAATGTATGGAACTATGGTTTTACATGGTAATGAGTATATACCAATGCTTTATGTTAAAAATATGAAAATTCCTAAGGTGGGCAGCCTAATGAAATTTCGAGGACGAAATTTAATTAAGGTGGGTAGTAATGTAACATCCCTAATTTTTAAGAGTAAAATAAAGCCTTTTATGTAGTTTTCCTTAAATAATATTTTGTTAAGAGCCTTAATGCAATTTGCCCAAATTAGTATTATTTATAGGATTTTAGTACAAAGAGAAATAAGAAAGGGCTTCAAATAGGTTTCTTTTATATTAATGTGTTGCAAATAGGTGTAATAATGATAATATGTCTTCCCCTTTTCTTTTCTAAAAGTAATGGGAGAGAAAGAGAAAGAGAAAGATAAAGAAGCAAGAAATTCGAAATTTAAACCACTTGGACAACAAGTATGCCTTTCCTTTTTTTATATTTCAAAATAAAACCTCTGATGTTCATTTTCTCTCTCTCCTCCAAATAAAGTACACAAGAAAGCAATAAAGAGGTGTGGAACGATTTTTTATTGTTTATATCATAATTTGGAGCAAGAACTCACCAAGGAAACCTTTATATTAATTATTTAATTAGTTTGTACACTTAAATTAAGATAAGGAACAAAAATAGAAAATGTGGACCAAACGTTGAGAAAACCTAAATATAATTGTCTAGGAATATTCTAGACCCTTTATTTGGTCAATGGTCCAAATTTGGACTCATTTGGAGCTTGTTTGACCCTCCAATTAAATTAGGAAAGTTTTGTATTTAATTTGATTGAATTTACTTTCAATGCACTTGATTTTATAAGGTCCAGCCGTTTATTTTCCTGTCACGCGCTTTATTCCTCCTTCCTTATATGCGCGCATCGCCATCCGTCCATCAAGGATCAGACGACTCAAGAAGTCGTCTTCCTCCTTGGCCGTTTTAGGCAACAGAGGCGCCGATTCAATGAGTAACCCCTCGATTGATTGCTCCCTCTCCAGTCAGCCTTTTTGCGAGATTTTCTCTGCGTTGGTCTCGTCTCTCCCCCGCGCATCTCCCGAGCCCTAGAACTCCCCCTCTTGTCCTCATTTAAGGAAACGCCCATTAGGGCTCACGCTGCTCTCTCCGCCGGTTATAGCAGCCGCCATCCTAGACCTCCTCACTGCTCTTTTAAGCTACCAAAAGCACCGCCAGCCACCGTAGCTACCTCCTCCACCTTCAATTGAATCTCCAAAGCCCCGAGGTTCCCCAACCTACTCGAGATACCTTCTCCGGCGATCTCGAGTTCGCCTGGCCTCGTCGGTTCACCTCGGATCAATCGAGTGTGCGGTGAGCATCCTCGACCTCTTTACTTACTTCCGGTATCGTTGTTTTGGCTCGCCGTGCCCTGGATCGCTGTACCCTATAGACCCCCGCAAGGTCCTCACCGGCGCTTTGACGCCATGGCGCCTCAGGGGCTCTCTGGCCAAGATGACACTGCCTGGGGTCTCGCACGAATCCGACCGACCTTCCTCGACCTTTGGTGGGTATTTTTCCGCCATATGCACCCACGATTAGCTTTTCACCATCTTCCCCTGTTTCTCGCTGGTTTCTGGTGTCCATCGCTACGCCAAGACGCGCCTGCCTTCTGTCTGCCTCTCTATCTTCGAAGGACTCCCACAGGGCCTCTGTTGATGTTGTGATTCCGTTTCGTCGCCTTTCCGTGCAGTTTCTTGAGTCCAGTATGGGTGGTGCTGTTCCGATCATGTCTTAGCCACCCTAGCACCTCTGAGCATGGCAGCGCTTTCTCAACGTCTCGCTGGCCTCGACACCGTGCAAGCAAGTCGCAGAGGACCTCAGGTTCTCGGGCTTGGCCCTCCAGTGACCGATCTAACTGGAAGCAGGAGCTTCGAGGTCTGCCCATCGGGGCCAGGGCGGGGGTGGAAGATGCTTGGTCAGTAAATGACCATAATACCCCCGCCGTGTTAAGCTACACGTTTTCAGTCGCAAGGGTACTTCCGGGTTTCCAAGATTTTAGCTTTTGTTAACCACTTATCCACCTGGGCGAGACCCGCGCCTATGTGGCGGGCTCTCATTGGCCCATGTGGCATATCTCTAATTTCTGATTGTTGTATTTTCATTAATTCATAGTAAATTACTCGATGCTCAGAAAAATACACAAAAATATGTTTTGGAAAGGATTTTTCGAGAGGAATCCGAATATGTGGTTTTTAGAGTCTGATTTTGAATCGCCAAACGTTGGTTTGATAGGAAATGGAATTTAGGGTTTTATTTGGTGAATAAAATGTATAATAATGTGAGATTTGTTGCAAACAGGATAATTAGGGTTCTTTAGACCCACAGAGTGGTTAGGACTCATTCAACCTAGGAAGAGAGAGAATTCACTCTCCAAGTGAAAAAGGTAAGTGGTCCATGCAATTGAACATATAATTATCTTGTTTTGAATTATTATGCATGTATGGATTTCATTGGATGCCATGATTATGTTATTTACTGTTCTTAATTGCTAAAGTCAGTAAAGTTGAGATAGATTGAATTGCATATTATGTATAGTATCATTTTCATGAATCTTAATGATAAAGTTACAAATGAAGTTAAAAGTAAAGATAAGAGCATTAAGAGAAAGAGAATGATAAAATGAAGCTTATATAAGTACCTCATAAGAGAAGAGGCACTTCGGTGCATAAGAGAAGAGGCACTTCGGTGCAACCTAAGAGGCACTTTGGTGCATAAGAGAAGAGGCACATTTGTGCAACCCGAGGTTACTTATATAGGTTAAGATAAAAGAAATTGATCTAAAAGAAAATGCATGTCTTTTCAAAGTTCAATGTTTAATACTAATGCTTATTTTCAGTTTTCAAGTTTCTTATATTATAACATGTTCAATCCACTTACCATTTGTTTGATGCATGGCTGGGGGCGTGATGCCCACAGGTTGGAGGCTAGCTAAGGAGGGAAGTCCATCTAAGGAGGAAACCCTAGCTCAAGGACCTACATGAGAAGAGCTTTGGTGGGGTGCCAACCATACCTAGTTTATAGACCTTTTTCCTGTTGCCATGATTATGTGCATGTAACTTTTGTTAAAGTTTGAGAATGAGGAATTGTAATCTTAATCCTGTGATGGTTTATTTAAACTCTATTTTGTGCAGCGAATATCATGCTTGTGACGATCCCTCCCTGAATTGCCAAGTACCCCACATTATGGATAATGTTGGGGATTAGGCTGTGCTTCCGCTGGTTATGTATGTAACCCTAGGGAGGGGTGTTACAATAATGGTATCAGAGCCAAAATATGGTTGGCCACCAGGCTTTTCTCATGATCTCATGTAGTTTATGTCTTTTTCACAGTGATGGCTCCTAAGAAGAAAGGTGAGAGCGAAAAGATAGCCATGGATGGAGATGAAGGTGAATCTATTAGCATAGGAGAACAACGAGGATCTCCACATCATGAAACCCCCATGGTCCCCTTTGACGTCCTTGTTAGAGCCCTAGCCACTGCCATGGGAAGAGGAGAAGGACAAATGGACAACCCTAGGGTCAACCCCGAGCTTTCCCTAGTCGACTTTTTGAAGATCAAGCCTGACTCCTTTGCTGGGGAAGAAGAGGTGGATGTGGTGGGAAAAGCTGAGAGTTGGATGCAGCATATGGAACATTGCTTTCGTGACCTAGACTGCCCCAACCACTCCAGGGTCCATTTTGGGATGCATATGCTGAAGGGTGCTACTAGGACTTGGTGGGAGAACCTACTAGGTTCTCGTGAAGTTGATGCTCCTCCATTCACATGGGATGAATTTTATGAAGCCTTCAAAAACCACTACATATCTGAGGCCATGATCGAGAAGAAGGAGGAAGAATTTCGAAACCTACGTCAACATGGTGACATGACGATCACCCAATATGCGATGAAGTTCCGGATCCTGCAGAAGTACGGCTACGACTATGATGAAAGTCGCAAGACCAAGAAGTTCATTCGAGGTCTCAAGCCAGACCTTAGCTTTGCCTTGGCAGGACGTGGGCACCGCACACTCCAGAGTGCCCTAGATGCTGCCCTAGAGTTAGAGGATCATCCAGGAAGAGCTTGGAATAAGGAGAGTCATCACAACAACCACAACTCCAATCACCACAATGATAAGAAAAGGAAGGCTCCGGTTGAAGCTGTTCCAAACCAGCATGCAAACCAGGATGGGAAGACCCAATGTGCTAAGTGTTCTAAATATCACCTAGGTGAATGTAGGTTTGGAACAGGTGTTTGCTATGCGTGTGGCGAGAAAGGCCACATTAGACCTAACTGCCCCAAATTTCAAAAGAAGGAGCCTAATGTCAACCAAGCACCTAAGGAAAAGAGACATGCAAGAGTCTTTGCTATGGTAGATGATAGTGAAGATGATAAGACCGAGTAGAGTCTAGTAGTATAGTTCCTTTCCTTTCAAAGCTCTATCTTTCATGCAATGTATGGAACTATGGTTTTACATGGTAATGAGTATATACCAATGCTTTATGTTAAAAATATGAAAATTCCTAAGGTGGGTAGCCTAATGAAATTTCGAGGACGAAATTTAATTAAGGTGGGTAGTAATGTAACATCCCTAATTTTTAAGAGTAAAATAAAGCCTTTTATGTAGTTTTCCTTAAATAATATTTTGTTAAGAGCCTTAATGCAATTTGCCCAAATTAGTATTATTTCTAGGATTTTAGTACAAAGAGAAATAAGAAAGGGCTTCAAATAGGTTTCTTTTATATTAGTGTGTTGCAAACAGGTGTAATAATGATAATATGTCTTCCCCTTTTCTTTTCTAAAAGTAATGGGAGAGAAAGAGAAAGAGAAAGATAAAGAAGCAAGAAATTCGAAATTTAAACCACTTGGACAACAAGTATGCCTTTCCTTTTTTTTATATTTCAAAATAAAACCTCTGATGTTCATTTTCTCTCTCTCCTCCAAATAAAGTACACAAGAAAGCAATAAAGAGGTGTGGAACGATTTTTTATTGTTTATATCATAATTTGGAGCAAGAACTCACCAAGGAAACCTTTATATTAATTATTTAATTAGTTTGTACACTTAAATTAAGATAAGAAACACAAATAGAAAATGTGGACCAAACGTTGAGAAAACCTAAATCTAATTGGCTAGGAATATTCTAGACCCTTTATTTGGTCAATGGTCCAAATTTGGACTCATTTGGAGCTTGTTTGACCCTCCAATTAAATTAGGAAAGTTTTGTATTTAATTTGATTGAATTTACTTTCAATGCACTTGATTTTATAAGGTCCAGCCGTTTATTTTCCTGTCACGCGCTTTATTCCTCCTTCCTTATATGCGCGCATCACCATCCGTCCATCAAGGATCAGACGAATCAAGAAGTCGTCTTCCTCCTTGGCCGTTTTAGGCAACAGAGGCGCCGATTCAATGAGTAACCCCTCGATTGATTGCTCCCTCTCCAGTCAGCCTTTTTGCGAGATTTTCTCTACGTTGGTCTCGTCTCTCCCCCGTGCATCTCCCGAGCCCTAGAACTCCCCCTCTCGTCCTCATTTAAGGAAACTCCCATTAGGGCTCACACTGCTCTCTCCGCCGGTTATAGCAGCCGCCATCCTAGACCTCCTCACTGCTCTTTTAAGCTACCAAAAGCACCGCCAGCCACCGTAGCTACCTCCTCCACCTTCAATTGAATCTCCAAATCCCCGAGGTTCCCCAACCTACTCGAGATACCTTCTCCGGCGATCTCGAGTTCGCCTGGCCTCGTCGGTTCACCTCGGATCAATCGAGTGTGCGGTGAGCATCCTCGACCTCTTTACTTACTTCCGGTATCGTTGTTTTGGCTCGCCGTGCCCTGGATCGCTGTACCCTATAGACCCCCGCAAGGTCCTCGCCGGCGCTTTGACGCCATGGTGCCTCAGGGGCTCTCTGGCCAAGATGACACTGCCTGGGGTCTCGCACGAATCCGACCAACCTTCCTCGACCTTTGGTGGATATTTTTCCGCCCTATGCACCCACGATTAGCTTTTCACCATCATCCCCTATTTCTCGCTGGTTTCTGGTGTCCATCGCTACGCCAAGACGCGCCTGCCTTCTGTCTGCCTCTCTATCTTCGACGGACTCCCACAGGGCCTCTGTTGATGTTGTGATTCCGTTTCGTCGCCTTTCCGTGCAGTTTCTTGAGTCCAGTATGGGTGGTGCTGTTCCGATCATGTCTTAGCCACCCCAACACCTCTGAGCATGGCAGCACTTTCTCAACGTCTCGCTGGCCTCGACGCCGTGCAAGCAAGTCGCAGAGGACCTCAGGTTCTCGGGCTTGGCCCTCCAGTGACCGATCTAACTGGAAGCAGGAGCTTCGAGGTCTGCCCATCGGGGCCAGGGCGGGGGTGGAAGATGCTTGGTCAGTAAATGACCGTAATACCCCCGCCGTGTTAAGCTACACGTTTTCAGTCGCAAGGGTACTTCCGGGTTTCCAAGATTTTAGCTTTTGTTAACCACTTATCCACCTGGGCGAGACCCGTGCCTATGTGGCAGGCTCTCATTGGCCCATGTGGCATATCTCTAATTTCTGATTGTTGTATTTTCATTAATTCATAGTAAATTACTCGATGCTCAGAAAAATACACAAAAATATGTTTTGGAAAGGATTTTTCGAGAGGAATCCGAATATGTGGTTTTCAGAGTCTGATTTTGAATCGCCAAACGTTGGTTTGATAGGAAATGGAATTTAGGGTTTTATTTGGTGAATAAAATGTATAATAATGTGAGATTTGTTGCAAACAAGATAATTAGGGTTCTTTAGACCCACAGAGTGGTTAGGACTCATTCAACCTAGGAAGAGAGAGAATTCACTCTCCAAGTGAAAAAGGTAAGTGGTCCATGCAATTGAACATATAATTATCTTGTTTTGAATTATTATGCATGTATGGATTTCATTGGATGCCATGATTATGTTATTTACTGTTCTTAATTGCTAAAGTCAGTAAAGTTGAGATAGATTGAATTGCATATTATGTATAGTATCATTTTCATGAATCTTAATGATAAAGTTACAAATGAAGTTAAAAGTAAAGATAAGAGCATTAAGAGAAAGAGAATGATAAAATGAAGCTTATATAAATACCTCATAAGAGAAGAGGCACTTCATTGCATAAGAGAAGAGGCACTTCGGTGCAACCTAAGAGGCACTTCGGTGCATAAGAGAAGAGGCACATTTGTGCAACCCGAGGTTACTTATATAGGTTAAGATAAAAGAAATTGATCTAAAAGAAAATGCATGTCTTTTCAATGTTCAATGTTTAATACTAATGCTTATTTTCAGTTTTCAAGTTTCTTATATTATAACATGTTCAATCCACTTACCATTTGTTTGATGCATGGTTGGGGGCGTGATGCCCACAGGTTGGAGGCTAGCTAAGGAGGGAAGTCCATCTAAGGAGGAAACCCTAGCTCAAGGACCTACAGGAGAAGAGCTTTGGTGGGGTGCCAACCATACCTAGTTTATAGACCTTTTTCCTGTTGCCATGATTATGTGCATGTAACTTTTTTTAAAGTTTGAGAATGAGGAATTGTAATCTTAATCCTGTGATGGTTTATTAAAACTCTATTTTGTGCAACGAATATCATGCTTGTGACGATCCCTCCCTGAATTGCCAAGTACCCCACATTATGGATAATGTTGGGGATTAGGATGTGCTTCTGCTGGTTATGTATGTAACCCTAGGGAGGGGTGTTACAGACATCAAGTGATAAAATTGGTGGATCTCAATGGTAGCATGGTCGTGCTGGTCAGCACGGCCGTTCTAGCCACCTCCCAGCACGGACATTCTTCTCAAATTAGTTGTTTTGGCCATAAAAATCAATTTTTGCAAATTCTGTGAAGAGTCTGTGATTGGGGCATGTCCCAGAACGGCTGTTCCTTGGTAGCACGGCCGTGCTAGGGTCCTTCACATGCATTTGGGTCTTGAACTTGACCATCCATGAAGGTTATTGATTCAATACATTCTTTGATCACTTGGGGTAGGCTGGGAGTGGTTTTGGCCTCATTTGGAGCTCCACCAAGCTTGAGGAAACCCTAGATTCAACCATCTTCTCTCCTTTCCATCAAGTAGTGGCCAAAGTACCTATAAAACATGAAAAAACCATTCTTAAGTGCATTTGATAGTAAAACACATATAGGGGAAATTAACTTGCAATCTACTTTATTTAGATGTGATAAAAGTACAAAAAGGCACAAGATGGAGCCCTAAAATAGGGCTACATCACCACCCCAAACTTAAAACATACTTGTACTCAAGTATTCTCCAACTCAATCTCTCTTTTCAGGTTCTTTTCAACAAAAATGAATGAAAAATGCATAGCAACAGATAATTATTGAGTACATGGTCTTGGGAGTGACTAAGTGCATGTGCTTCACCTCTCTCCTCTCCTCTTTCACAAACCATTCATGAACTGAGCACTGAGCATACAAACTTCAAATATAAAACATAGAAACAGGAGTTGTCCATATGTCCTTCATGTCATTCTGGGTAAACCGTTTCATGTTGGTGCACTCTTATGCCTTAAACCACACTAGATGACCCACTTGGCTGTAGAAAGGGTAAAGTGAGCTAGATTTTATTTTTTCTAGCTCAATGGGTGGGAAAAAGGAAGAAAGGATTGCAGTAAGATTTTGAAGTGGTTTTACACACTCATCTTTTCTTTATTTGAATGCTCTTAAACAGGAGCATCCTTTTATTTTATTTTTGCATTTTTTTTCTTTGCCCTTGGTGTAGATAGGGCATATGGTGGATAAAGTGAAACAGGGAGGTTGAGATGTGGCCACCCCAAACTTTTGGGGGTGGCCACGACTGCTATGTGCACTTTGGCATCTTTTCATGAGGCGGAGAGGTATGAAGGTGGTGAAAGAATGGTCAGATCAAAGCGGGGTCATTAGTGTAGTTTCCAACATAAGACTTCCTGCATGAAAGCTAATCCAACACTTCACTAAATGATATCACACCACATGATAGAACAACATGACATTCACATTTCTACCAAGTGATTCCATAGGCTTTAAGAGCTTGTAGCTTGCTCAATTCATGATTCAACCAAAGCATTCATAAACTTAAGATAGGTGGTGCGTATGTAAAAAGTCAAAAAATAAGACCATATGGCAATAAGATCTAAGAAAGTAGCATGCATTTGTCAAAGGATTAAAAAAATTTCATTCAAACAGTGGATATTAAGTCAAAACATACTTTTAGGGCAAGAACATTCAAGTTTGGGAAAAATTGGCCAAAATGGTGCCAATTTTGCATTAAATCACATCTAAACCTACTTTAGGGAAATTTAAAACATAAAGCAGCAAATCCTAGTTAAAATACAAAAGAAATTACCAAAAACTACATGAGAATGCAATGCATGATATGGAAGAGAAAAAAGGGCAAATTTTTTGAAAAATTACTAAAAAAATGCATGAAAGTAAACTACATGTATGCATGAATGCAAACACACAAGGTCAGGATAGACAAGTATAAAAGTGAGTCAAACTCTTTGATCATCTTGCAAAAATTTAGCACAAGGTACATGGATGAAAATGTTGTGAAAGAAGGGCTTACTGCCCTACCACCCCAAACTTTTAAATCATGTTGTCCTCAACATGAAATAGAAGTTTAGCATAGTAGGGTAAAGGGGATGGAGTCGCAGAAGGCAAACACCAAGAGATGGAGTGCCCAATGTAGCCTAGGTGAGAAGGGTAGGACCACCACGACCATGCTAAACAACACAACCGTTCTGTCTTACCAGTTACATGGTCGTGCTGCTTGGCACGACCGTTCTGGACTACTTCTTATAGCTTTTCTACTATTTTGCAATGTTCTCTTCAACTTTGATCTTCTCTTTGGATGGACCCTTTTTGTATCATCTTTTCTTCCTTGTACCTATACTAACATGATTCACAAACAAAAAAATATCAAGTATAGTGTGTGTGTGTGTGTTTGCTTTGTGGAAAAGAAAGAAAAAATATCAAAAAGACAAGGTTTGAGAATCTCAAACCACGTGAGTTGCCTCCCACTAGTGCTAAAGTTAGAACCTTCAGACAGGCTTGTTGTTCCTCCGTCAATCAACCATTGTCCAAAAGTAAAATGTTTTCTTCCTCATCATACACAATCCTCTCAAATACCTTCATTGTTTGTTCTTCCTCCCAAGGGTTATGTGAGTTTCTCAAGTGTCTTTCTTCATTTGTCTCTCCTCCAGGGTCATCATCATAGGTCTCAATGTAAGAATCCTCATTAACAAAACTTTTTAGCTCATCTAAGATGACCTCCTTGGGCATCTTCCCTCTCATCTTCTTCTTGCAGGTGAAAACACCCTTATGGACCCTTACATAAGTTGGGCTTTGCTTGATGATGGCAAGCAATGAGGTGTCTACCTTAGTCAATCTTAAGAACTTCAAACTTTTCATGCCATAGTTTTGCATTCCCTTGAGGAATGGGTCTTCATAGGCATCAAAGAGAGGGGTTTCCATCCTGTTGGACACTTGCAATCCTAAAAATATCACATTGGGCTGTCTTGGATCAGCAATGGGAGAACTTGGTGGTGTCATCTCAAAGGAATATGGGACATAAGATATTATCTTCTCAAAATCTGGTAGGATTGTAGAACTTTTAGTGCACTTAGCACTCTCACAAGGACTTTGCGACAGGGGTTCTCCATCATGATCTTCATCTAATTGCTTCCCTCCCTTGTTGAGATCCTCTATAACCTTATCACACCTCAAGATTGAAATCGTATCCACTCACTCATGGGGAGGAGGGGGAGCAAGTGATGGTTGTGGTGGTGTTGGTGTTAGTGGTGGATTAGGATTGTGAAGGATGTAGGATGGTTCTTGTGGAGTTGGGTGGTATGGGGGTGCTTCTTTTGGTTGATGTTGTGGTGGTGGTTGTGAGGTGTGTTGGAAGTTATATGTGTTGGGTTTTATGGGAGGCAGAGAAGCATCAGAAACAAAAGTTTTCTCCCTCAAACCCAGAACAAAAAGAATCGCGTCAACGTCTATACAATAGGAAAAATGGTTTGTGGATGCATACCTTGTCCCGAGGCTTTCTCGGCGATAGTACCTCGTGCCTTGCGCAGTCTTCACCTCCGGTCTTAGATAGTGTCTATGCAGCTCCTGGTCACACCGGGACTGAAGACTCCTGGTCTCACCGAGACTATCGGGATTGACAGTTGTCCTCCAAGCGACAGAGGTCTCCCGCCTCTGCATTCATCCACACAGACTGCCTAGAACTCTGATCTCCTTGTCCCACAAGGAATCAGAAGGAGTCGCACCCTCCTATCGGCATACCAATCACTGACACACTCTCCTGCCACCAGTCGCTTTCTGCAGTTGTCTTTCCCTTGCTGTGCCTCCCTTATCGGGTAGCACTTGCTCGGGCTCTCTCGGTTACCAGAACCAGAGAAAAAGACAACTTTACAGAGCAACTGGTTGCACTGAGTTGTACTGTGAGAAGCCCCCAATACCCCTATATATAGGAGGGTATTGGGACAGGGTTCTCTATCCCGAGCAATGCAGGACTAAAGCAGGAGTAGAAGGGTTTGAGATTTTCCACAAAAACAACCAACAATGTAACCTGAACTGATCGTTTCACAACTGAAATGATCGGTTGGGGATCTGAGCCGGTCGGTTGACACCTCAACTGATCGGTTGGGACCCATAAAACGGTTAGTTCACTTCTGAACCGGTCGGTTCGTGGTCCTGATCAGTTCCCGATTGACTTTTCCTCTTTTGTTTCGAATTGGTATCAAATACCAATCCTTGTTCCAATCAAATTGGGCAAGTGAAACGAAAAGAAATTTCTCACCAATCTTACTTTCCCAACTTGCTTAGTTGGACTTGAACGGATCGTTTCAACACTTGAACGGATCGTTTCACCCTATCCATGAGCCGATCGACTCACCAGTTGAGCCGATCGGTTCACCAAGCTCAGTCGATCAGTTCATCACATGAGCCGATCGGTTGGGAGTGCAGATTGTGTAGAATCAGTCAATCACAATTTCAATCAATCCGATACTCTAATCAATCAATCCAACACCTTGGACACTATGATACTGAGCTATCAATTGATTGAATGTTTAATTGAACTACTAAACTCCTTTAGTAATCAATCTAAACATTGTTTTTGGACAAACTCCTATTCCAGGTTAAATCCTATGTGTGTGACCCTGCAGGTCCATTTCACGTTGGCAGTGAAAGTCCATAACACTTATGACTTCACAGGCAAAGAGCGGTGCCTAGTCACACATCAATGCTACCCAAGTGAAATAGAAAGTTGGAGAACAACTTTCGATCCTACAGTCCGTGAATGGTGTTATAGTGAATTTATAATTCCTTTATCACTGATATCCTGAATGAACTCGAGGCATGGAACAATCATCCTGTCAACGTTCATTCATTTCCTTGATCTCAGAGCAGACTGGGTGAGATGTGTGTGACATCAATATCACATATTGATTCACACGTGCATGCGCATGCCTTTCTCAATCCTACTCATTAAGTGGCCAAGGACATCAAACTCCCTCAGGAGGGACAAATCCCATATCTATCACTCATCCCTCAAAAGCCCCATGTGTCAAAGCCACCCAATCATCACCTTTATAACAACCCATGTTTCAGGACTGCGTTTGATGATGTCAAAGTGTACCCAACGACATGTGTTGAGTGTAGTGATTTCAGGTCTAAGAATCACACTCACCACCATCACTGTGAGAGCTGACTGTGACTACCAAGTCATGGTTCCATGTGTCACTCCCACGGTGGGTCTGTCCGGTACCTTGTTCTCTAACAAGTACCTATGTGCTTGGTTTGATATCACTATATCATGACTAATGAGATGTCATCAACCAACACACAATCTAGTCTTTAGTGTTATTGACGTCTATGGTTATTTCCACAATAACAACCGACTAGGGACCAAATAAGAATGTATACTCTTGACATATGCATGATCTCATCGTTTAGGTCCTTAACCTAAAAGCATGCGTTATTAAGTAAAATCATTCTTTAGACATCTATCATGTTACACTATCATCTCAGAAACAGTTTAAACATATAGATCGGAAATTGCCTTTATTATTATTCAAATCATTTACAAAGTATCCCATTACAATCATCATATGACTTGCTCTATGGGCATACATACCAACAGACTCCCACTTGCACTTAGAGCCAGTCACCTAGGAATCTCATTCCTTGTGACCTAGCATGACCATCATGCTTCTGCTGAGAAAGGGCCTTTGTTAGTGGATCAACTATGTTGTCTTCAGTTGGTACTTTGCAAATCTTCACATCTCCTCACTATACGATCTCTCGTATGAGATGGAAGTGCCATAGTATGTGCTTGGAACGCTGATGTGATCTGGGTTCCTTAGCTTGTGCAATAGCTCCATTATTGTCATAATAAAGCTCAATTGCATCACAACTACTGGGAACTACACCAAGTTCAGAGATGAACTTCCTGATCCACATAGCCTCCTTTGCTGCATGTCAAGCAACAATATACTCAGCCTCTGTAGTAGAATCGACAGTTGTTTCTTGCTTGGAACTCTTTGAGCTTACAACTCCATTATTTAGGCAAAATACAAATCCTGACTGCGATCTGTAATCATCCTTATCGGTTTGGAAGCTTGCATTAGTGTAACCCTTTACAGCCAGCTCTTCCTCACCATCGTAAACAAGAAACCGATCCTTAGTCCTTTGCAAGTACTTGAGGATGTTATTTACAGCTGTCCAGTGAGCATCCTCGATATCTGACTGGTACCTTCTCGTCATGCTGAGAGCATACGAGACATCTGGGCGTGTGCACAACATAGCATACATGATAGATCCGATGGCTGATGCATATGGGATCCCATTCATAAGCTCCCTCTCTTCACAAGATTGGGGACATTGAGCTCTAGAGACAGTGACTCCATGTAGCATGGGAATGTTGCCTCTCTTTGAGTTCTCCATGCTGAACCGCTTCAACACTTTATCAATGTACGTGCTTTGACTTAGTCTGAGAAGCCTTCTAGATCTATCTCTATAGATCTTAATTCCTAGAATGTAGGATGCTTCTCCTAAGTCCTTCATTGAGAAAGTATTCCCAAGCCAAGTCTTTACCCTCTCTAAGGCTAAGACATCATTCCCCATCAAAAGTATGTCATCCACATACAATATGAGGAATGTGGTCGAGCTCCCACTAACCTTCTTGTACACACAAGGTTCATCTTCATTTTGAATAAAGCCAAACACTTTGACTTCCTCATCAAATCGAAGATTCCAACTCCGAGATGCTTGCTTCAATCCATAGATTGACCTTTGTAGTTTACAGGCTTTATTGGCATTCTTTGGATCTACAAAACCTTCTGGTTGTGTCATGTACACATCCTCATTTATATTCCCATTAAGGAATGCAATTTTAACATCCATCTGCCAAATCTCATAGTCATAGTAAGGTGCAATAGCAAGCATGATCCTGATGGACTTAATCATGGTAACTGGACAAAAGGTTTCATCATAGTCAACACCTTGAACTTGTAGAAATCCCTTAGCAACCAATCTTCCTTTATAAGTTTGCACATTGCCATCCATTTTGGTCTTCTTCTTAAATACCCACTTGCACCCTATGGGTTTTACCCCTTCGGGTGGTTCCACCAAAAGTCCATACTTTGTTTGAGTATATGGATTCCATCTCGAATCTCATGGCTTCAAGCCATTTCTCAGAATTTGGTCCCTCCATAGCCTCTACGTAGGTAGTTGGATCATCATCTATGATCAACTCACCACCTTCCTGAGTTATAAGGTATCCAAACCTCTAAGGTTCAAGGTGGGTCCTACTAGATCTATGAGGTCCTTGTGTTACCTGAGGAGATTGAGATTCCACAACACCTTGTGAATCTCCATGTTCCTCTTGTACATCTATTAGTTCAATGTTTTCTTGTTGGGCTTGAACCTCTTCAAGCTCTATTTTCCTCCCACTGTTCCCTTTAGAAATGAATTCCTTCTCTAGGAACATAGCTGTCCTGGCAACAAACACTTTGTTGTCAATAGGGTGGTATAGATAATATCCCCTCATTTCCTTGGGGTATCCAAAAAAATAACATTTATCGGACTTGGGTCCAAGCTTATCAGAAAACATTTTCATAACATAAGCCTCACAACCCCAAATCTTCATAAAAAACAAATCGAGATGCTTCCCATACCATATCTCATATGGTATCTTTTGAACCGATTTAGATGGTACTTGGTTAAGTGTAAACGTGGCAGTTTCAAGAGCATGACCCCAGAAGGAAATTGGAAGATCATCAAAACTCATCATTGATCGCACCATATCTAACAATGTGCGATTCCTTCTTTCAGACACACCATTATGCTGTGGTGTTCCAGGCGAAGTCTATTGTGATACAATACCACGGGCTCGCAGAAGGTCCTCAAACTCTTGGCTTAAGTATTCTACCTCGATCGGATCGAAGTGCCTTAATACTTTTACCAAGTTGGTTCTGTACTTCATTCATGAAATCCTTGAACCTTTCAAGGGTTTCTGACTTATGCTTCATCAGGTACACATAGCCATACCTACTGAAATCATCAATGAAGGCAATGAAGTACTAATTACCCATTTTTGGCATTAGTTCTAAAAGGCCCACATACATCAATATGTATGAGTCCTAATAAATCACTAGCTCTCTCACCTTTACCTGAAAAGGGAGTCTTGGTCATCTTGCCCAATAAACAAGATTCACATGTCTCTATTGATTCATAATCAAAAGAGTCTAGATAACCATCTTTATGGAGTCTAGATATGCGCTTCTCATTTATGTGCCCTAGACGACAATGCCAAAGATACGTTTTGTTTGAGTCGTTGAGTTTTTGCTTTTTGGTGTTTATGTTGTATACACTTGTCTCTAGATCTATCAAGTATAGATCATAAGACATTGGGGCACTACCATAAAATATCCCATCTTTAGAAATGGAACAATTTCCATTCTTAATAAGAAATTCAAATCCATCCTTGTCCAAACAAGAGACGGAAATGATATTCCTATTTATGGCAGGTACATAATAGCAGTTCTTCAACTCTATTATTAGCCCACTTGGTAGAGTTAACTCTTAGGTTCCTACGGCACTGGCGGCAACCCTTGCCCCATTGGCAACACGTAGTTCAACCTCGACTTTCCCCAAAGGCCTACTTCTCTTAAGATCCTTCACATTTGAACAAATGTGAGATCCGCATCCGGTATCAAGTACCCATGACAAAAAAGTAGTAAAGTTAATCTCTATCACGTATACACCAGAAGTAGAGATCTCTATCGCTGGCTTCTTCTTCCATCGTTCCTTCCATCCTCTCCATGTAGAAGAAATCGGTTTGGCGAGAACCCTTCTCTCCCTTACCTTTCGTTCCATTGATCTCTATCAATGAACTTTCTTTCTTCTTTACCAACGCATTAAGCGTACATAGAGTGGATTCAAAGGCTCCTGGTATATCTGGATTGTGCAGAACACTTCTCACAGTCCTCAACCACTTATGGAATTTATGCTCAATTAATTTGCCCATTTTAAAAGATGATTCTTTTGCCATTCTACAAGAGAAAATTGCATTTGTCAAAATTCCTTTTGATTTGATTTGAATAATATTTGACGATAGTTAATTAGGCCTTTAATTAATTACTACTCCCACTATTTTCACTCTAATTGACAGCCCTCACCATCAATTTGGAATATTGTAGCGTTCAATCTTCTAGTGGGTCAAGATCCTAAAATCCTCTGAGCCATGGACCAGCTAGAGCTGTCACCCACAACTCAGATCTCCCATATAGGCAACTCTTTCCAATTGCATCATATGCAACTCTTGAAAGATGTCATATGCAAATCCTTGCCATGATCATCTCCATGCCTCAAGGTGCTAGATCCTATCTAGGTCACCTTGTTAAGTCCGACCCAAAGCCAACACGATGAATATGCACCCTGCTAGGGCAGACCCACACATTCATCCTTCACGCTTCCACGACATAGACGGTGTACCACGCTAGGGCGTGCCCACACTTGGTCGATCAAGCTTTTCATGTGTGTCGCATTTGGAAGGCATCTTAAACTTTAATATTTATTGAGGGATTTGGTATTTATATACATATCCAATCACCACAATATATAGTACGTATCATATACATGCTATATCCCATAGAAATCATGCAAAATGATAAAAGCAATGATTATGGCCATCCTATTGTAATTTCCTCGAGACAAGAGGAATCATGGTCATCTAGGTCTACATTACATGCAACCTATACAAGATGAAATCTGTGCCTGCCTTTCTGGGTTTGATCATCTCATCTTCATGACTGATCGACTCACCATCAAGTTGGTCGTTCGGGTGCCACCAGCCGATCGACTGGCACCTTCAGCCGATCGGTTCACTGGTCGTCGTGCATCTCCTCAGATCACCACCCGCTTGTCTCGCTCCTCGAACCGGTCGTCTAGAACATCAACCGATCAGTTCGCGTGTTGAACCGATCGTCTCAGGTCATCTGCCGTTCTTTGACATAATAAGAAATAAAATCTATCCTATTTACAATTGAATTGTGAAACCCCGAGTTACATTCGGGGGGAGAAAAGGTAGGAAAAGAAATCTCAAATTATTTCGAGTTACATCAGGAATAGGAGAAGGGAATCGGTGCGCAGACCGAGATGCAAGCAACCACATACAACCACACACAGATATAGGGTTTATAGGCCATAACCATGCTACACATCCACCACAAAACTCGTTTAAGGGCAACACGTATTGAGTGCATTAATATTACATATCATATATGTATATTTGGGATTTGTGGATTGGACATGCATAAAGCAAATTTTATTCGCATCGTATGCAATAAATAAAGGCGACAAACCAAAATCGATCATATCGATAATCCTAAAATATAGAGTAGTCGAAGTGGATCTAATACCACTGTTGGGTTTTACGGGAGGTAGAGAAGCAACGGAAACAAAAAATTTCTCCCTCAAACCCAGAACAAAAGGAATTGCGTCAACGTCTATACAATAGGAAAGATGGTTTGTGGATGCATACCTTGTCTCGAGGCTTGATCGGCGACAATACCTCGCACCTTGCGCGGTCTTCACCTCCGGTCTTGGACGGTGTCTGTACAGCTCCTGGTCGCACCGGGACTGAAGACTTATGGTCTCACCGGGACTGTCAGGATTGACAGTTGTCCTCCGAGCGATAGAGGTCTCCCGCCTCTGCAGTCGTCCACACGGACTGCCTGGAACTCTGATCTCCTTGTCCTACAAGGAATCAGAAGAAGTCGCACCCTCCTCTTGGCGTACTAGTCACCGACACACTCTCCTGCCACCAGTCGCTTTCTGCAGTTGTCTTTCCCTTGCTGTGCCTCCCTTATTGGGTAGCACTTGCTCGGGCTCTCTCAGTTACCAAAACCAGAGAGAACGACAACTTTACAGAGCAACTGGTTGCACTGAGTTGTACTGTGAGAAGCCCCCAATACCCCTATATATAGGAGGGTATTGGGACAGGGTTCTCTATCCCGGGCAATGCGGGACTAAAGCAGGAGTAGAAGGGTTTGAGATTTTCCACAAAAAACAACCAACTGCGTAACCTGAACCGATCATTTCACAACTGAAATGGTCGGTTAAGGATCTGAGCCGGTCGGTTGAAACCTCAATCGATCAGTTGGGACCCATGAAACGGTCGGTTCACTTCTGAACCGGTCGGTTCATGGTCCTGATCAGTTCTCGATTGACTTTTCCTCTTTTGTTTCGAATTGGTATCAAATACCAATCCTTGTTCCAATCAAATTGGGCAAGTGAAACGAAAAGAAATTTCTCACCAATCTTACTTTCCCAACTTGCTCGGTTGGACTTGAACCGATCGTTTCAACACTTGAACGGATCGTTTCACCCTGTCCATGAGCTGATCGACTCACCAGTTGAGCCGATCGGTTCACCAAGCTCCGCCGATCGGTTCATCACATGAGCCGATCGGTTGGGAGTGCATATTGTGTAGAATCAGTCAATCGCAGTTTCGATCAATCCGATACTCTAATCAATCAGTCCAACACCTTGAACACTATGATACTGAGCTATCAATTGATTGAATGTTTAATTAAACTACTAAACTCCTTTAGTAATCAATCTAAACATTGTTTGTGGACAAACTCCTATTCCAGGTTAAATCCTATATGTGTGACCCTGCAGGTCCATTTCACGTTGGCAGTGAAAGTCCATAACACTTATGACTTCACAGGCAAAGAGCGGTGCCTAGTCACACATCAGTGCTACCCAAGTGAAATAGAAAGTTGGAGAACAACTTTCAATCCTACAATCCGTGAATGGTGTTATAGTGAATTTATAATTCCTTTATCACTGATATCCTGAATGAACTCGAGGCATGGAACAGTCATCCTATCAACGTTCATTCATTTCCTTGATCTCAGAGCAGACTGGGTGAGATGTGTGTGACATCAATATCACATATTGATTCACACGTGCATGCACATGCCTTTCTCAATCCTACTCATCAAGTGGCCAAGGACATCAAACTCCCTCAGGAGGGACAAATCCCATATCTATCACTCACCCCTCAAAAGCCCCATGTGTCAAAGCTACCCAATCATCACCTTTATAACAACCCATGTTTCAGGACTGCGTTTGATGACGTCAAAGTGTACCCAATGACATGTGTTGAGTGTAGTGATTTCAGGTCTAAGAATCACACTCACCACCATCACTGTGAGAGATGACTGTGACTACCAAGTCATGGTTCCATGTGTCACTCCCACGGTGGGTCTGTCCGATACCTTGTTCTCTAACAAGTAGCTATGTGCTTGGTTTGATATCACTATATCATGACTAATGAGATTCTATCATCAACCAACGCACAATCTAGTCTTTAGTGTTATTGACGTCTATGGTTATTTCCACAATAACAACCGACTAGGGACCAAACAAGAATGAATACTCATGACATCCACATGATCTCATCGTTTAGGTCCTTAACCTAAAAGCATGCGTCATTAAGTAAAATCATTCTTTAGACATCTATCATGTTACACTATCATCTCAGAAACAGTTTAAACATATAGATCAGAAATTGCCTTTATTATTATTCAAATCATTTACAAAGTATCCCATTACAATCATCATATGACTTGCTCTATGGGCATACATACCAATAGTATGAAGGTTGAGGAGGTGGTGGATCATAGATAACTTGAGGGGGGCCCATAGAACTATTTGCAGTGTTTGGGTTGGCTATGGTTTGGGAAAGGGGTCTTCCCTCCTCACAAAGGGCAAGTGAAAGGGAAATCTCATCCAACCTTTGCTCAAGCCGATCAATGGTTTGTCCTTGAAAGGACACCTCTCTCTTCACTTCATCAAGGCTTCTCAACCTTGCAAGAACTTCTTCTTCAAACATGGAGTTGTCTCTTGGCTCACGGTCTCCTTGTGGTTCCCATGAGAAGTTGGGACCATTTCTCCATTCTAAAGTGTAAGAGCTTGACATGGGGCTTTGGTTGTTCTGAATGTGATAGGATTTTAAAACTTGCACATCTTCACAAAGAGCCTCCATGGAGTTGGTGGAGTGATTAGAAGAACCTCCCATGTGAATCTGTATGAGATATACCATGTCTTTCAACATCTTCATCATGTAGGGCGGTTGAGGGATTGGAGGGGCTAGCGCATCTCGGTCTACCATCTTGACTCCAAAGGGTTGCTTGTCACATGCACAAGGCACAACCAAACAAAAGAAGACAAGTTAGAAAACTGGGAAGAAAAAATAACACAAAGAATTAAGAATAGCAATGCTGAGGACAATAGGAAAAGCTAAGCTACACGAACTAGCTAGGCCGAGTGCCTCTATCCCCGGAAACTATGCTAGAAAGCTTGGTGCGTCCGCTAGAGGTGCTACACACTAGACGATTTGACTCGACTAGATGCGGCCCGTGAGATCGGACACATGAGTGGGAACACTTTTGAAATTTATATTGGCCCTAACCAAGTCGATCACAAAACTAAACAGGTTGCCCGCAAGCACACGAGGTACTGTTGTAGTATAGGTGATTGGCAAGAAAAGGGGTCGGTTCTCAGGGATAGAGGGGGCACTAGAGCTAGGGTAGTGTTTTCTATGTTCCTAGTGCGGAGATTAGGGTTTGAGGGTTTTAAAAGGTTTGTTTGTGATTACAGTAAGCAAACAAGAAAGGAAAGATAAGATGGAAACTAAGTTATCAAAAAGCTAGATTATCCTAAGCAAGTTGGATCTAAGCAACTAGGCCAAGCAATTGACCAAATGAGCGCAAGATAAACTACACTACTCTAGAAAGGCAAGAAGAAATTAATAACTAAACTAACCACTAGCAAGAATAAGAATCTAAGTTAACACTAAAGTGAAGAACTAAGCAATTAACTAGGTTAAGCAAAAGAACCTAAACTAGACTAGCATGAACAAGCAAGTAAAGCAAGTTGGATTTTAACAAGATGATTAAGGTAGGTGGGCCATTTGGGGATGTAACTTTGATATTAGTTGGGGGAGGTTATTAGACAAGCATGGTTCACATTTTACATCTAGATTACCAAACCAAACAATAAGACTAATGCTATTAGAATGTACCCTATACTACTAGTAGAAGACTAGGGTTAGGTATACTTATAATAGGATTAGACAAATCTAGGTTTCTAGGGTAAGTGATATTGAGCAATTGAGGGTTGAGGGTAGAGATGGGAGTAGATATGAGGATATTTGACCTCATGTCACTAGCCATTCTATCCTTTAGAAGACCCTAGGCAATCACATCGATCCCACTTATACTAGTAACTTAGGTCTCATACCAAGTAGTAGGAGAGGGGTTAGGCATGTAGGAACAAAGAGGACTAGCTAGGGATCCCCTATTGGGACCTAGGAATCACACCTAAGATTGCCACATGCATCCCAATTCTCGTAGAAACATGGTATCATTCAGCACCACCAAACAAGCAATTAATAGCAAAAAGTATAAGTCACAAGCATGGCAATGGGATAAGAAAAACAAGCATGGATCAATCATCATAGATAAAAATGAGTTCATTACAAACCATTTTCCCCCAACATGGTATCAAAGTCACATTTTAACCCCAAACAACCCACCACTAGTGGCTTAGATACACATAGTCAAAGGAATGGCAAAAGAAAGGGGAAGATGGGGGAGGAACACCATGGAGCTTGAAGTAGTGGCTGAAATCCTTTTCTCCAGCAGCTGCAAGGTCATCGTCCTCCTCCTTCGTGGATGGAATGGTGTAGAATGGTGGTGGGTAGTGGATGGAAGGCTTAGAAACGAGTGGTTTTATGGTGGAAATGGAGAAATGGAGTGAAATGGAGGTGGAGTGGAGTAGGTGGGAGAAAGGGTGTGAAATGAATGCTTAAAGAAGCCAACCTTTGACCTCCAGCCACCTCCAAGGCTTCTAGGGGGTCTAGGGTTAAGTGGGGGGCACAATAGGGAAATCAAGTGATAAAATTGGTGGGGCTCAATGGTATCACGACCGTTCTGGTTAGCAAGGCCGTTCTGGCCACCTCCCAGCACGGGCATTCTGCTCAATACGGCCGTTTTGGCAATAAAAATCAATTTCTGCAAATTCTGTGAAGAGTCTGTGATTGGGGCAAGTCCTAGAATGGCCGTTCCTTGGTAGCATGGCTGTGCTATGGTCCTTCACATGCATTTGGGTCTTGAACTTGGCCATCCATGAAGGTTATTGATTCAATACATTCTTTGACCACTTGGGGTAGGTTGGGAGTGGTTTTGGCCTCATTTTGAGATCCTCCAAGCTTGGGGAAACCCTAGATTCAATTATCTTCTCTCCACTCCATCAAGTAGTGGCCAAAGTACCTATAAAACATGAAAAAACCATTCTTAAGTGCATTTGATAGTAAAACACATATTGGGGAAATTAACTTGCAATCTACTTTGTTTAGATGTGGTAAAAGTACAAAAAGGCACAAGATGAAGCCCTAAAATAGGGCTACATCACCACCCCAAACTTAAAACATACTTGTCCTCAAGTTTACTCCAACTCAATCTCTCTTTTCAGGTTCTTTTCAACAAAAACGAATGACAAATGCATAGAAATAGATAATTATTGAGTACATGGTCTTGGGAGTGACTAAGTGCATGTGCTTCACCTCTCTCCTCTCCTCTTTCGCAAACCATTCATGAACTGAGCACTGAGCATACAAACTTCAAATATAAAACATAGAAACACAAGTTTTCCATATGTCCTTCATGTCATTCTAGGTAAACCGTTTCATATTGGTGTTAATCAAAGATGACTAGGAGTATTGTTTCGCTTTCATGCATTCACTCTTATGCCTTAAACCACACTAGATGACCCACTTGGCTGTAGAAAGGGTAAAGTGAGCTAGATTTGATGTTTTCTAGCTCAATGGGTGTGAAAAAGGAAGAAAGGATTGCAATAAGATTTTGGAGTGCTTTTACAGAAAGGATTGCAGTAAGATTTTGGAGTGCTTTTACACACTCATCTTTTCTTTATTTGAATGCTCTTAAGCAGGAGCATCATTTTATTTTATTTTTGCTTTTCTTTTTCTTTGCCCTTGGTGTAGATAGGGCATATGGTGGATAGAGTGAAACATGGAGGTTCAGATGTGGCCACCCCAAACTTTTGGGGGTGGCCACGACTGCTATGTGCACTTTGGCATCTTTTCATGAGGCGGAGAGGTATGAAGGTGGTGAAGGAATGGTCGGATCAAAGAGGGGTCATTAGTGTAGTATCCAACATAAGACTTCCTACATGAAAGCTAATCCATCACTTCACTATATGATATCACACCACATGATAGAACAACATGACATTCACATTTCTACCAAGTGATTCCATAGGCTTTAAGCGCTTGTAGCTTACTCAATTCATGATTCAACCAAAACATTCAAAAACTTAAGACAGGTTGTGATAGGCCGTTCGAACAAAACATTATTAATTATGCGGAAGCGGTGGTTAGCGGCGGAATTACTGAAAATCACTAAAATTTAAAACCTTTTATGAAAAGATCCATCACCAGAGATTCTTTTAAACAAAAACCGCAGTAATATATTTACATACTGGTTCACATTGTACATTCCATGTACCATCTCTTCTCGAGGATTATATACACCTCATTACTTTGCTAAGAGGCACAAGTAACAAAAATCTTTGAGGCATTTGAATCAAAAACTCAGATTGATTGTAAAAACACTATTTACTGACTCCTAGGACCTGAGAATACATAGATGACACATATGACTCTATTCATATCTATATATCAAGCCTGAAAACCAGTATCCCCACCTAGGATATCACTATTGTCTGTGTTGTTGCTGCTGCTGCTCTTCCCCTGCTACAGGGTTTCTTCCTTTTTGTCTGCGTCTACCTAAAAATGTTGGATCCCACGGGGGTGAGACAATTATAAAATTTCCCCAGCGAGAGATATAACTCTCCACCGTAACATTATTATTGGAGTTTAATAGAAATAAATTGAGTAGTGGAATCATATATTAACTAGTAGATAAATCAATATTTATGCAGATTAGAGCAACATTCTTATGCAAGTATTTCAGCTATTACTTGATAAAGCAGCATGTCTCTTATTCAATATGAAATTAAAGAACATAAATAACATTTATGTATCCAAAACATGCTAAGCAATATAACATCAACCAGTGGTTCTCGTATTTCAATCTTATGCAAATACACTACACGACTGATTATATTTTACAAACATATTTAAGCTCTGAGGAGATGAGGTATACCGCTCATACTCCAACCAATCACTGTGAAGTCAAAATCGGTACCATACAAAGTCAAATGGAAGAGCCGACTTCCATGACTTCCCACATCCCGGTCAGTGCAAGATCACATGCAGGACATCTTGTGTTTCTGCTATATCGCTTGCCAGGGTATAGTGGCATCTTCGCTATAGAGCTACAACGGCGACTACACTCTCTTCACAATTGAGAGATTTCATGTTTACCTCCATCGATTCGGCATTAACATCATTGGGAGATTCATGATACATCCATCCCGGAACTTTTAATGAAGGACTGAGAGGTTTAATGTTTACCTTCCATCAATCTCATCAAGAGGACGTACGAATATTTTTGCCCATCGACCCCCACATATTCAAAAATATGCAAACTCCAGGAGATCTTGTAAGAAAACCTATTTCACCATCACCAACTACTGACGATGATGGATCTATGGCCAGGGCACTACATGAATAGCTTTCACTTAATTAATTAAGTACATTATCATATTCTTTTAGCATCAGTCAAGTTTTCAAACATAACTTATTAGGACAAAATGCTACAAAGGAAACATGTACTATATTCACCAATTACTTCTTAGTCTTTATAAGACATTGGGATCTCAATCCCTCATTTCAATACTGGGAATTATCATCCCTTCACAATCTCAATACCATACTCATATGGTTCTGGGTATTCAAACCCTTAGCTCATCACTGAGCACTGTTACCACCTTTTCAGGTAGTCATTACCTTCAGGTCATCTGACCAAGGTAAACATGACACTTGCTACACAAGCATTCATCATGGCACTTAAGGTCCATTATTTATCTTATTACCTCTCACTAGGAAACAAGGTATATTATTGCACATAAGGCCCAATAAACAATTTCAATAAATAAAGCATCATAGCTCATACCTGGCTATGTTCATCATCTCATGATACCTGCATGGTTAGTACAGATGATAACAGTTACATCACTTGCATATCAGGACCATGCAAAACAAAATATCATCACTATTCAGGGGTAACACCACTATTCCTTTACTAGGGTTAGGGTTTCCCATTTCAAGTCAATTGGGGATAGTCATCCCATTACCCAGATCAGGGTTATGTTTTATCACCATATTTCCCAAGATTAGGGTCTCATATAGCACTACATTGCATTACCCTCGATTTGAGTTCTACATTACATCAATACATCAGGGTTTCACATCACATCACCTTCCATTAGGTTTTATATTCACTAACCCACAAATAGGGTTTACTATTCATCCCAATTAGAGTTTCATATTCAATTACCCATAATTAGGGTTTACTATTCATCTAGGTTAGGGTTTTACATTCCATAACCTTAAACTAGGATTACTAAAATCATCACCCTTAATTAGGGTTTCACTAATACCCTATATTAGTGTTTTACTCAGAAATGCCCTGAAATAGGGTTAAGATTTGTTAACTTTCTCAAATAGGGTTTTCATGATCTCTTCACTAAGGATCATACCCTAATCACTACATGATTAATAATCATGTAAGAATTCCTTTCCATCATCCTCTCAACTTGATTAGGTTACATCAACCCTACAATCAAGTATATACAACTATGATTATCATAGTGTACTAAGACATTACTTTCATAACCTTTTAGGGTTAATTAATCTAAAGGTATTGAACATCTAGGTACTTTAGGGTTTCAACCTTTGTACCTAACATTAATAATCATCATTGGATAAATGGATCAACCATCATCTTGATTCTCAAAAAGATTTGATCACATTGAACCTCCATTACATGAGGTTTCCAAATGGATTGACCAATTGAATCTTGAATTACAATAGGTGTCCAAGTGGATTAACCAATTGAGTCTTTAATTATATTAGGTATGCAAAAGGATTAACCATTTTGAGCCTCAAACGGTTTTGATTACATAGACCCTAAACGGTCTTGGCCTTTCAGTCTTCAAACTGTGTGAAACCATTTGGGCACATTGCCCTTGAAACCGTTTAAGAAAAATGTATTGAAACCAAATGAGCTTGGGACTCCAAATGGTCTTGAGACCATTTGGACTCAAATAGTCTTGAGACCGTTTGGTCCAAACCCTCTCAAAACCGAATGGACCAAAAAGTTCCTTCAACACTTAACTAAATCAAGGTTCCAAACCATGAACCGACTATCAACTATATCCTTGATTCATTCATCATATGAACTATGGAATCACCCATCAATTAGACCATCAATTAGGGATTTGAACCCAAATAAACTAGGATTTATAATCAATGAACCTTCAATTAGGGTTTTAAAGTCGAGCAACAATCAATGCTTAACATTGTGGAGATCAATTCACTTGAAATCAGTGAATCATCATAAATTTATGATATGAACTGACCTCAAACTGTCTTGAGGTCGTTTGGATGACTTCCAAACGGTCTTGAGACCGTTTGCCTCATAATTCATTAAAATTTGTGAAATCCAATTAGGGTCTAAACCATTGAATTGATCATCAACTTAGCCATTGATTGCATTTTAATTTGATGTCTCTAACTCTTAAATTACTCAACCATACTCAACCCTAGACCTCCAAACGGTCTTGGTTGACCTCCAAATGGTTTTGAAACCGTTTGGGCTAATCAACCCAAAACATCAACTTAATCAATTGCAAATTCAACACTTAGCCGATTAGGGTTTTTATTTGGAAGATTGTCCATATGTGGAATTAATCAATTGGAGTCATTGGATCATCATCCAACATATACTAGGGTTCTGACCTCAAATGGTCAACCCTTCCAAATGGTCAACTCTCCTAAATGGTTTGGGGTCCAAGCCTCCAAACGGTTTGGTCAAACCGTTTGGACCAAAAGTGGTAAAACTGTTTGCAAATGAAACTTGTTGGATAGTGTTCCTAAGATATTATTATCATCATCAAACCTTAGTCCAATGAAAACTACTGCCATTATCATGGTAGTTGCATCAAATAATCAAAGGGATTGCAAGGATAGCAATTGAACATAATTGATTGAGAAATTGAATTCAATAACAATGAATAGGGGTTCAAGTTATATAACCCGCCTTCAATTGAGCTTCAAAGCTTGGAGCTTCACGTAAACAGTGGTGGAAGAAGCTTTTTCACACCACAAGGATCGTTCCTCAAGCTTTTGAGTGAAAAGGAATGGTTAGAAGTGAAGATGGAATTGAGATATGAAGGAATCATGCATTGATTTATGATTTTCACCATGAAATCAAGATGAACAAAGGTCAAGAAGCTTACCAACAGGTTGGGGGTCGTCTTCCTGCTGTTCCTAGCTTCCTTGATCGTTTTTGCAAGCAAAGGAAAGAAGTGGATTCGAAAAAGTCCTTGGTTTGAGTGGTAAAGGGTGCTTTTATAAGGAAATCAATGAGAGAGAAAATGCCTTATATAAATCCTTTAAAATAAGAAATTGTTGCCACCTCTTCCACCTTGGTTCCTTACATGCAAAGGTATCTTCATCCCCACCGAACTCCCTTCCATTATCCATGAATTAAGGGAAAATAAATTAAGCACCTTAACCTTTATAATAGTAATTATCCATAAGTGATTGGATAATTCTTTTTCTTATAATAAGGTGAGTGGAATTTTCACCTCCTTAAGATATTTTCGTGGCCTAGCAAAGGTACAAGAGTGTTCACATTTGAACAAATCCAACCATTATGATTTTGGTTGAAGGACCTTCAATTATTTTATTTATTTTTGTATTAATTTGAAGTAAAGTTCCATTTATGCTTAACTCTTGATTATTTTAATATCAAGATTCTCTCTCCTTCAAAGTAGGAAAATGAGATGCCCCTCTCATTTTATTGCCTCTACAAGATGCCAAGAATATTAGGGATCTTATTGAGGTGGTAAATTGCATATTGAACCCTGGGTTTTTGGTAAATTGCACATTACACCAAAACTAGGATTTTAATGCACAAACATTGCTTTATCAACTCTTTCTTGGTACTCAGGCTCTCACTAGCCATGCCTCTGCATCATATTCATTCCCATGATACTTCAACACATGAGGAACATATTAGCATGTAACATTTGCAAATTAACACCTCAACTTGGGTAAATTGCGCATTAGTCCATAACAAGCAAAACATTATTTTCAACATTATTAAAAAAGGACTAGAATGAAATATAAGTTCCTCTTGAGCCTTAATTACTTTTCAAAAGATAATATTAAGTATATAATTATCTTTCTTAAGCAAAACACCTAGGGTTAAAGCATAACCCAGGTCAGGGATGTTACAAGTTATCCACCCCTTACATGGATTTCGTCCCCAAAATCATCATCAAAATATCAAGAGAAAAGAGAAGGATACTTCCTCCTCATCTATTCCTCTGGTTCCCACGTAGCTTCTTCAATGCCACAGTGATGCCATAGAACTTTTACAAGACTTATGTCTTTCTTTTTCAGCTTTTTAATTCTTCTGTCAAGAACTAACACAGGTCCTTCAACATAAGATATATCATCATTTAGTTCTACCTCCACAGGTTGCAGAACTAACTCAGTGTCAGGATGACACTTCCTAAACATAGAGATATGAAACACTGGGTGCAATCTATGCAACTCAGATGGTAACTCTAGCTTATAGGCTACCTTTCCCATCCTTTCAATGATCGGATAAGGCCCCATAAATCTAGGAGCTAACTTCCCCTTCTTTCCAAATCTGAGGATACCTTTCCAAGGTGAGACCTTGAGGTATACCCTGTCTCCAAATTGGAATTCTAAAGGTCTATGACGCTTATCATCATATGATTTCTGTCTATCCTGAGCCGCTTTCAACTGCTGTTGTATGACTTTAATCTTCTTAGTTGTTTGCTGTACCAGCTCAGGACCCAAAAATTGATACTCTCCCATTTCATACCAACATAAAGGAGATCTACAACGTTTACCATATAAAGCCTCATATGGTGCCATCTCAATATTGTGCTGATAGCTATTATTATAAGCAAATTCTATCAAGCTCAGGTGTAGATCCCAACTTCCTACAAACTGAAGGACACATGCTTTAAGCAGGTTTGTATAATCCTTTCAGATTGTCAATCTGTTTGTGGGTGAAAGGGTGTACTAAACCTTAACTGCGTACCCAAAGCCTTATGGATTCGCTCCCAAAAATGACTTGTGAACTGGGGACCTCTGTCAGAAACAATTGTAGCTGGAACCCTGTGCAAACACACTATCTCATCTATGTATATCTGTGCCAGTTTCTCAGCTGTGTAGGTTGTTTTGACAGGTAAGAAATGTGCTGTCTTTGTCAACCTATAAACTATCACCCATATGGAATCATGAATTTTGGTTGTTCTTGGCAAACCAACCACAAAGTCCATGGTTACATGACCCCATTTCCACTGCGGTATAGGTAGAGGTTGCATTGTTCCTGTGGGCTTTTGATGTTCAACTTTAACCTACTGACACACCGGACACCGCATAACAAACTAAACTACATCTTTCTTCAAACCAGGACACCAATACATATCTTTTAAGTTATGATACATCTTGGTGCACCCTGGATGCATGGCGTACATTAAAGAATGAGCTTCTTCAAGAACTGAATTTCTTAAGTTATCAACATCAGGTACTACCATCCTACCATGGTAACAGACTACCTGATCATCAGAATCATGAAAGCCATCCCACTTTTCACTACCATACTATGATTTGATCTGCTGAATCACCGTATCAGCTTGCTGTGCTTCTTTAATATGCTACCTCAGAGTAGGTTTCACTTGCATCTTAGCTAACAGCCCAGCTAACAATGACACTTTAAGCTGTACATTGTCTTGCCTTAAGGAGATAAGCATATCTCTCTTAGAGAACACTAAAGAATTCAACTGTATTTTATTTAAGGCTGGTGTTGATGACTTTCTACTCAGTGCATCAGCCACTACATTGTCCTTCCCTAGACGATAATCAATGGTACAATCGTAGTCCTTGAATAACTCCATCCAGCGGCATTGCCTCATATTCAGCTCATGCTGTGAGAAGATATACTTTAGATTCTTATGGTCTGTGAAAATCTAGAATGTCTCCATAGAGATAATGTCTCTAGATCTTCAAAGCATGGACCACAACAACTAGCTCTAGATCGTGTGTCGGATAATTCTTCTTGTGTTTCTTAAGCTGTCGAGAAGCAAAAGAAATCACTTTCTTATCCTGCATCAACACACATCCTAAGACATTCTTGGATGCATCACAAAAGATTATATATGTACCCCTTCCCTTGCTCAGGTAACACTAGCATAGGTGCACTTGTTAACCTTTCCCTTAGCAACAAAAAAGATTGTAGACATTTGTTATTCCAGACAAAAGGAATATCTTTCCTGGTCAACTTAGTCAGGGGTAAAGATATAGAACTGAGGTTCTTGATGAACCTCCTGTAATAGTCTGCTAGTCCTAGGAAACTACGTATCTCCGTCGGTGTCTTTGGCTGTTCCCATTGTAGGACAAATTCTACTTTCTTAGGATCAACACGAATACCCGAGGCAAATATTACGTGTCCAAGAAAAGAAACTTCTGGTAGCCAGAACTCACATTTGCTAAACTTAGCATATAGCTTATGCTCTCTTAGCAAAGTCAAAGCCTGACGGAGGTACTGCTCATGCTGTTGAGCATCTCTACCATAGATCAAAATGTCATCTATGAAGACGACTACACACTGATCAAGAAAAGGTCTGAAGATTCTATTCATGAGTTCTATGAGTGCAGCTGGTGCATTAGTTAGTCCAAATGACATAACCGTGAACTCATAGTGACCATATCTTGTTCTAAAAGCAGATTTAGATATGTCACCCTCCTTGATACACAACTGATGGTATCCCAACCTCAGATCTATTTTAGAAAAGATAGTTGCACCACGCAACTGATCAAATAAGTCATCTATCCTTGGCAGAGGATACTTGTTCTTTATGGTGACTTTGTTTAACTGTCTATAGTCGATGCATAATCGCATAGACCCAACTTTCTTTTTAACAAAGAGGACCGGAGCACCCCATGGTGAAATACTCGGTCGGATAAAACCCTTTTCAAGCAACTCATGTAGCTATTTCTTGAGCTCTTCCATCTCAGCATGTGCCATTCTATACGATGTTTGTGCTATAGGTTGCGTGCTCAGGATTAGATTGATCTCAAAATCAATCTCTTAGGGCGGAGGAACACCTGGAAGTTCTTCAGGAAAAACATCCTCAAACTCCCTAACAATCGGAACTTCAGAAGGATGAGGGCTCTCTATTGTGGTATCTACCACATGTGCCAAGAATGCTATGCATACCTACCTCATCAACTTCTCAGCTACCATAGCTGACACTAAATAGGTTGGAAGAATCTTCCTATCTCCCTGAAAGATCCATATGTCACCATCATCTGTGAACACAACATGCTTGGAACTGCAATCCAAGACAACCTTATACTTCTCTAAGGTGTCCATCCCAAGGATTATATCAAAACCCTACATCTCAAGTGGTATAAGGTCCACTTGAATGTGATGATCAGAAAAGGAAAGATTGTAGGGAGAACACACCTCCCACAACACTACAGATCCCAGTAATGGGGTTTCTAGCATCAAACTATCTGCTCTATGACTGACAGTCATGTTGCAGTCATAAATCACTTCTTGAGTGATAAAAGAATGAGTAGCACCTGGATCAATTAAAACAGATACGAAGCAGGATGAAGACATATCAAAATAAAATAGTTCCATTTGATCTGTCACAACCCGAGGGTTGACTACTGCTTCAGGCTGATACATGGCATAGAATCTAGCCGTTGCTTGTTGTTGACCCTGTGCTCGGTTGTTGGGTGCCGATGATCCAGCCTGGGATGCTTATCCACATCCTCGAGCATTGTTACTGAACTGTCGCCTCTGTGAGCCTTGCTGACTCTACCTCTAGGGTTGAATCATAGTTCTGACTTTCTCAGGACAATCTCTCAACAAGTGCCCTGTCCTCCCACACTGGTAACAATTATAACTTCCAAAACTCTACCTGGGTGGTCCTGTCACTGATGCTGATGTTGTACTGGGGGCTCTACTTGGAGTAAAACTACGTCTCCTACCCCTACTCAACGTCCATTGCGTCTGAGTGTTAAACCTTGGTGGTGGTGGTGCAGAGAATCTCGGCTTCTTGAAGCTCTCAGACCTCTATCCTTGAAACTGAGGATATACTTTCTTATTATTGGCCTGTCGCTTCTCGATCACAGACCTCTCAATCCGCCTCACAGACTCCACAAAAGTTGCAAAGCTCTCCCTGTTCTCTAGAGCAGACACAGGAGTGGTCAATTCAGCATTTAACCCCTTCTCAAAATGCCGAATCCTCTTGTCATCAGTAGTTTCCATGTGCAGACATAACCGCAACAACTCCATGAACCTAGCTTCATATTCGCTAATGTTCATCTATCCCTGCCTCAATCTCTCAAATTGAGAGATCTTCTCATCTAGATACGTCTTGGGGAAGTATCTAGCAACAAACTCACATCGGAATTCATCCCATCTGACTTCAACTCCTGGCCTTTTACCTTCCTCAATGGTCCACCAATGACCAACACTCCCCTTCAAAAGGTAGACAACATGCCTCACCTTCTCAGCTTCAGGGATGTTGAGGATTCTAAAGACCTTCTCTAACTCAGTCAACCACAAATCTGCATCAGCTGGGTTAGCTGTGCTAGCATACTTTGTGGCTCCCACCTGGCGAAGCCATTCAAAAGTTTTGCCGGCTCCTTGTCCTTCATTGTGGCCTGGTGCCCTCGGTGTAGGTGGTGGCATCCTATCCACCATATGCATCATAGTTGCCATAAAGTGCCAGAACAAGGTATGGAAAGTTGGGTTCTCTAATGTAGCTTGATCAAGTTGAGGAATCTCAGGCACATGTTCCTCCCTAGCTTGATCCCTTGCACCTCCTCCTGGTGCAGCAACGCTTCTCTCAGCAACATGTTCATCATGTGATCCAGACATCTTCAAGTTTCTTCTCCTCCTATATGAGTAGAAGACACTATCGGATAAACTGGAAGACACTTAGAACAAACTCAACAAACTTAATCCTATGTCTCTGTAGACTCAGTGAACCTAGAGCTCAGATACCACTAATTTGTGACAGGCCATTCGAACAAAACATTATTAATTATGCGGAAGCGGTGGTTAGCAATAGAATTACTGAAAATCACTAAAAATTAAAACCTTTTATGAAAAGATACACCACCAGATATTCTTTTAAACAAAAACCACAGTAGTATATTTACATACTGGTTCACATTGTACATTCCATGTACCATCTCTTCTCGAGGATCATTACTTTGCTAAGAGGCATAAGTAACAAAAATCCTCGAGGCATTTGAATCAAAAACTCAGATTGATTGTAAAAACACTATTTACTGACTCCTAGAACCTGAGAGTACATAGATGACACATAGGACTCTATTCATATCTATATATCAAGCCTGACAGCCAGTATCCCCACCTGGGATATCACTGTTGTCCTTGTTGTTGCTGCTGTTGCTCTTCCCCTGCTACAGTGTTTCTGCCTTTTTGTCTGCATCTACCTAAAAACATTGGATCCCACAGGGGTGAGAAAATTATAAAATTGCCCTAGTGAGAGATATAACTCTCCGCCGTAACATTATTATTGCAGTTTAATAGAAATAAACTGAGCACTGGAATCATATATTAACTAGTAGATAAATCAACATTTATGCAGATTAGAGCAACATTCTTATGCAAGTATTTCAGCTATTACTTGATAAAGAAGCATGTCTCTTATTCAATATGAAATTAAAGAACATATATAACATTTATGTATCCAGGACATGCTAAGCAATATAACATCAACCAATGGTTCTCGTATTTCAATCTAATGCAAATACGCTACATGGCTGATTATATTTTACAAACATATTTAAGCTATGAGGAGATGAGGTATACCGCTCATACTCCAACCAATCACTGCAAAGTCAAAATCGGTACCATACAAAGTCAAATGGAAGAGCCAGCTTCCATGACTTCCCACATCTCGGTTAGTGCGAAATCACATGCAGGACATCTTGTGTCTCTGCTATATAGTTTGTTAAGGTATAGTGGCATCTTTGCTACAGAGCTACAACATCGACTGCACTCTCTTCGCAATCGAGAGATTTCGTGTTTACTTCCATCGATTCAGCATTAACATCATCGGGAGATTTGTGATACATCCATCCCGGAACATTTAATGAAGGATTGAGAGGTTTAATGTTTACCTTCCATCAATCTCCACAAGAGGATGTACGGATATTTTTGCCCATCGACCCCCACATATTCAAAAATATGCGAACTCCAGGAGATCTTGTAAGAAAAACCTGTTTCACCATCACCAACTACCGACGATGATGGATCTATGGCCAGATCACTACATGAATAGCTTTCACTTAATTAATTAAGTACATTATCATATTCTTTTAGCATCAGTCAAGTTTTCAAACATAACTTATTAGGACAAAATGCTACAAAAGAAACATGTACTGTATTCATCAGCTACTTCTTAGTCTTTATAAGACATTGGGATCTCATCCCCTCATTTCAATACTGGGAATTATCATCCCTTCACAATCTCAATACCATACGAGTATGGTACTGGGTATTCAAACCCTTAGCTCATCACTGAGCATTGTTACCACTTTTTTAGGTAATCATTACCTTCAGGTCATCTGACTAAGGTAAACATGACACTTGCTACACAAGCATTCATCATGGCACTTAAGGTCCATTATTTCTCTTATTACCTCTCACTAGGCAACAAGGTATATTATGGCACATAAGGCCCAATAAACAATTTCAATAAATAAAGCATCATAGCTCATACCTGGTTATGTTCATCATCTCATGATACCTGCATGGTTAGTACAGATGATAACAGTTACATCACTTGCATATCAGGACCATGAAAAACAAAATATCATCACTATTCAGGGGTAACACCACTATTCCCTTACTAGAGTTAGGGTTTCCCATTTCAAGTCAATTGGGGATAGTCATCCCATTACCCAGATCAGGGTTATGGTTTATCACCATATTGCCCAAGATTAGGGTTTCATATAGCACTACATTGAATTACCCTGGATTTGAGTTCTACATTACATCAATACATCAGGGTTTCACATCACATCTCCTTTCATTAGGTTTTATATTCACTAACCCACAATTAGGGTTTACTATTCATCCCAATTAGAGTTTCATATTCAATTACCCATAATTAGGGTTTACTATTCATCTAGGTTAGGGTTTTACATTCCATAACCTTAAACTAGGATTACTCAAATCATCACCCTTAATTAGGGTTTCACTAATACCCTATATTAGGGTTTTACTCAGAAATTCCTTAAAATAGGGTTAAGATTTATTAACTTTCTCAAATAGGGTTTTCATGATCTCTTCACTAAGGATCATACCCTAATCACTACATGATTAATAATCATGTAAGAATTCCTTTCCATCCTCCTCTCAACTTGATTAGGTTACACCAACCCTACAATCAAGTATATACAACTATGATTATGATAGTGTACTAAGACATTACTTTCATAACCATTTAGGGTTGATTAATCTAAAGGTATTGAACATCTAGGTACTTAAGGGTTTCAACCTTTTTACCTAACATTAATAATCATCATTGGATCAATGGATCAACCATCATCTTGATTCTCAAAAAGATTTGATCACATTAAACCTCCATTACATGAGGTGTCCAAATGAATTGACCAATTGAATATTTAATTACAATAGGTGTCCAAGTGGATTAACCAATTGAGTCTTTAATTATATTAGGTATCCAAAAGGATTAACCATTTTGAGCCTCAAATGGTTTTGATTACATAGACCCTAAACGGTCTTGGCCTTTCAGTCTTCAAACGGTGTGAAACCGTTTGGGCACATTGCCCTTGTAACCGTTTAAGAAAATTGTATTGAAACCAAATGAGTTTGGGACTCCAAATGGTTTGGGACCGTTTGGACCCAAACGCTCTTGAGACCGGTTGGACTCAAACGTTCTTGAGACCGTTTGGTCCAAACCCTCTCACAACCAAATGGACCAAAAAGTTCCTTCAACACTTAACTAAATCAAGGTTCCAAACCATGAACCGACTATCAACTATATCCTTTATTCATTCATCATATGAACTATGGAATCACCCCTCAATTAGACCATCAATTAGGGATTTGAACCCAAATAAACTAGGATTTATAATCAAGGAACCTTCAATTAGGGTTTTGAAGTCGAGCAACCATCAATGCTTAACATTGTGGAGATCAATTCACCTGAAATCAGTGAACCATAATCAATTTATGATATGAACTGACCTCAAACGGTCTTGAGGTCATTTGGATAACCTCCAAATGGTCTTGAGACCATTTCCTCATAATTCATTAAAATTTGTGAAATCCAATTAGGGTTTAAATCATTGAATTGATCATCAACTTAGCCATTGATTGCATTTTGATTTGATGTCTCTAACTCTTCAATTACTCAGCCATACTCAAACCTAGACCTCCAAACGGTATTATTTGACCTCCAAATGGTTTTGAAACCGTTTGGGCTAATCAACCCAAAACATCAACTTAATCAATTGCAAATTCAACACTTAGCCGATTAGGGTTTCTATTTGGAAGATTGTCCATATGTGGAATTAATCAATTGGAGTCATTGGATCATCATCCAACATATACTAGGGTTCTTACCTCAAATAGTCAACCCTTCCAAATGGTCAACTCTCCTAAACGGTTCGGGGTCCAAGCCTCCAAACAGTTTGGAAACCGTTTGGTTCCAAACAGTTTGGTGAAACCGTTTGGACCAAAAGTAGTGAAACCATTTGCATATGAAACTTGTTGGAAAGTGTGCCTACTATAGTATTATCATCATAAAACCTTAGTTAAACGAAAACTACTGCCATTATCATGGTAGTTGCATCAAATAATCAAAGGGATTGCAAGGATAACAATTGAACATAATTGATTGAGAAATTGAATTCAATAACAATGAATATGGGTTCAAGTTATATAACCCGCCTTCAATTGAGCTTCAAAGCTTGGAGCTTCACATAACCAGTGGTGGAAGAAGCTTTTTCACACCACAAGGATCGTTCCTCAAGCTGTTGAGTGAAAAGGAATGGTTAGAAGTGAAGATGGGATCGAGATTTGAAGGAATCATGCATTGATTTATGATTTCCACCATGAAATCAAGATGAACAAAGGTCAAGAAGCTTACCAACAGGTTGGGGGTCGTCTTCCTGCTGTTCCTAGCTTCCTTGATCGTTTTTGCAAGCAAAGGAAAGAAGTGGATCCGAAAAAGTCCTTGGTTTTAGTGGTAAACGGTGCTTTTATAAGGAAATCAATGAGAGAGAAAATGCCTTATATAAATCCTTTAAAATCCGAAATTGTTGCCACCTCTTCCCCCTTGGTTCCTTACATGCAAATGTATCTTCATCCCCACCGAACTACCTTCCATTATCCATGAATTAAGGGAAAAGAAATTAAGCACCTTAACCTTTATAATAGTAATTATCCATAAGTGAGTGGATAATTCTTTTTCTTATAATAAGGTGAGTGGAATTTTCACCTCCTTAAGATATTTTCGTGGCCTAGCAAAGGAACAAGGGTGTTCACATTTGAAAAAATCCAACCATTATGATTTTGGTTGAAGGGCCTTCAATTAATTTATTTATTTTTGTATTAATTTGAAGTAAAGTTCCATTTATGCTTAACTCTTGATTATTTTAATATCAAGATTCTCTCTCCTTCAAAGTAGCTCAAATGAGATTCCCCTCTCATTTTCTTGCCTCTACAAGATACCAAGAATATTAGGGACCTTATTGAGGTGGTAAATTGAATATTGAACCCTGGGTTTTGGGTAAATTGCACATTACACCAAAACTAGGATTTTAATGCACAAACATTGCTTTATCAACTCTTTCTTGGTACTCAGGCTCTCACTAGCCATACCTCTGCATCATATTCATTCCCATGATACTTCAACACATGAGGAACATATTAGAATGTAAAATTTGCAAATTAACCCCTCAACTTGGGTAAATTGCACTTTAGTCCATAACAAGCAAAAAATTATTTTCAACATTATTCAAAAAGGACTAGAATGAAATATAAGTTCCTCTTGAGCCTTAATTACTTTTCAAAAGATAATATTAAGTATATAATTATCTTTCTTAAGCAAAACACCTAGGGTTAAAGCATAACCCAGGTCAGGGATGTTACAAGTTATCCACCCCTTACATGGATTTCGTCCCCAAAATCATCATCAAAATATCAAGAGAAAAGAGAAGGATACTTCCTCCTCATCTATTCCTCTGGTTCCCACGTAGCTTCTTCAATGCCACAGTGATGCCATAGAACTTTTACAAGACTTATGTCTTTCTTTTTCAGCTTTTTAATTCTTCTGTCAAGAACTAACACAGGTCCTTCAACATAAGATATATCATCATTTAGTTCTACCTCCACAGGTTGCAGAACTAACTCAGTGTCAGGATGACACTTCCTAAACATAGAGATATGAAACACTGGGTGCAATCTATGCAACTCAGATGGTAACTCTAGCTTATAGGCTACCTTTCCCATCCTTTCAATGATCGGATAAGGCCCCATAAATCTAGGAGCTAACTTCCCCTTCTTTCCAAATCTGAGGATACCTTTCCAAGGTGAGACCTTGAGGTATACCCTGTCTCCAAATTGGAATTCTAAAGGTCTATGACGCTTATCATCATATGATTTCTGTCTATCCTGAGCCGCTTTCAACTGCTGTTGTATGACTTTAATCTTCTTAGTTGTTTGCTGTACCAGCTCAGGACCCAAAAATTGATACTCTCCCATTTCATACCAACATAAAGGAGATCTACAACGTTTACCATATAAAGCCTCATATGGTGCCATCTCAATATTGTGCTGATAGCTATTATTATAAGCAAATTCTATCAAGCTCAGGTGTAGATCCCAACTTCCTACAAACTGAAGGACACATGCTCTAAGCAGGTCCTCCAAGGTTTGTATAGTCCTTTCATATTGTCCATCTGTCTGTGGGTGAAAGGGTGTACTAAACCTTAACTGCGTACCCAAAGCCTTATGGAGTCGCTCCCAAAAATGACTTGTGAACTGGGGACCTCTGTCAGAAACAATTGTAGCTGGAACCCCGTGCAAACACACTATCTCATCTATGTATATCTATGCCAGTTTCTTAGCTGTTTAGGTTGTTTTGATAGGTAAGAAATGTGCTGTCTTTGTCAACGTATCAACTATCACCCATATGTAATCATGACTTTTGTCCGTTCTTGGCAAACCAACCACAAAGTCCATGGTTACATGATCCCATTTCCAATGCGGTATAGGTAGAGGTTACATTGTTCCTGCGGGCTTTTGATGTTCAGCTTTAACCTGCTGACACACCAGGCACCGCAAAACAAACTCAACTACATCTTTCTTCAAACCAGGACACCATTACATATCTTTTAAGTTATGATACATCTTGGTGCTCCCTGGATGCATGGTGTACATTGAAGAATGAGCTTCTTCAAGAACTAACTTTCTTAAGTTATCAATATCAGGTACTACCATCCTACCATGGTAATAGACTACCTGATCATTAGAATCATGAAAGCCATCCCGCTTTTCACTACCATACTCTGATCTAATATACTGAATCACCGTATGAGCTTTCTGTGCTTCTTTAATCTACTGCCTCAGAGTAGGTTTCACTTGCATCTCAGTTAACAGCCGGACTAACAATGACACTTTAAGCTGTACATTGTCTTACCTTAAGGAGATAAGGATATCTCTCTTAGAGAACACTAAGGAATTCAACAGTGCTTTATCTAAGGCTGGTGTTGATGACTTTCTACTCAGTGCATCAACCACTACATTGGCCTTCCCTGGATGATAATCAATTGTACAATCATAGTCCTTGATTAACTCCATCCAGCGGCGTTGCCTCATATTCATCTCATGCTGTGAGAAGATATACTTTAGATTCTTATGGTCTGTGAAAATCTAGAGTATAAGATCTTGACACGAGAAGTTGGGACCATTACTCCATTCTGAAGTGTAAGATCTTGACATGGGGCTTTGGTTGTTCTCAATGTGATAGGATTTTAAAACTTGCACATCTTCACAAAGAGCCTCCATGGAGTTGGCAGAGTGATTAGAAGAACCTCTCACATGAATCTGTATGAGATATACCATGTCTTTCAACATCTTCATCATGTAGGACGGTTGAGGGATTGATGGGGCTTGCGCATTTCAGTCTACCATCTTGACTCCAGAGGGTTGCTTGTCACATGTACAAGGTACAACCAAATAAAAGAAGACAAGTTAGAAAACCGAGAAGCAAAAGCAACACAAAGAATAAAGAATAGCAATGCTGAGGGCAATAGGAAAAGCTAAGCTACACTAACTATCTAGGCCGAGCGCCTCTATCCCTGACAACGGCGCCAGAAAGCTTGGTGCGTCTGCTAGAGGTGCTATACACTAGCCGATTTGACTCGACTAGATGCACCCCACGAGATCAGATACACGTGTGGGAACACTTTCAAAATTTATATTAGCCCTAACCAAGTCGATCACAAAACTAAAAAGATCGCCCGCAAGTGCACATGGTACTGTTGTAGTATAGGTGATTGGCAAGAAAAGGGGTCGGTCCTCAGGGATAGAGGGGGCACTAGAGCTAGGGTAGTGTTTTCTATGTTCCTAGTGCGGATATTAGGGTTTGAGGGTTTTAAAAGGTTTGTTTGTAATTACACTAAGAAAACAAGAAAGGAAAGGCAAGATGGAAACTAAGTTATCAAAAAGCTAGATTATCGTAAGCAAGTTGAATCTAAGTAACTAGGCCAAGCATTTAACCAAACAAGAGCAAGATAAACTACACTACTCTAGAAAGGCAAGAAGCAATTAAGAGCTAAACTAACCACTAGCAAGAGTAAGAATCTAAGTTAACACTAAAGAGAAGAACTAAGAAATTAACTAGGTTAAGCAAAAGCAACTAAACTAGACTAGCATGAACAAGCAAGCAAAGCAAGTTGGGTTTTAACAAGATGATTAAGGTAGATGGGACATTTGGGGATGTAACTTTGATATTAGTTGGGGGAGGTTATTAGACAAGCATGGTTCTCATTTTACATCTAGATTACCAAACCAAACAATAAGACTAATGCTATTAGAATGTACCCTATACTACTAGTAGAAGACTAGGGTTAGGTGTACTTCTAATAGGATTAGCCAAATCTAGGTTTCTAGGGTAAGTGATATTGAGCAATTGAGGGTTGTGGGTAGAGATGGGAGTAGAGATGAGGATATTTGACTTCATTCCTCTAGCCATTCTAGCCTTTAGATGACCCGAGGCAATCACATCAATCCCACTTATACTAGTAACTTAGGTCTCATACCAAGTAGTAGGAGAGGGGTTAGGCATGTAGGAACAAAGGGGACTAGCTAGGGATCCCCTTTTGGGACCTAGGAATCACACCTAAGATTGCCACATGCATCCCAATTCTCCTAGAAACATGGTATCATTAAGCACTGCCAAACAAACAATTAATAGCAAAAAGTATAAATCACAAGCATGGAAATCGTATAAGAGACACAAGCATGGAGCAATCATCATAGATAAAAATGAGTTCATTACAAACCATTTTCCCCCAAAATGGTATCAAAGTCACATTTTAACCCCAAAAAGCCCACCACTAGGGGCTTAGCTACACATAGTCAAAGGAATGGCAAAAGAAAGGGGAAGAAGGTGGAGAAACGCCATGGAGCTTGAAGTAGTGGCTGAAATCCTTCAATCCAGCAGATGCAAGGTCGTCGTCCTCCTCCTTCTTGGATGGAATGGGGTAGAATGGTGGTGGGCAGTGGATGGAAGGCTTAGAAATGAGTGGTTTTATGGTGAAAATGGAGAAATGGAGTGAAATGGAGGTGGAGTGGAGTAGGTGGGAGAAAGGGTATGAAATGAATGCTCAAAGAAGCCAACCTTCGACCTCCAGCCGACTCCTAGGCTTCTAGGGGTATAGGGTTAAGTGGGGGACACAATAGGGACATCAAGTGATAAAATTGGTGGGGGTCAATGGTAGAACAGCCGTGCTGGTCAGCACGGCCGTTCTGGCCACCTCACAGCATGGGCATTCTGCTCAAAACGACTATTTTGGCCATAAAAATCAATTTCTGCAAATTCTATGAAGAGTCTGTGATTAGGGAATGTCTCAGAATGGCCATTCCTTGGTAGCACGACTATGCTAGGGTCCTTCACATGCATTTGTGTCTTGAATTTGGCCAACCATGAAGGTTATTGATTCAATACATTCCTTGACCACTTGGGGTAGGTTGGGAGTGGTTTTGGCCTCATTTTGAGCTCCTCCAAGCCTGGGGAAACCCTAGATTCAACCATCTTCTCTCCATTCCATCAAGTAGTGGCCAAAGTACCTGTAAAACATGCAAAAATCATTCTTAAGTGCATTTGATAGTAAAACACATATTGGAGAAATTAACTTGCAATCTACTTTGTTTAGATGTGATAAAAGTACAAAAAGGCACAAGATGGAGCCCTAAAATAGGGCTACATCACCACCCCAAACTTAAAACATACTTGTCCTCAAGTATGCTCCAACTCAATCTCTCTTTTTAGGTTCTTTTCAACAAAAATGAATGAAAAATGCATAGCAACAAATAATTATTCAGTACATGGTCTTGGAGTGACTAAGTGCATGTGCTTCACCTCTCTCCTCTCCTCTTTCGCAAACCATTCATGAACTGAGCACTGAGCATACAAAATTCAAATATAAAACATAGAAACACAAGTTGTCCATATGTCCTTCATGTCATTCTGGGTAAACCATTTCATGTTGGTGTTAATCAAAGATGACTAGGAGTATTGTTTTGCTTTCATGCATTCACTCTTATGCCTTAAACCACACTAGATGACCCACTTGACTGTAGAAAGGGTAAAGTGAGCTAGATTTTATGTTTTCTAGCTGAATGGGTGTGAAAAAGGAAGAAATGATTGCGGTAAGATTTTGGAGTGCTTTTACACACTCATGTTTTCTTTATTTGAATGCTCTTAAATAGGAGCATCCTTTTATTTTATTTTTTCTTTTATTTTTCTTTTCTTTTTCTTTGCCCTTGGTGTAGATAGGGCATATGGTGGATAGAGTGAAACGGGGAGGTTGAGATGTGGCCACCCCAAACTTTTGGGGGTGGCTACTACTGCTATGTGCACTTTGGCATCTTTACATGAGGCGGAGAGGTATGAAGGTGGTAAAAGAATGGTCGGATCAAAGAGGGGTCATTAGTGTAGTTTCCAACATAAGACTTCCTGCATGAAAGCTAATCCAACACTTCACCAAATGATATCACACCACATGATAGAACAACATGACATTCACATTTATACCAAGTGATTCCATAGGCTTTAAGCGCTTGTAGCTTACTCAATTCATGATTCAACCAAAACATCACAAAATTAAGACATATGGTGCACATGTAAAAAGTCAACAAACAAGACCATATGGCAATAAGATCTAAGAAAGTAGCATGCATTTGCCAAAGTATTAAAAACATTTCATTTCAAACGGTGGATATCAATTCAAAACATACTTTTAGGGCAAGAACATTCAAGTTTGGGCAAAATTGGCCAAAATGGTGCCAATTTTGCATTAAATCACATCTAAACCTACTTTAGGGAAATTTAAAACATAAAGTAGAAAATCCTAGTTAAAATGAACAAGAAATTACCGAAAACTACATGAGAATGCAATCCATGATATGGAAGAGCAAAAAGAGCAAATTTTATGAAAAATTACTAAGAAAATGCATGAAAGTAAACTACATGTATGCATGAATGCAAACACACAAGGTCATGATAGACAAGTATGAAAGTTAGTCAAACTATTTGATCATCTTGCAAAAATTTAGCACAAGGTACATGGATGAAAATGTTGTGAAAGAAGGGCTTACTTCCCTACCACCCTAAACTTTTAAATCATGTTGTCCTCAACATGAAATAGAAGTTTAGAATAGTAGGGTAAAGGGGATGGAGTCGTGGAAGGCAACCACCAAGAGATGGAGTGATCAATGTAGCCTAGGTGAGTAGGGCAGGACCACCACGGTCGTGCCAAACAACACATCCATTTTGTCTTTCCGGTTACACGACCGTGCTGCCTGGCACGACCGTTCTCAACTGCTTCCTATAGCTTTTCTACTATTTTGCAATGTTCTCTTCAACTATGATCTTCTCCTTGGCTGGACCCTTTTTGCATCATCTTTTCTTCCTTGTACCTGTACTAACATGATTCACAAACAAAAACATATCAAGTATAGTGTGTGTGTGTGTTTGTTTTGTGGAAAAGAAAGCAAAAGTATCAAAAAGACAAGGTTCGAGAATCTCAAACCACGTGGGTTGCCTCCAACTAGCGCTAAAGTTAGAGCCTTTAGCCAGGCTTGTTGTTCCTCCATCAATCCACCATTGTCCAAAAGTAAAATGTTTTCTTCCTCATCATACACAATCCTCTCAAATGGCTTCATTGTTTGTTCTTCGTCCTAAGGGTTATGTGAGTTTCTCAAGTGTCTTTCTTCATTTGTCTCTCCTCCAGGGTCATCATCATAGGTCTCAATGTAAGAATCCTCATCAAAAAAACTTTTTAGCTCATCTAAGATGACCTCCTTGGGCATCTTCCCTCTCATATTCTTCTTGAAGGTGAAGACACCCTTATGGACCCTTACATAAGTTGGGATTTGCTTGATGATGGCAAGCAATGAGGTGTTTGCCTTAGTCAATCTTAAGACCTTCAAAATTTTCATGCCATAGTTTTGCCTTCCCTTGAGGAATGGGTCTTCATAGACATCAATGAGAGGGGTTTCCATCCTATTGGACACTTGCAATCCTAAAAATATCACATTGGGCTGTCTTGGATCAACAATGGGAGAACTTGGTGGTTTCATCTCAAAGGAAGATGGGACAGAAGATATTATCTTCTCAAAATCTGGCAGGACTGTAGAATTTTTAGTGCACTTAGCACTCTCACAAGGACTTTACGACAGGGGTTATCCATCATGATCTTCATCTAATTGCTTCCCTCCCTTGTTGAGCTCCTCTATAACCTTGTCACACCTTAAGATTGAAATCGTATCCACTTTCTCATGGGGAGGAGGGGGAGAAAGTGATGGTTGTGGTGGTGTTGGTGGTAGTGGTGGATTAGGATTGTGAAGGATGTAGGATGGTTCTTGTGGAGGTGGGTGGTATGGGGGTGCTTCTTGTGGTTGATGTTGTGGTTGTGCTTGTGAGGTGTGTTGGAAGTTGTATGAAGGTTGAGGAGGTGGTGGATCATAGATAACTAGAGGGGGGACCATATAACTATATGCATTGTTTGGGTTGGCTATGATTTGGGAAAGGAGTCTTCCCTCCTCACAAAGGGCAAGTGAAAGGGAAATCTCATCCAGCCTTTGCTCAAGACGATCAATGGTTTGTCCTTGAAAGGACACCTCTCTCTTCACTTCATCAAGGCTTCTCAACCTTGCAAGAACTTCTTCTTCAAACATGGAGTTGTCTCTTGGCTCGCGGTCTCCTTGTGGTTCCCATGAGAAGTTGGGACCATTTCTCCATTTTGAAGTGTAAGAGCTTGACATGGGGCTTTGGTTGTTCTAAATGTGATAGGATTTTAAAACTTTCACATCTTCACAAAGAGCCTCCATGGAGTTGGCAGAGTGATTAGAAGAACCTCCCACATGAATCTGCATGAGATACACCATGTCTTTCAACATCTTCATTATGTAGGGCGGTTGAGGGATTGAAGGGGCTTTTACATCTCTGTCTACCATCTTGACTCCAAAGGGTTTCTTGTCACATGTACAAGGCACAACCAAACAAAAGAAGACAAGTTAGAAAACCGAGAAGCAAAAGTAACACAAAGAATAAAGAATAGCAATGCTGAGGGCAATAGGAAAAGCTAAGCTACACTAACTAGCTAGGCCGAGCGCCTCTATCCCCGACAATGATGCCAGAAAGCTAAGGGCATCTGCTAGAGGTACTACACGCTAGCCGATTTTACTCGACTATATGTGCCCCACGAGATCAGACACACGTGTCGGAACACTTTTGAAATTTATATTGGCCCTAACCAAGTCAATCACAAATCTAAACTGGTCACCCGCAAGCGCATGGGATACTGTTGTAGTATAGGTGATTGGCAAGAAAAGGGGTCGGTCCTCAGGGATAGAGGGGGCACTAGAGATAGGGTAGTGTTTGCTATGTTCCTAGTGCAGAGATTAGGGTTTGAGGGTTTTAAAAGGTTTGTTTGTGATTACACTAAGAAAACAAGAACGGAAAGGAAAGATGGAAACTAAGTTATCAAAAAGCTAGATTATCCTAAGCAAGTTGGATTTAAGCAACTAGGCCAAGCAATTAACTAAATGAGAGCAAGATAAACTACACTACTCTAGCAAGGCAAGAAGCAATTAAGAGATAAACTAACCACTAGCAAGAGTTAGAATCTAAGTTAACACTAAAGAGAAGAACTATGCAATTAACTAGGTTAAGTAAAAGCAACTAAGCTAGACTAGCATGAACAAGCAAGCAAAGCAAGTTGGGTTTTAACAATATGATTAAGGTAGGTGGGCCGTTTGGGGATGTAACTTTGATATTAGTTGGGGGAGGTTATTAGACAAGCATGGTTCTCATTTTACATCTAGATTACCAAACCAAACAATAAGACTAATGCTATTAGAATGTATCCTATACTACTAGTAGAAGACTAGGGTTAGGTGTACTTCTAATAGGATTAGCCAAATCTAGGTTTCTAGGGTAAGTGATATTGAGCAATTGAGGGTTGAGGGTAGAGATGGGAGTAGAGATGAGGATATTTGACCTCATGCCACTAGCCATTCTAGCCTTTAGAATACCTGAGGCAATCACATCAATCCCACTTATACTAGTAACTTAGGTCTCATACCAAGTAGTAGGAGAGGGGTTAGGCATGTAGGAACAAAGGGGACTAGCTAGGGATCCCCTATTGGGACCTAGGAATCACACCTAAGATTTCCACATGCATCCCAATTCTCCTAGAAACATGGTATCATTAAGCACCACCAAACAAGCAATTATTAGCAAAAAGTATAAATCACAAGCATGGAAAAGGGATAAGAGACACAAGCATGGAGCAATCATCATAGATAAAAATGAGTTCATTACAAGCCATTTTCCCCCAACATGGTATCAAAGTCACATTTTAACCCCAAACAGCCCACCACTAGGGGCTTAGCTACACATAGTCAAAGGAATGTCAAAAGAAAGGAGAAGAAGGGGGAGAAACACCATGGAGCTCAAAGTAGTGGCTGAAATCCTTCTCTCCAGCCGCTGCAAGGTCGTCGTCCTCCTCCTTCTTGGATGGAATGGTGTAGAATGGTGGTGGGCAGTGGATGGAAGGCTTAGAAATGAGTGGTTTTATGGTGGAAATGGAGAAATGGAGTGAAATGGAGGTGAAGTGGAGTAGGTGGGAGAAAGTGTGTGAAATGAATGCTCAAAGAAGCCAACCTTCAACCTCCAACCGCCTCCAAGGTTTATATAGAGGTCTAGGGGGTCTAGGGTTAAGTGGGGGGAAGAATAGGGACATCAAGTGATAAAATTGGTGGGGCTCAATGGTAGCACGGGCATGATGGTTAGCACGGCCGTTCTGGCCACCTCCCAGCATGGGCATTCTGCTCAAAACTGCCGTTTTGGCCATAAAAATCAATTTTTGCAACTTCTGTGAAGAGTCTGTGATTTTGGTATGTCCCAGAACGGTCATTCCTTGGTAGCACAGACGTGCTAGGGTCCTTCCCATGCATTTGGGTCTTGAACTTGGCCATCCATGAAGGTTATTTATTCAATACATTCTTTGACCACTTGAGGTAGGTTGGGAGTGGTTTTCGCCTCATTTTGAGCTCCTCCAAGCCTGGGAAAACCCTAGATTCAGCCATCTTCTCTCCATTCCATCAAGTAGTGGCTAAAGTACCTATAAAACATGAAAAAACCATTCTTAAGTGCATTTGATAGTAAAACACATATTTGGGAAATTAACTTGCAATCTACTTTGTTTAGATGTGATAAAAGTACAAAAAGGCACAAGATGGAGCCCTAAAATAGGGTTACATCATCTACCAGCCTCATCTTGCTTCAAGCAACACGGGATGTCTGTAGGTATACTAGCATGGTAGTGTTTTCGATAGGATTACCACTATATCAATCAAGGGGGAAGACATGATTGTATAAAAGGTAATTGACCCTCCTCGCAATGGAAAATGACTCACCTATATATAGACATTTTTTCTTGTTCGGTGCCCCACCCAAAAAAAGCAAATGCGACCAATCTTCTCTCAATGCTCTAAGAACCACACCCAATATGGACTAAACTGTCACACAAGATTATAAACCTATCTCACCTACCTCTTTCAAGAGAGAATAGCTCAAACCATGGAAGGAATACAACCCTAGGTAGTTAAGAGCAGATATCGAGGTGGAGAACCTTCTTGATGATGCAAACTATTAGGGAAGACCATTATGTATTCCTAGAGTCACTTTAATCTATTGAGTAACGACTCTTTATTTGTTGCCTAGATCCTTTACTCTAAATACAAAGTTAAATTGATCCACTTGAATGAGACACATTGACATATAAGTAGAAACTAATCAAGAAAATAGATATGAAATACTCAAAATCCATTTCAGATCACGCTTACATATAATCGTTCCATCCTTTTATCCAAAAATAATATGATCTTTGATTCCTAAGACCAGATTCACCAATCTGGTCCTTACCTTGACAAAAAAAACATTTATTTAGAGGGAGAATGAGATACAATGAACATGGTTTTTTAGGGAGAGATATGGGTACATCAAGCATGAAAGTGACAAAAAGAAGAGGAAATCCAATCCAATATAATACAAGTGAAGGTCTTGGCTAAAGCACAATGTGAAATAGTGAGATAAGGAGGAAATATAATAATTGATGTGGCCTTAATGGTTGGATGAGAAAGAGTGTTTTCCCTGGTTGGATGAGAAAGAGAGTTTTCCCTAAGATGTGCTTGGGTACCTATAATTGTAAGATAAATCATTGCAAGCACCACGAAAGTGGTTGATGATGTAGTTTATATTTCACAATCCAATATTGATGGAATGTGATAAACATACAGTCATATACCCTAAATCCTTCACTTGGCCTTTTTTGAGATCTTAGTACAAAAGAGAAAACTCTTGACATTTAATAATTATGTCCAAGTTATATAAATATTCATTTAAGGATTGCACATATGAAATTAAGAAATATACTTCAAAGATTTTCTTCAGTTTCATGTTACACAGGATGCGATCATGGATAGTTAACCATATAAAGTAGCCCAACTTTTAGGGTCTCGTGAGCTTATCCTAACAGAAACAAGGGGTGGGTCTTTACCAAGTTTGAAATATGATGACTATAGGGAGGGAAAAAGTGCAACATGCCACTCTTCATTCTTTACTTGAAGGAAGATGAATAGGCGCATGATAGGTCTACCATTTCGAATGATGATGCCCTCTTGGCCTCATAAATCAAAAACCTTATTTAGGTGATTGAGTTGTTAACCCCCATGTGGATGAAAATCCCACTACATCAAGATTCTTTTGACGTTGCATAAAAGCCATTATTTTACATTTCTCTAGAAATAAAAAATGCTATTAGGAGAAGTGGAAGAATGTTATCAAAATGTTTGTGGGTTTGATTACTTGTTTTTTTATTAATTTTAATCTTATAAAAAGGAGGGATAATGATTGGTTCACCATTCATGACTTGGATAAGGAAAAATACTATGGTGTGATTGAAGATTAGATTCAACATGTGGGGGTTTTGGGGGAAAAGTAGTAGAAGCACACTTAACTCACTCTTTTGATTATGTATTTCATTTACAATCGAAGTCCATGATACACTCTCACCCAATTTTTATTAAGCCTACAAAATCTATACTGATAGAAACTACCATCATATAATCATTTCCACAAACAAGACTAGATAAGTAGAAGAATAGATCGACAATGCAATTCCTTGGGTAGGTGAACATGAGATGATAAGTTATAGTGTCCAAGACTCCATATACAAAAAATGGATCACATACTAAGGTTTTGGATAAAGGATTAACACGATGAAAGGGGATTTCCTCAATCTCACACTGGAATAGGGTTTTCTACCCCGAGCTTATCATTAATTGGGTTCGGGTGGTTGTTGGTTTTGAGATCCATTAGAAAATGCTTCTTTATGCCCCAGGTCTCTATCACAACTCATATTAGTTCCCAAATACTACACCTTATTCATTCTTGGATGCTCACTAGACAATGTTGTAGTGGATCTGACAATGTAGGAGAATGATTATCCAACAATAGAATAATCCCCTCCTTGTTGGGATACTTGCATCTTGTAGAATTCCATTTCAAGTATTCTCCAAGGTGACATATGAAAGAAGGATGCATACACCTCATTTGGTTTTATTGAATCTAACTGAGGCAAATAATATTTTTGTTTACAATCCACAATTTTAATTTCTTTCCCACACAAAACCACCACTTTAAGCTATTTTAAATGATTTTGATTTTTCAATTATTACATATAGATCATATTCTTATATTTAAGGCTAAATATCGATTTTCAATTCTACTTTGATGTATTCCAGTGGAGGAAAATGTTTGATAGAATGAAAATCTAAGAAAGGAATATACCACCTTCTTTAGGTTGCCTACAACTTGGAGCGTGCCAACAAGAATCCTCAGGTGAGGTGAAAGTTGACACGAGGATGTCAATGTACCATTTTGAATCATCTAGTTTTTCACGATTGCAATATTGGAAAAAATAATATTAAAAGTATGAGTACATTTTTACTTATTTTTTTATGACTGAGAGAATCCACTCCGGGCGAAGCCGACATGGTAAACTCTCAAGGCATGAGAGGGTGTGGTCTGGTCACCCCCCTCCCGTGCCTAATCAGTGTGAGTTGTCATTTGCAAAGTGCCTTCGGTGAGGTTCGAACCTGGGACCTTCATTGGGACTTACCGAGCTCTTATCACCCGGGCTAATATGGCTAGACAAAATACTATAATAATATTTTTCCCAAATTAGATACATGAGTCTTGATCTTAATATTAGTAGGTATGGAATTGCAACAGAATCATATATAATCACATTGGTATTCTACTTATCATTTCAAAGTTTCATGTCTTATTTTAATATCCACTACTACATATATGACACATCGTTGATTTTTTTCCAAGGAAAACTGACAGTGTGAATTTATATCGTCGGTTCCCTCAAGCAAACCACTACAACTGGCAAACTAAGAAAATACGAGCTGCATTTTATTTATATAGTCTGTTTTTTCACAAACCAATCGATGAGATAAATCGTCTGTGAAGATACAATTTGCATAAAGTTTTTGGGTGACATTTCATTTGCCTCAAAAAATCATTTTTTTTTTAAATTTATGATACATAACTGCTATAAACGTTCCTAGCTTTGTCGGTAATCCAAGAGATTTAAGATAATCTTAATTCTTGTCATTATTTTGTTAGTAATATTCTATGTTGTCCTTTATATTAACTTTTGTAACCTTAAATACTTGTTTGGGAAACTCATAATCATGACTTAAGTGTACTATAAAGATCTGAGTTGGAGTTAATATAGCATTGACCCATACATGTATGTAAGAAGAGAGTTAATGACATTGGAGAAAATAATTAATAAATAATTTTTCCTCAGAGAATATTATCAAAACAATATTGTAAGATTGTAGAGAATTCAATTATGAATCCAATAAGAAAAAGAATGAATCAAATCGGAGTTAAAATGAGAGACTTATGCCCTTTTTAGTAAACATGTACAGAGTACCGAGACCGACACTGCAACCGCGACACGACGTCGTGTGCCATGATTGCAACCGACACTACGAACACAATGCTACATCGTGTGTCGTGACCCGCGATGCAAGTTCCGCGACCCGCGACGTTGCGCCGTGTGCTGCGACCGCGACGAATGCCGCCCAGGACAACCAATCGTAAAATGATCATATATTGGGCTATACTTATCTATTTTCAACGAAATGAAGTGTGTTGGAGCCGCAATTCGATCCTCTATCTTCTTATATACCTTAATACACGAGAAAGATACCTGGAAGGTGATTTATGGGGTGATTTTTGGGGAAGAATGTGAAGAACAGTGGAAATCTAAAAGGGTTGCCATAGATTTGACTTGGTAAGTAGTTTTAATTGTAAATTCTTCCTTTTCTTCCTTTCCCCTTGCTCAGAATCCTTGATCCATTGAATTTGAGGTTTGGGTTAACCTCTGACCTTCATTTTCTACCTACATCAGACCTTCTTTAGGGCTGAAAGGAAGAAGAAACTACTGATTTGCTAGGGTATTGCTATGGATTTGAGATTTTTAGAGATGTGCTACGTTTTTAAGGTATTTTCACACCTTAGGGTGAGTGGGTACTTCCTTTAAATAGTAGAATGTACAAAAAATGAGTTAAATCATTAATAATTTTCAATTTTTTAGTATGCATGTACAAACTGTAAATGGTCTTTTGATCTGGCTTTTACAAGTTGATATGAAATGGTTGATTTATCTATGGTGATGAATTTCAGATGATGAAATCATATTAAAAATGGGTACAATCAATCTAAATGATAATTCTTAAAGTATTTTTAGAGGTTATAAAAGTAATCTAAAATCTAAGATTTTCGGCTATGACTGAAATTGTTGTATAAATGAATAAAGAAGTTTGCCTAGTTGAATCTCCTTGGTTACGAATGATTGTTTTATTTGTATGCGTATTACATATATGTTAGATAAGATCTTAGATTTCATTCTATGATATCAATGTTTGCTTGATATATCAGTAAGGAGGGTGAAACCCTAAATGAATGGAAAGTTGGAGGTTTCCAAATAGACATCTTGATTCAATGTTATTTTTGATGTATGATGTTTAAGTAAATGGCGTAGAAACCCTAGTTCGGTTCATTACAGGGTTTCATATATATATTTGATTATATGTGAACTAGAGAGAGCAATTCTTATTGAATGATGCTATGATGTATTCAATCCTTATGTGAGTTATTGTGATAAGTGAATGAGGTAAATGAAACCCTAATGATAGGGTGTTCAGTTAAATAGGTATTGTGATATCAATGTTTCTTAGTTTGAGATGTGGTGATGCTTAACAGGTCAGTTGTGGTAAATGTTATCAGATGGTTTATGAAATGAACGGTTTACAAAGATGAACAAAGATATGTTGATGTGATGATTGAATTGTGAATTTAAAGAGTGAATTAGACATGTAGATGCCCTAAACACTATAGAATCCTCACAGGATGAGGCCTGCGCTGTGAAGAAGAAACAGTTTCTTGACTGGAGGTAGTCCATATCGAGGTAAGCCGGAGCGCACCAGTATGGTGTGGGGGTCTTGACCAGTAGGGCAGACTCTTTACAGTCGTGTGGTACCCAACACCAACCGGGGATGCCGGTGGTACCTGTGTTACATGTTGAGTGATCAGTGGTCAGTAGGTCCACTGATGCACAATAAGCCTGAGGGCTTTGACTCACCGCTTGAGTAACCAGGTTGAGAGGTGGAGCATGATATATCCGTCCGCTCCCATTAGCCACCGAGAGGCAGACGTGCCGAGGCCCGCTTCAGATGGGGTCTTACTCAAGAGATAGGCTTAGGAACCCGGGCATGCTTCTAAGCCTTATACAGTGAGATTGTAGCTTGTTGCGATTCTTTCACATGTTGTGGTACACCTCATGTGGGTTCAGGGCAAAATAAGATGAATGAGAGGTTAACCAAGTGTGTGAAGTTATTGAATTATCCTTTGTATGTTTTTGAGTTATTAGTTCTCTTTGAGATTAATCAAGCATGTTCATATATTGTTTCACTGTTGTAGATATCAAGAGTATCTTGACATATTTACATTTGTGAATGATTAATCTCTTTAAAGATTACTACTATTATAATTGATATCTATTGCTCAATAGTATATCTGTAATTATAATAGTGCTTTAGACCATTTCTTTGAAGTACTCATTCACTGAGCGAGTAGGATCACCCCTCTACTCACAATTTTTAGGCATAACTCGTGGACTTGAAGAAGGTCAATCCATCAAAGTAGATCAACCGTAGGAGTTAAGTATGAGATCAGTTAAGTTCAGTCGGTCCCTGTCACTCTAAGTCCTTGTATAGGGTTGAGAGAGAGTTCTAAATGATGTTTTGTATCTTTGTTTCCTTAATAAGAGAGAATGTATCTGATTATCATGTCGTATGTATATGGAAGTGTGAGAAATAGAATGAGTGTATGGATGTGTATCATTAATGTTGATATCATATTAGAGTAATCAAAGTTTAATTCTCTTGTAAGTTTGATTATGTGATTGAATGCGAGAAAACAAAGAGTTTGAAATGAAATAAAGGAAAAAAAAGTTGGGAGTGAACTTTGTATTAAGTATAATCCTCAAACTTATGCCCTAATCTCATAATTAGTGGTACTCATGGGATGTGGGTCTAACAACTTGGTATCAGAGCTTAGGCTGAGTCGTCAGGGACCATTAGGATAGAAAGTCAGAGTTATAAGTGTGGCAGTTAGGAGGTGATGTGTCTATAGCTCTCGGAGGTCTGAGTATTTAGATACCCTGGCCCGGTATCTGAATACTTAGGTTGACCAGTATCAAGCTACTCTATGTATTCTTCTCTGGATGCCCTGGCTAGGTATGCAGAGGAAGGATGGGCTAGAGAGAAATCCTAGAAATCTTAGGGTTAGGAGACCAGAAAGTAACAAAGGAGTAAGAGATTAAACATAGAATGTGATACAACTCTTGCTTTATATTGCTTCTTTGATTGGAGATCAATAGAAATGCTCTTGTATATAAGAATTCATATTATCAATTTGTAGAATATGTATGGTTCTTTTAAATTTTTGTGTATCATGAAGTTTATTTAGTTATTATTTGTATCAAGTAGACTAGAAGTTATGTTTAAATGAATTTACCCTGAGTAAATATTCTTTCCACATGTTTGAAATAAGTAGGATCTGGTTAACCCTGAGTAGCTCTTGGATTTAGGACTGCAGGTTTGGCCTGGTCCAGCTGGAAGGGTGCGTTACTGGGATCTAATTGCTCCTATTGAAAATATAATAAGGGTAGACTATGGATAAATTAGACCCACATCATAGTGAGAATGTACATACACTAAGATGTTGAAACATATGAGAAAGATTAGAATAGTTAAGAATCAATTGGAACTGATATCTGAGATCCAACTTTGAGGCCTCATATGAGAAACCCTTAATTAGGAATAAAGGAACACAACATAAGGTTCAAATTAAGTTTAATGATTAGTATTATATGAACTCTAAATATGAAATATGGAAAAGATATGAGAAAAGTATGTAAGTGCCAAGATAGTAAGAATCAATCATGAGGAATGGATCATATAATCGAGTAAAATACTTTGATGTACTCCAAAGCAAAGGGAAAATAGAAGAAAAGAGTTAAGCATAAAATAATTACATAGAATTGAAGAGTCTTCAGAAGAGTTAAAGTAAAGACAATTAGATGAACATGTAAAACATAAGAACATGACAATAAACTTAGTTGAAACAAAGAGGAATGTTAGAAATGATGAGCTTGATTAAGGAATGAGGGTTATGATATAATTGAGAGCATGGAATGTATACCTTTATTATGAGATTTAATACATTCATCCTTACTACCTTTGGATTCTAAGTCTCTATAGAACAACAAACTAGTTTGTAAAAGAAGAACAAAAGTGTAGCTTAACATATGAATAAGTCATACAAAGGTAGACTATATTCAGGAAGGAAAAACTTGATTGAAAGAGAAACTAAGTTTGACCCATGCATGAGCCGTTTGATTTAAAATGAAGGATATGTAATGTATTAAACATGAGGTGAAACTTGTAGAGAGATTATTGATTTACAATTTCAACTTCACAAATAGAAGGATAAAAAGAAATATGTGCAACATGGTATACATGATCATACACATGAATAAGCAACATGATCATAAGAGAAAATTAGAAGTTAAAGATGACATGTGGAAGAGTAGTATATGGTAAGAGGATTATGGAAAGTAAGGAAGGGTTTGAAACATGATGGAGTAATATATATTATAAAAGAGAGAGGTTAGGAGATTCAAGCAAGTGCTAATTAGTCAAGTATCCTTGTTAATAACCAATTAAACCTACATACGAGAAATGTATTAAGGGAATTTTTGAAGATAAGAATTCTAAGTCTCAGAATAATCTTCACTTTCATATCTTCCTTAATGAGATCAATTTGGGAATGAAGTGATAAGAATATGAATCATATATGATGCATAACCACCATGGTAGAGACACCTAGTGAATCTAATAATGACACACAATATGATGATGAAACCCTAGTTGGGTAAATTGAGAATGTAATCTATATGAATGGCCAAATAAGGGAAAGGAAATTCAAGTGATAAGATAAGGAAGATTTTAGTGAAACTTGTGAGATCCAAAGTTTGAATTTCAAATTCAAGGTGTAAAGTCACATCACAATAACATCATGCATCTGATAAGGACCAAACCCTAGAATGTTTAGAGTTGTAGCAGTTCAAGGGATGTCACTAGTGATTTGATCTTGGATACTAGCGTATCTATTAAAGAAGATCATGAGATTTGCACAATGATTAGTAAACTAGCACTGATAGTAGTCCAGGGTTTATAGGTGGCTCATATTAAAGGTAGATAAACAACATGGAAATGATTTAGATAAATGGATAAGAAATAGATTTGAAATATAAGTGGTGTGATTTGAACAAAAGGAGAAGTGCAACATGAGGAAAGTGTAATCTAAAATAAAGTTTTGCAGTGATAGAAAGAATGATGAATAATCTATTCTTACTATGAATGTTTTAATGTTAGGGATGTTTATTCTATATGATCAAAATGAGAAGGATAAGTAATAAGAAGTAAGTTGTAATGAATCAGGAGAGAAATAAGAGAAAACAATGGCTTTCAGTTATATGTAAATTTGTTTTTAGAAGTATAATTTGTTGAAGGTATATTAAGGGATGAAAATTTGTTTTACATATGACTTCAATAGTACATGTGCGAGCAATATACTAAATTGGAATGAGTTTTATGGTTTCAATCATTCATATCAGTAGTCTAACTCAATTTTTTATGATTATTGTTACTTATAGTTTTGCAGCTCATGAGTGTTTTTTTTTCTATTTGAGTAGCACAATAGTAAAAATTCAAAACAACTTGATGAACTCTCTTTTGTGACTTAGAGGTAATACAAAACAATAGTACATATTGAGCCGTATGAATTGAGATAGTTGGATCAGATTATCAATGTTGACGTAACACCTCAAGAGTATGAAACTATTGAAAATGGTTGTTTTGTCTTTCTCTTTCCAATGATTAATTGTGGCATAGATAATTATTTTGTTATCATTGAGAAGGGTTGCTTAAAATCTATTGTGATTAGAAGAGGAACAAATGACTCAATGTTGAAAATAAAATTCTAGACCGCAAAATTTGAAAGCTTTAAAAGAGAGAGATACCCTTAGTAAAGGTTCTTTGGAGGAATCATGGTGTAGAAGAAGTTACCTGGGAAGTGGATACAAAGATGTTTAACAAGTATCCTTTCCTCTTTTAGAAATTTTGAGATGAAATGTTTTATTAGAGAGGGAGAATTGTTATAACCCATTCCTAGCTTTGTCGGTAATCCAAGAGATTTAAGATAATGTTAATGCTTGTCATGCATTTGTTAGTAATATTCTATGTTGTGCTTTATATTAACTTTTATAACCTTAAATACTTGTTTGGGAAACGCATAATCATGACTTAAGCATATTATAAAGATCCGAGTTGGAGTTAATATAGCATTAACCCATACATGTATGAAAGAAGAGAGTTAATGCCATTGGTGGAAATAATTAATACATAATTTTTACTCTGAGAATATTATCAAAATAATATTGTAGGTTTGTAGAGAATTCAATTATGAATCCAAAATAAAAATGAATGAACCAAATTGGAGATAAAATGAGAGAGTTATGCCCTTTTTAGTAAACATGTACAAAGTATCGTGACTGACACTTCGACCGCAACGCTGCGTCGTGTACCACGACCACGACCACGACATTGTGTCGTATGCCACGACCCGCGATGCTGCGTCATGTGCCGTGACCATGACGAATGCTGCCCATGACAACCAATCGTAAAATGATCATATCTCGGGCTATACTTATCCATTTTCAATGAAATGAAGTGCGTTGGAACAATAATTCGATCCAATATCTTCTCAAACACCTTTCTCTATGAGAGGGTGACCTAGTAGGTGATTTTTGGGGCGATGTTTAGGGAAGAATGTGAAGAGTAGTAGAAATCCAAAAGGGTTGCCATATATTCGACTTGGTAAGTAGTTTTAACCATTGATTCTTCCTTCTCTTCCTTTCCCCTTGCTCAGAACCCTTGATCTATCGAATTTGAGGTTAGGGTTAACCTCTGACCTTCATCTTCTACCTACAACAGACCTTCTTTAGGGCTGAAAGGAAGAAGAAACTACTGATTTGCTAGGGTCTTGCTATGGATTCGAGATTTTTAGAGATGTACTGCATTTTAAAGGTATTTTCACACCTTAGAGTGAGTGGATACTTCCTTTAAATAGTACAATGCACAAAAATGAGTTAAATCATCAATAAATTTCAAATGCTTAGTATGCGTGTACAAACTGTAAATGGTCTTTTTGATCTGGCTTTTGCAAGTTGATATGATTTGGATGATTTATCTATTGTGACAGATTTCAGATGATGAAATCATATTAGAAATGGGTACAATCCATCTAAATGATAATTCTCAAGTATTTGTAGAGGTTATAAAAGTAAACTAAAATCTAAGATTTTCGGCTATGACTGAAATTATTGTATAATTGAATAAAGTAGTTTGCCTAGTTGAATCTCCTTGGTTACGAATGATTGTTTTATTTGTATGTGTATTACATATATGTCAGATAAGATCTTGGATTGCATTCAATGATATTAATGTTTTCTTGATATATCAGTAAGGAGGGTGACGCCCTAAATGAATGGAAAGTTGGAGGTTTACAAATAGACATCTTTATTCAATGTTATTCTTGATGTATGATGTTTTAGTAAATGGCATGGAAACCCTAGTTCAGTTCATTACATGGTTTCATATATATATATATATATATATATATATATATAAACACACACAATTATATGTGAACTATTGAGAGCAGTTCTTATTGAATGATGTTATGATATATTCAATCCTTATGCGAGTTATGTGATAAGTGAATGAGGTAAATGAAACCCTAATGATAGGGTGTTTAGTGAAACAAGTATTGTGATATCAATGTTTCTCAATTTGAGATGTGGTGATGCTTAACAGGTCAGTTGTGGTAAATGTTATCAGATGGTTTATGAAATGAACAGTTTACAAAGCTGAACAAAGATATGTTGATGTGATGATTGAATTGTGAATTTAAAGAGTGAATTAGACATGTAGATGTCCTGAACACTATAGAATCCTCACAGGATGAGGCCTGCACTGTGAGGAGGAAACATTTTCCCAACTGGAGGTAGTCCATATTGAGGCAAGCCGAAGCGCACCAGTAGGGTGCAAGGGTCTTGACCAGTAGGGTAGACTCCTTACAGTTGTGTGGTATCCAACACCAACCGTGAATGCCGATGGTACCTATGTTACATGTTGAGTGATCAGTGGTTAGTAGGTCCACTGATGCACAATAAGTCTGAGATCTTTGACTCATCGCCTGAGTACCCAGGTTGAGAGGTGGAGTCTGAGATATCCGGTCGCTCCCATTAGCTGCTGATAGGTAGATGTGTCGAGGCCCACTACAGATGGGGTCTTACTCAAGAGATAGGCTTAGGAACCCAAACATGCTTCTAAGCCATGTACAGTGAGATCATAGCTTGCTGTGATTCTTTCACATGTTGTGGTACACCTCATGTGGGTTCAGGGCATAATAAGATGAATGAGAGGTTAACCAAGTGTGTGCAGTTATTGAATTATGCTTTGTATGTTTTTGAGTTATTAGTTCTCTTTGAGATTAATCAAGCATGTTCATATATTATTTCACTATTATAGATATCCAAAGTATCTTGACATGTTTACGTTTGTGAATGATTAATCTCTTTCAAGCTTACTACTGTTATAATTGATATCAGTTGGTCAACAATATATATATATATATAATTATAAAAGTTCTTTAGACTATTTCTTTGAAGTACTCATTCATTGAGCGAGTAGGCTCACCCCTCTACTCACAATTTTTAGGAATAAATTGTGGACTTGAAGAAGGTCAATGCATCAGAGTAGATCAACCATAGGAGTTAAGTATGAGATCAGTTAAGTTCAGTCGGAACCTATCACTCTAGGTCCTTGTATAGAGTTGAGAGAGAGTTCTAAAAGCTTTTTGTATCTTTGTTTCCTGTATAAGAGAGAATGCATCCAGTTATCATATCGTATGTATGTGGAAGTGTGAGAAATAGAATGAATTTATGGATGTGTATCATTAATGTTGAGATCATATTAGAGTAATCAAAGTTTAATTCTCTTGTAAGTTTGATTATGTGATTGAATGGGAGATAACAAAGAGTTTGAAATGAATTAAAGGAAAAAAAGTTGGGAGTGAAATTTGCATTAAGTATAATCCTCAAACTTATGTCCTAATCTCATGATTAGTGGTAATCATGGGATGTGGGTCTAACAACTTGGTATTAAAGCTTAGGATGAGTCGTCAGGGACCATTAGGATGGAAAGTCAGAGTTATAAGTGTGGCAGTTAGGAGGTGATGTGTCTATAGTTCTGGGAGGTCTGAGTTTCTAGATACCTTGACCCGATATATGAATACTTAGGTTGACCGATATCAAGCTACTCTGTCTATTCCTATCTGGATGTCCTATCCAGATATGCAGAGGAAGGATGGGCTAGAGAGAAACCCTATAAATATTAGGGTTAGGAGACTGGAAAGTAATGAAGGAGTAATAGATTAAACATAGAATGTGATACAACTCTTGCTTTATATTGCTTCTTTGATTGGAGATCAATAGAAATGCTCTTATATATATGAATTCATATTATTAGTTTGTAGAATATGTATGGTTCTTTTAAATTTTTGTGTATCATGAAGTTGATTCAGTTACTCTTTGTATCAAGTAGACCAGAAGTTGTTTTTAAATGAATTTACGCTGAGTAGATATTCTTTCCACATGTTTGAAATAAGTAGTAGCTAGTTAATCCTGAGTAGCTCTTGGCTTCATGACTACAGGTTCGGCCTAGTCCAGCTGGTAGGGTGCGTTACTAGGATCTAATGACTCCTATTGAAAATATAATAAGAGTAGACTCTGGATAAATTAGACCCACATCATAGTGAGAATGTACATACACTAAGATGTTGAAATGTATGAGAAAGATTAGAACAGCTAAGAATTAGTTGGAACTGATATCTGAGATCCAACTTTGGGGCCTCATATGAGAAACCCTTAATTGGGAATAAAGGAGCATGACATAAGGTTCATATTAAGTTTAATGATTAGTATTATATAAACTCTAAATATGAAATATGGAAAAGATATGAGAAAAGCATGTAAGGGCCAAGATAGTAAGAATCAATCATGAGGAATGGATCATATAATCGAGTAAAATGCTTTGATGTACTCTAAAGCAAAGGGAAAATAGAAGAAAAGAGTTAAGCATACAATAATTACATAGAATTGTAGAGTCTTCAGAAGAGTTAAAGTAAAGAGAATTAGATGAACATGTAAAACATAAGACCAGGACAAGAAACTTAGTTGAAACAAAGAGAAATGTTAGAATTGATGAGCTTGATTAAGGAAAGAGGGTTATGATATTGAGAGCATGGAATGTATACCTTTATTATGAAGTTTAATACTTTATCCTTACTACCTTTGGATTCTAAGTCTCCATAGAACAACAAACTAGCTTCTAAAAGAAGAACATAAGTGTAGCTTAACAAATGAATAAGTCATATAAAGGTAGACTATATTCAAGAAGGAAAAACTTGATTGAATGAGAAACTAAGTTTGACCCATGCATGAGCCGTTTGATTTAAAATGAAGGATATGTAATGTATTAAACATGAGGTGAAACTTGTAGAGAGATTATTGATTTACAATTTCAACTTCACATTAGTAGAAGGATAAAAAGAAATATGTGCAACATGGTATACATGATCATACACATGAATAAGCAACATGATCATAAGAGAAAATTAGAAGTTAAAGATGACAGGTGGAACAATAGTATATGGTAAGAGGATTATGGAAAGTAAGGAAGGGTTTGAAACATGATGAAGTAATATATATTATAAAAGAAAGAGGTTAGGAGATTCAAGAAAGTGCTAATTAGTCAAGTATCCTTGTTAATAACCAATTAAACATACATATGGGAAACATATTAAGGGAACATTTGAAGATAAGAATTATAAGTCTCAAAATCATCTTCTCTTTCATATATTCCTTAATGAGATCAATGTGGGAATGAAGTGATATGAAAATGAATCATATATGATGCATAACCACCATGGTAGAGACATCTAGTGAATCTAATAATGACACACAATATGATGATGAAACCCTAGCAGGGTAAATTGCGAATGTAATCTATATGAATGGCCATGTAAGGGAAAGGAATTTCAAGTGATAAGATAAGGAAGAATTTAGTGAAACTTGTGAGATCCAAAGTTTGAATATCTAATTCAAGGTGTAAAGTCACATCACAATAACATCATGTTACTGATAAGGACCAAACCCTAGAATGTTTAGAGTTGTAGTAGTTTAAGGGATGTCACTAGTGATTTGATCTTGGATACTAGAATCTCTATAAAACAAGATCATGAGATTTGCACTATGAGAAGTAAACTAGCACTGATAGTAATCCAGGGTTTAAAGGTGGCTAATCTTAAAGGTAGATAAACAATATGGAAATGATTTAGAGTAAAGGATAAGAAATAGATTTGAAATATAAGAGGTGTGATTTGAACAAAAGGAGAAGTGCAATATGAGCAAAGTGTAATCTAAAATAAATTCTTGTAGTGATAGAAATAATGATGAATAATCTATTCTTACCGTGAATGTTTTAATGTTAGGGATGTTTATTCTATATGATCAAAATGAGAAGGATAAGTAACTAGAAGTCAGTAGTAATGAATGAGGAGAGAAATAAGAGAAAACAATGGCTTTTAGTTATACATAAATTTGTTTTTAGAAGTATAATTTGTTGAAGGTATGTTAAGGGATGAAACTTTGTTTTACATATGACTTCCATAGTACATGTGCAAGCAATATACTAAATTGGAATGAGTTTTACGATTTCAATCATTCATATTAGAAGTCTGACTCAATTTTATACGATTATTGTTACTTATAGTTTTGCAGCTCATGAGTGTTTTTTTTCTATTTGAGTAGCATAATAGTAAAATTCAAAACAACTTGATGAACTCTCTTTTGTGACTCATAGGTAATATAAAACAATAGTTAATATTGAGCCATATGAATTGAGATAGTTAGATCCGATTATCAATGTTGAGGTAACACCTCAAGAGTATGAAACTATTGAAAATGGTTGTTTTGTCTTTCTCTTTCCAATGATTAATTGTGGCATAGAGAATTCTTTTGTTATCATTGAGAAGGGTTGCTTAAAATTTGTTGTGATTAGAAGAGAAACAAATGACTCAATGTTGAAAATAAAATTCTAGACCGCAAAATTTGAAAGCTTAAAAAGAGAGAGATACCCTTAGTAAAGGTTCTTTGGCGGAATCATGGTTTAGAAAAAGCTACCTGGGAAGTGGATACGAAGATGTTTAACAAGTATCCTTTCCTCTTTTAGAAATTTCGAGATGAAATTTTTATTAGAGGGGGAGAATTGTTATAACCCGTTCCTAGCTTTGTCGGTAATCCAAGAGATGTAAGATAATCTTAATGCTTGTCATGCTTTTGTTAGTAATATTCTATGTTGTGCTTTATATTAACTTTTTAACCTTAAATACTTGTTTGGTCAACTCATAATCATGACTTAAGCATATTATAAAGATATGAGTTTGAGTTAATATAGCATTAACCCATACATGTATGCAAGAAGAGAGTTAATAACATTGGAGGAAATAATTAATAAATAGTTTTTACTCAGAGAATATTATCCATATAATATTGTAGAATTGTATATAATTCAATTATGAATCCAAAAAAAAAAGAATGAACCAAATCGGAGTTAAAATGAGAGAGTTATGCCCTTTTTAGTAAACATGTACGGAGTACCACGACCGACACCGTGACCACGATGCTGCATCGCGTGCTGTGATCGCTACTGACGCTACATCATGTGCCACGACTGTGATGTTGCATTGTGTGCCACAACCCGCGATGCTAGTGCTATGACCTGCGACGCTGCGTCGTGGGTCGCAACCTCGACGAATGCCACCCAGGACAGCCAATCGTAAAACGATCATATCTCAGGCTATACTTATCCGTTTCAACAAAATGAAGTGTGTTTGAACCGCAATTCAATCCTCTATCTTCTCAGATGACCTGCTCTACAAGAGGATGTACTGGAAGGTGATTTTTGGGGAAGAATGTGAAGAACGGAGGAAATCCAAAAGGGTTTCCATAGATTCGACTTGGGAAGTAGTTTTAACCATCGATTCTTCCTTCTCTTTGTTTCCAGTTGCTCGGAACCCTTGATCCATCAAATTTGAGGTTTGGGTTAACCTGTGACCTTCATGTTCTACCTACAACATACCTTCTTTAGGGCTGAAAGGAAGAAGAAACTGCTGATTTGCTAGGGTCTTGCTATGGATTCGAGATTTTTAGAGATGTGCTGTGTTTTTAAGGTGTTTTCACACCTTAGGGTGAGTGGGGTACTTCCTTTAAATAGTAGAATGCATGAAAATGAGTTAAATCATTAATAATGTTTAATTGCTTAGTATGCGTGTACAAACCATAAATGGTCTTTTTGATCTGGCTATGACTGAAATTGTTGTATAAATGAATAAAGAAGTTTGCCTAGTTGAATCTCCTTGGTTACGAATGATTGTTTTATTTGTATGCATATTACATATATGTTAGATAAGATCTTGGATTTCATTCGATGATATCAATGTTTGCTTGATATATCTCTAAGGAGGGTGAAACCATAAATGAATGGAAAGTTGTAGGTTTGCAAATAGACATCTTGATTCAATGTTATTCTTGATGTATGGTGTTTTAGTAAATGGCGTGGAAAACCTAGTTCAATTCATTACAGGGTTTCATATATATATATATATATATATATATATATATATATATATTCGATTATATGTGAACAACTATGAGCAATTCTTATTGACTGATGTTTTGATGTATTCAATCCTTATGCGAGTTATGTGATAAGTGAATGAGGTATATGAAACCCTAATGATAGGGTATTCAGTGAAACAATTATTGTGATATCAATGTTTCTCAGTTTGAGATGTGGTGATGCTTAACAGGTCAGTTGTGGTAAATGTTATCAGATGGTTTATGAAACGAATGGTTTACAAAGCTAAACAAAGATATGTTGATGTGATGATTGAATTGTGAATTTTAAGAGTGAATTAGACATGCAAATGCCCTGAACATTGTAGAATCCTCACAGGATGAGACCTGCGCTATGAGGAGGAAATGGTTTCCTGACTAGAGGTAGTCCAGATCGAGGTAAGCTGGAGTGCACTAGTAGGGTGCGGGTGTCTTGACCAGTAGGGCAGACTCCTTACAGTTGTGCGGTACCCAACACCAACCGGGGATGCCGGTGGTACCTGTGTTACATGTTGAGTGATCAATGGTCAATAGGTCCACTGATGCACAATAAGCCTGAGGGCTTTGACTCACCGCATGAGTACCCAGGTTGAGATGTAGAGTCTGAGATTTTCAACCGCTCTGATTAGCCAATGAGAGGGAGACGTGCCAAGGCCCACTGTAGATGGGGTCTTACTCAAGAGATAGACTTAGGAACCCGGGCATGCTTCTAAGCCTTGTAAAGTGAGATCGTAGCTTCCTACAATTCTTTCACATGTTGTGGTACACTTCATGTGGGTTCAGGGCATAATAAGATGAATGAGAGGTTAACCAAGTGTGTGTAGTTATTTAATTATCCTTTGTATGTTTCTGAGCTATTAATTCTCTTTGAGATTAATCAAGCATGTTCATATATTGTTTCACTGTTGTAGATATCCCGAGTATCTTTACATATTTACGTTTGTGAATAATTAATCTCTTTAAAGCTTACTGCTGTTATAATTGATATCAGTTGGTCAAAAATATATCTATAATTATAATAGTGCTTTAGACAGTTTCTTTTAAGTACTCATTCACTGAGCGAGTGGGATCACCCCTCTACTCACAATTTTTAGGGATAACTCATGGACTTGAAGAAGGTCAATGCATCAGAGTAGATCAACCACATGAGTTAAGTATGAGATTAGTTAAGTTTAGTCAGTCCCTATCACTCTCAGTCCTTGTATAGAGTTGAGAGAGAGTTCTAAATGATGTTTTATATCTTTGTTTCCTTAATAAGAGAGAATGTATCTGATTATCATGTTGTATGTACATGGAAGTGTGAGAAATAGAAAGAATGTATGGATGTGTATCATTAATGTTGAGATCATATTAGAGTAATCAAAGTTTAATTCTCTTGTAAGTTTGATTATGTGATTGAATGCGAGAAAACAAAGAGTTCGAAATGAAATAAATGAAAAAAAGTTGGGAATGAACTTTATATTTAGTATAATCCTCAAACTTATGCCCTAATTTCATGATTAGTGGTAATCATGGGATGTGGGTCTATCAATAACCATCTGGATAAAGGGTACATGCGTACATATCCTTTTAATTCTCCTTTGTATATATCTTCAATTGTTCCCACGAGGACCAACGAGAAAGGGATACATGACAAGCATCCTACAGAATCTGCCCTTCCAAATTGATGTTTCTCATCAGTTGTCATCACCTCAATTGACGACGTCGGTATCGCTGGATTGCCATTGTTAGTCGTCGTCACCTTTGTATACCTCGTCAATTTTTTCTATAGGAATTGACAAGAAAGGTATATGCACCAAGCAACCCGTTGTCAGTTTTTTATACAGGAATCGATGAGAAAGGTATATGCACCAAGCAACCCGCATATATTCTTTTCCCCCAAATTGGTTGTTCTCGTCCGTTGTCATCACCTCATCCGATAATGTAGGCAAAATTGGGTTTCATTGTTAGTCGTCATCTTTGTCTCATCAATCAACAACATAGTTTGATGTTTTGTCGGAGGTGTTTTCTTTTTAACTGACAATATAGGGTGTATGTTATCAATTTTTGAAATAACTGACGGGGTAGGCCCTTTTTAAACCCTGGGAGATACTCTTTTTCCCCTCTTTCTTCTATTCACAAAGAAAGCTCCATCCTATTTGCACCCAGAGCATAAGGAACTTGCGTCACAGAAGAGTCTTGACATAAGGGACAGAAGGAAGGTTCTTTGTAAGATTTTTTTATCTCAGGGAAAGAGGTCAGTAGTGCCTTCTACTCTCCTTTCTCTAGAAACACAACTCCAATGATTTTTCTTACAATTCCTCTCCTCCACTCACCACCACAACTCCTCCTACAGCCAACCACTCACAATCGGCCACCATAGCTGCCTCCACCACAACCACATGTGCTCATCACCATCCAGCCACACTACTCACTTCCAGAGCTTCCTCTTCCATCCACAACTGCTTGCCACAAGAGCCGCCTCCACTGCTAACACATATGCTCAATGCGAGAGCTTCCTCAACCACCAACACTAACACTATTTCCGGTCCTCCTCTCCTCCAGTCGGTGTTGCTTTGGCAGCATTACTTCTTCGTCCTCCTCCTACCAATGCTGCTCTGATGCCACTACTTCCTCTACACCTCTACCAATGCTGTCGCTACTCCTCCTTGCCTCTACTGACACCGCTACTCCACTTCACCGTTGCTTCCTCCATTCCAACCATCACTGATGATCCCTCTATCTGGAAGCAAAGGTATGCGTGCTTTAAAATTCCCCCTTTTATGCCAAATCTTATGCATAATTTTGTTTCTCAACATCTTAATGTTGTTATGTGTTTGAATGTGGTTGAAGCTATAGATCCAATGGTTTGTGATATGTGAAATAATTATATGGGTCTTTTGTACGCTACTGATATGTGTGATGACCTGGTTATCCAATATGAGACTAATTCTATGGATTGGCCTTTATGTACTCCACAAGTACACTGATCCTACAACAATTAACTCATATTTCCAAGACCAGATTTGTAGAATTGGTGCTCTAATTGTCATGTATATATGCATAATGTGATGTCACTCAATTGATGTTTTGTATGAATGATCCTTTCTATGCTTTCATGTATAAGGCTTTCATTTTTATCTATGATAAGTGCATTGTTTAGTGTTAACAATTAAATGTTATTATGGATAAATGATCACACCTAGGAATTATGACACTGAAATTAATATGAATTGCTCTAAATTAACTCAATTTACATTGACATTGATATAAATTTACCTTATTAACCCTAAACCCTAAATTCTAAAAAGTAAACTCTAATTTGTAAACCCTAACCCCTATACTCTGTTGGCCTAGAAACCCGTCTGAGATTCACTTATTAGGAGTAAACCTTTCTTTGGGACTATTCTTGAGCATTTCATCTCACTTAGGATGTAAGTGTATAACGTGTGTTCAATTTCAATAAATTTTGACATCATTTCCCCTTTTGTTCTTGGGGTACATATGTAGGTGGGCATTTGCCCATCTTCATCAATGTACTTGAAGAACTTATGGGAAATGCTGCCGAAATTTATTGAAATGACACATGCATTATACACTTACTAGTGAGATCAAGTGCTCAAGAATGGGATAGGTGGGACACATTCATCAATCAAAATGCTAATAGATGAATTATGGCTCAATCAAACATATTTTTTCTGAAATTAACTTATTAGCTAATACTTGATGAGATACTCGTCTCCCATCTGATCATATAATGGATCAATCATGGATGTCTAATCCAAATTTTTGTACACCAAAGTTTATTTATGGTCCTGATGAGTTTGTAAGATTTGCAAAGGAACATAACAAACAACCTAGAGATAGGTTTTATCACCCTTGTAGGAATTGAGTAACAACTTGAACATTGACACTGTTGACATGTTAAAGGATCATATCATGTGCAATGGGATTGTACATGGATATACAGAATGGTACGATATAGAGGGTTCCTAGTATGAGATCAACAGATGTCGGTATTTGTATTTGTGTCGAAGAAGAAATGGCTGATGATGTTGATGAGAACGAACCAATTCTAAAAGACATGCTTGATGTGATACTAGATAGTTGTGGGGTAAATGTTACAAACCCACCTCCCTAATTTATAAACATTGTGCATAATGCTGAGAGACCATTGTACTTAGGTTTTACTAAGTTTACGAAGTTGAGAACTGTGTTATGATTGTATACTCTGAAGGCTAAAAATAGATGGAGTGATAAAAGCTTCACTTCTCGATTGTCTTTGTTGAAAGAAATTCTCTCAAAGGACAATGAGATTCCAATTTCAACATACAAAACAAAAAAATATTGCACCCAATGGGAATGGAGGCTAAGAAGATACATGTATGCCAGAATGACTGTGTGCTATATCAAACAGACTATATCAATATGAAAGAATATCCTAAATGTGAGATGTCTAGGTACAAAAGGACAACATTGGGTAAGACCAAAACTGAGTCTTGCAAAGGTGATGTGGTATTTTCCTATAATACCATGGTTTTAACATTTGTTTTCTGATACAGTATATCTACAAAATTTATCTTGGCATGTAGAGATAAAGAAAAATAACAATTGTATGTTGCGACATGCATCCCACAATAGAAGAAGATTGATGTATTGTATCTTGAATTTAGCAAAGTAGCCAAGAATTTAAGACTTGGACTTTTTTCTAATAGGATGAATCCATATGGAACATTAAGAAACCAATATCACACTTGACCTGTCATGATTGTTGTATACAATATTCCTTCGTGGTTGTGTATGAAGAATGAATACGACATGATGTAGTTACTGATATGAGGCCCCAAATAACCTTGTAATGATATTGATGTTTACCTTGAACCTCTGATTGATGACCTAAAGAAATTATGAGGAGAATGTGTGATGAGTTATGATTCTTTGTGCAAAGAGATGTTTAATCTACATGCTCTGTTGTTTTGCACTATTAATGACTTTCCTGCTTATGATAACTTGTCTGGATACAACATCAAAGGAACCAAGGCATGTACTATATGTGAGGAAAGTATCAATTCAATCTGACTAAAATATGGTGGTCATACTGGATATCTTGGTCATCAAAGATTTCTTCCAAAGGTGCATCCTTACTGAAAGATGCGCAAAACATTCAATGGCTCAATTGAGGAACAATGTGCCTATAAACCTATGTCTGGGGAGGATGTTTATGCAAGAGTAAAAAACATTGTAAATCATTTTGGTAAGAGACCATGCACAACTCACACAGATGAAACGTATCTTTTTAAAAAGAGGTTGATATTCTAGGATCTTTCTTATTGGAGCTCTTTGATAGTTCAACATTGTTTCAATGCCATGCATGTTGAGAAAAATGTTTGTCATAGCATCATTGGTACTTTGTTGAATATTAAAGGCAAGACTAGAGATGGCATCAAATCTAGAATGGACCTATGTGAAATGGGTATCAGGAAAGAATTAACAAAAGGAGTTACCAAGGGTCACCACCATATTTACCTCCTTCTTGTTGCACCTTGTCTACATAGGAGAAGAGAACTTTTTGCAAGTTCTTACTAAATGTTAAGGTACCACAAGGATATTCAGCCGATGTCCGTAGATTGGTATCAATAAAGGATATCAAGCTAACATGTATTGAATCTCATGATTGTCACACTCTAAAGCAACATATATTTCCTGTGGCTATTTGATCTATTCTTACTAAGCATGTTAGTTTTGCAATCACTAGGATTTGCTTCTTCTTCAGCACTCCATGTAGCAAAGTAATTGATTCATTCTTTATAAGTTGCAAAGACAAGTGGACATTACCCTGTGCCAACTTGATTAGTATTTTCCCCCTTCATTCTTTGATATCATGGTACATTTGGTTGTCCATTTGACTAGGAAAGTGAAAATTTTTGGATCAAGGGCTCTAGGGGGGGTGAATAGAGCTTCACAAATCTCATAAAACAAATTAGACCACCAAATTATATCAAGTGTAGAATCTTAAACATTCATTCAATTTGAGATCTTAACTAACATGCACAATAAGGATAAGAGACAAGGAAGATCAAGCACTTGGACAAAGTTGTTTAGAGTGGTTCCATGTCCTAACTAGGAGTAATGTCAGTCCACTACCTAGAGGTGGTTAATCTCTAGGATTTGCAATCTTGGTACTCTTATATTCCATCATAAGATTACAAGACAAAACCACAACATCCAAGGGCTTAGTACCTCAAGCAAGGATCTTCAACCTATAGAAGGAGCTTACTCACTTGAACCATGTAGTCTTCAGCCATCAACATGGACTTACCCACTCCTTTTTCAAGTCTTCGACCTTCAAGGGATTACCTATCCTTCTTGAGTTCTTTCCTTGACTATCTCCTTCACTTGGAGATCTAGAACACCTTGCCTTCTTCAATCTTGAAGAACAACAACTCCTTCTCCTTCACTCAGAGAAGATCTTCAATATTTTCTTCAATAGGAAAGAGGGTAGGAAGATGGTGGAGGAGAGCTTTACATCAATACATGGAGTATCTCTCTTACAAAGGAACCTATCTCACTCATACTCACGAATTTGACTTGAAGGTAGAGAGAGAAAGGGGCTCAAAGGGTTAGAACACTCTCAACTAAGCTAGGACCAAGCATATAGTGAATGAGCAACCATGGAATGAACTCTAAGAGGTCCTATTTATAGTTGAGGGTGCCCCTTTAAGTTGTGGGACACTTAGATACGAAATATAGCCATTTTTTCTCAAAGCAATGACTCTATTTTTGCTCAAAACACACACCAACGATCACAATCACTTTTTCTGCAAATTCTGTACAGTGCAATCGGTCGAATTTCAATAAAGGTAACTCGACCGATAGAGTAAAAGACAAAGTCAATATTCAAACCAACAATTGAGTTTGTCCTGGGGAAACTCGACCGACCAATGAAGATCGAATTGGTTAGGTACTCGATCAGTCGAGTTATGTGAAAACACAACTCGACCGATGCACTCTTCAAAAAAATGATCCAAGAGGATCTGTCGAGTTTGCAAGTCAATCGATTGACTGCCTGTGATCAATTTTCTAAAGTGTATCTAAAGTGATTAAAACTTTGTGCTTAATGTCCCAATCAATTTTCTCATCTTAGTTACAAGTCAATTCATCATTTCAAGTGATTACAAAAATCTTCTATGGTCGTTTACATAGATTTCCAAAATTACACACTTGTAGAGCCTTTGACTTGAACTTGAGCAAATTAGGGCTTTTGATTTTTTATCCTTTTTATGTACCTAACACCTGAAATCAATCTTCAATACACATATTAGATACATATGTATGGAATGGTTAAGTCATTATCAAAATATGGACAATGAATAACCTCTAGGTCAACATTCTCCTCCTTTTTGACAATGGCAAACCATTCCTCAAACATATTGAAAAGGATATAGACGTTAGACCTTTGCATTGTGAATTAAGGGGATTCAAGATGTGAACAATGTGAATTGCTCCCCCTCAATCTATGCTTCCTCTAACCTGCATGGTTAGTCTATCTACACAGAGCAATAATAGCATACATGTGCTATGTAGTCCATTGCAAGTCACATGATAAAATAGTAAATGAACAAGAAAAGGATCTCATAAGCAATAAGCAATAGTATAACAATGAATAACAATATGATTTGAGTTTTAAGACATTGAAATTTCTCTCCCCCTTTTGACATTATCAAAAAGTAGGGGGGTAGAAGAGCATATAAACATGTCTTCTCCAAAACACAATCAACCAGATATTCATACAAGAAATCTCATATTATATGTCAAATAGAGACGAAAGCAACATACAGTCTTAGTCATAATCAAAATATGGAGTAAGATGGCACCAACTCATAAGATATATCAAAGTAAATAGCAAGAGTGCACATCACATATATTATAACTCAGATGCATGTTCTCATGAAAGTAACTACAAGCAAGAGACGATGAAAAACAGAAGATAAAATAGTACAACTCAGATAATGTGCCTAGATGTTTCTTATACAAAATAGCCTAGAAAGATATATATGATCAGCATGCTAGGCTAAAAACTAAGAAACAAGCTAGACATCTAAACTATCTATATCAACAACATTATCATCATCGACTCTAGGCTCATAGTCCTCATCTCCATCTGAAGGTGCAGTAGTAGTGTCTTCATCATCAGAATCAACACCATCACCATCACCATCACCATCACCATCATCAGAAGTGTCCTTGCCATCACCATCGTCGTCATCAACAACCTCAGCATCATCAACCGGGTCAGACATCTCCTCATAAGTAGGAGGGCCAAAGCGGCGACCGGGCCAACAAGCATTCTGCTCATCCCAAGTCATACCAAGAGCATGGAGCTCAGTGGCCCGAGGTTAGGATGGAGTAGAGTCTCAAAGGCTGGCAAGCAAGGTGGCCAGGGGGCAGCAGGCAATGGTAGGTAGGTGGGATCAGAACTACCAACAACAAAGGGTGGAGGAGGAGAAACATCGGAAGGATCGAGTGCATGATAGTAATGATTGTATGCATATGAAGCATAATCACTACCTGGGTAGGGCTGGTAAGTGGGGTAGGGGTGAGCACATGATATGTTCATGGTCGACATGATTGAATACATATCCCGATGTAGGTGCTCCTGAACCTGTTGGCTGTATGCTTATTGGTGCATCATGTAGCCCATAAGGGTTTCATTAGATACATGAACGAAACACGACTAGGTCAAGGAGGAGGCTGAGGAGGTGGAGCTCAGACTGAGGAGGTAGAGGAAGAGGCAGAGGGAGAAGCACTAGGGGTAGAAGAGGCAAACACATGCACGTACTTCTGAATCGCGTTTTCATTGATACATACACCTTTCCTGGCGACTTTGTAATGAAAGTCAGAAAAGAGTGATTTGTCAATGGAAAATTGAAACAAACCACAGATCAGGGCCGGGTAGGGGCGATGGGTTCCTTTGGTGTTCTTACCGGTGTCAAAGCAGGCCATGTGGTGTAGAATGTATCTGGCCCACTGGACATTGATGTTCTCTAGGATGCAATACATAATGACAACAGTGTTCTCTGCAATATCCGTTTGATTTTTCTTCATATGGATGTTGCAGTTGATCACTAAAGCCATAATGCACTTCCTAAGGTCAAGGGAGGAGGAAGGTAGGGTGCTCTTCTTGTTATATGGAACGTTAGGTTTCTTCAAGTATCGATGAATGTCAGGGAGAGTGGGTTCATTTTGCTTGTAGAAACCTTTGGGATCCAAAAGATCAAAGTACTCGCCATAATCCTTGCGCCAAGAGTCATTATCAATATCTCTAGAAAAGAAGACATTTAAAATATCCTCAGAGATTTGAAAACACTTCACGACAATCATCGAGGTGAGGATTACTTGAGCATTCGACGGGGGTACGAGGGAGTTGTAGTTCCATTGCAAATTAGCATAGAACTTGTGAACTGCTTTGGTACTGGTCATCGAATTGAAAAAGCAATCACGTTCGACACCCAAGGCAGAAAGGTGGTGGACGGCGAGCAACCTAGCAACCTGGTCTATAACCGCTTGATGCCTAGGGCTTAGCTCAAACAAGGCGCGAAAAGGAAAAGGACTCCTAGGAAGAAGGTCCTTGTACCTATTAACAACCTCTATTGAGACAAAAGATGTATCATCTAAGGGAATCTAGCAATTAGACGAAGAAGACGAAGGTGCATTTCTTGGGGCAGGTTGTTTTCTCCTTTGTGAAACCATGGAGGTGAGAAAGAGAAAGAGAAATGAACAAACACTCAAAGCAAACCGCAAAAGCTACCCAAAAACCACCAGAGAGCAATCGGGAAGGTCAAGAACAACCTATCTAGGTCGAGAAAGGGCTAAGATAGGTAGGGTTTGGGCTAGGGTAGAGAGCTTAGAGATAGAAGAAGAGGAATTGATCATCTATTCTCTAGTTGAGAGGTAGAATTGTCGGCCGAACCTAACTTAAATTTGCTCCAGCCCACGGATCGGTCGAGTTCTGAGAGTGGGAAACTCGACCGATTGGTCCAAAAAGAACAACTCTCAACCACTGATCGGTCGAGTTTGTCCTAGGGGAACTCGACCGATGGTCAACCTGACCTAAAACCATCAATCTTAATTTCTATCCATATGAATGCCAATTAAATTCATTTTTCGAGCCTATTATGTATATTGAACATAATTAGGCACATGTCACTCATCATTGGGTACTATTTTTCTATAAAACCAAGAAATTAGAGAAAATCCCAAAAACAAGTGAAACGAAGCATGTCAACAAGCAAATTAAGCACATTTTAAGCAATTTTAGGCAAGCAAGGTGAGTAGAGCATGAGAAAGACATATAGGATAGAAACAACTAGCTAGATCACATATCAATATCATCCAAAACAACAATGAGCAGTTTAGATCTAATAAAATTAAATTTCTCTCTAGCTAGAGTTTTCGTGAAAATGTCCGCCAGCTGATTTTCCATGTCCACATGCGTGATATAAATATCCTTCTTGGCAATGTGATCACAAAGAAAGTGACGGTGAACCTCTATATGTTTAGCTCTACTATGCAATATATGATTATAAGAAAGATTGATTGCACTAGTATTATCACAATAGATAGGAGAAGCATCAAAATGTATGTTAAAGTCTTAGAGCATTTGCTTCATCCATAGGACCTGGGCACAACAACTCCCAACTACAATGTATTTAGCCTTGGTAGTTGATAATGCCACGGTGCTTTATTTCTTGGAAAACCATGACACCAAGCATGGTCCTAGAACGATGCAAGTGCCACTTGTGCCCTTTCTATCAACCAAACAACCCGTGTAATCCACATCACTATATGCTACAAGAGTAAAGTCCCTTGACTTTGGGTACCATAGTCCAAAGTTTTGAGTTTTGGCTAGGTACCTCAAAATCCTCTTAACAACAATAAGATGTGATTTCCTAGGGCTTGATTGAATGTAAGCACACAAGCTAACACTAAACATAATGTCAGGTCTAGAGGCAGTTAAATAAAGTAAACTTCAAATCATACCTCTATAGATATTCTCATCTACCTTCTCACCTTCTTAACCTCTATCAAGTTTGGCGGTGTTGGACATGGGTGTATCCATCAGCTTCATATTCTCCATTCCAAAGCATTTGAGTAGTTCATTGGTGTACTTGCCTTGGTTGATGAAGTTTCCATCTTTGGTTTGCTTCATTTGAAAGCCGAAGAAGAAAGTCAACTCACCCATCATGCTCATCTCGAACTCACTCTGCATAAGTGAACTAAACTCCTTGCAAAGATCAAGATCAGTTCCGCCAAAAGTGATATCATCAACATAAATTTGAATAATAAGAAAATGGCTAGAAGTGTGTTTTAGAAATAAAGTAGAATCGACTTTTCCCATGACATAGCCATTGTCTAACAAAAAGTTCTTTAATTTCTCATACCAAGCTCGTGGTTCTTTCTTGAGTCCATAGAGAGCTTTTTGAAACAAATAAACATGATTAGGTAGCTAGTCATTTTCAAAGCCCAGAGGTTGAGCAACAAATACTTCCTCCTCAATTGTAACATTCAAAAATGCACTTTTAACATCCATTTGATATAGCAAGAAATTTTTGTAACTAGCGAAGGCAAGTAGCATTCTAATAGATTCAAGTCTAGCAACAAGAGCATAAGTTTCATCAAAATCAATACCTTCCTATTGATTATAACCTTGTGCCACTAACCTTACTTTGTTCCTTACCACTTTGCCTTTCTCAACAAGCGTGTTGCGGTAGACCCACTTGGTGCCAATGATTTTTCTATCACTTGGTCTTGTCACTAGAGTCCACACACAATTATTCTCAAATTGCTTTAATTCCTCTTGCATGGCTAGGATCCACTCGTCATCACCAAGAGCTTCTTTGACATTCTTTTGCTCCAGCTTTGAGATGAAGGCGCTGTCTGCTTGTTCTTTATTGTAGGCAACTCGTGTCTTCACTCTCTCAAATGGGTTGCCATGGGTTACCAATGATTAGCTCTTTGGGATGATTCTTTGCAAAGTGAGGAGTGGGATCCTTCTTCTCTTCATCTTCTACTTCAATCACCTACTTACCTTTGTTGTCGATTTTGAGGTCTTTCAAGATAGGAATTAAGTCATCTGCAACATCATTATCAACAACATTCTTGCTAGCAAGAGGGTTAGTTTCAATAAACCGAACATTAATAGATTCTTCAATTTTAGAAAATTCAATATTGAAAACTCTATAAGCCCTGCTTGTAGTGCTATAGCCTAGGAAGAAAGGTTTGTATGATTTTGGATCAAACTTGTCGACAGAATCCTTCATGTTCAAAACAAAACAAGGACATCCGAAAACATGAAAGAAATCAATGGATGGCTTTCTACCACGCCATATCTCATAGGGGTTTTCTTCAAAGAAGGATGTGTAAAAACTCAGTTCTGCACAAAACAAGAGGTGCTAATGGCTTCGGCCCAAAACTTCTTAGGAATGTCATATTCAAGAAGCATGGTCCTAGCCATCTCCTGTAGTGACCTATTCTTTCTCTCTACTACCCCATTTTGTTGGGGTGTTCGAGGAGGATAAATTGTGCGAGTAACCGGATTTTTCACAAAAATACTCAAAAAGATCATTTTCAAACTCTCCCTCATGGTCACTGTGGATAGAAACAATCTGGCAAGAAGCTTCATTTTCAACCCGTTTACAAAAGCTTGAGAAAACATCAAGAGTATCACTTTTAGAAATGAGAAAGAAGGTCCAAGTATAATGAGAGAAATCATTGACAATCACAAGACAATACTTGGAACCATGAAGCATTTGCATTCTCATAGGTTTGAATAGATCAATATGAAGAAGCTCAAGAGCTCTTTTGGTACTAAGGAATCCTTTGGATTTGAAGGAGGACTTGGTTTGCTTGCCTTGTGTACAAGTTTGGCATTCCTCGTCCTTTCTAAAATCCAATTTGGGAAGTCCTCGAACCAAATCCTTTTTTCTCAATTTCTTCATTTGATGCATATTCACATGACCCAAATGGCGATGCCAAAGAGAAATATCATTTTTATCCACAACCAAGAATCTATCAAGTACATGATTTAGAGCATCAAGCACAATAATATAAGGATTACCATTTCTAGTTCCCTTATATATGACATTGTAAGTGAGGGAATCTAGAAGCAAACATTCTAAAGATGTAAACAGAACAAGATATCCATTACCACAAAGTCTTCTTACACTTATAAAATTGTGATGTAGGCCATCAACAAGCAAAACATTCTTGATACATCGCTCATTGCCTACATCACCCTCACCTATAACCTCACCCTTCTTGTTGTCCCCGAAGGTCACCAATCCTCCTTTCTTTTTCATGAATTTGTTGAAATGGCTGATTTCACCTGTCATATGTTTTGAGCAGCCACTATCAACAATCCACCTCTTTTTGACCTGCATGAAAGAAGGATGTCGGTACCCAACTCAAACTTTGGGATGCGGGGTTAGCTTGGGGACCCATTTCATCTTTGGGTTGGTCCCCTTTGGCTTGTAAGGACAACATGTAGAGTAATGATCATCACATTTACAATGAACACATACCATAGGGTTCTTAGAGCCAAAAGTCTCTCCATGGAAGATAGGAGGTTCTACACTCTTCTTCTTACCCTTGCTCTCATTCTTGTTCTTACCTTTGGGAGCAGTCCCATCATATCCTAAACCACTAGTACAATTTTGTTTGGTAGAGTGTTCTAGGACAACATTAAGGGATTTCTTTCATGTAAGAAACTTTTGCAAAGAAGCTCTTAACTTAGCATTATCATCACTAAGGTTAATGATAGTAGAATATAAACTATCAAGATCATATCTAGCATGCAATAGGTCAACCTCTAAACATAGGGCTTTAGTATGAAAGGAATCACGTTCTAAAGCAATGCTAGTTACCTCATTACTTTGCAAAATAGGTTTAGAAGATAAATCATTAACTTGAGCAAGCAACTTAGCATTTTTAGATTTAAGCAAAAGAAGTTACTTTTGATAGACATGAACTTCTTGCATCCTAGCTTCATCAATGAGATTTAGTTCTATATTTTCAATTTTAAGAACATCTATCTCATCTTGGCATCTTTGGTTATCTTCCTTAAGATCTGCAATAGACTTAAGGTAGACTCCATTCTCAACCTCTACTCCATTGTATTGAAGCTCAAGGTCAAGAAATTTCCCATGCAAAGAATCTATGCTATCTAGGAATTGCCCATGCAAAGAATCTATGCTATCTAGGAGAAAATTTTCATTTTTATCAAGAATTTCAATTTTAGCATAAAGATCATCTACTATCTTGCCTAGTCTTTTCCTTTTAGATTTGCATTTAGTAAAAGATGACCGACAATCATTAAGCATATCAATAAGAGTTTCCTTAGATAACTCATGCAAATTGACTTCACTTACCTCACTTACCTCACCTACATCTTCACTTGTAGAGGCCATGAGAGCAAGGTGGAATTCTCCATCTTTGAAGCCCGAAGAGCTTGAGGAAGACTCCTCCCAAGCTGCATGAGCTGCATCTTTTCTTCTTCTTTCTTTCTTTTCCTTCCTCTTGTACTTGCCTTCTCTTTTGTACTCCTTGTCCTTCTTGTGGCTGCTCTTGTGATGGTTCTTCTTGGCCTTGGGGCAGTCACTCTTATAATGGCCTTTTTAACCACATTCTTAGCATCTAGGAGTTGATGAAGAAGGCTTCCCCTTGAAGTGTTTGCCCTTGGAGTAGTTTGCTTCATGCTCATTAGGGCCTTCATCTTCACTTGAAAGAGTAGAGGACTTGAGAGAAAGTTGTGGCTGCCAAACCATATCTTCAATTTGATCTTTGAAGGCTCTATCTTTGATCTTATTAGACTCCTTCTCTTCTCTCTTTTCTTCTTCTTCTTGCTTATCAAGCCTTGGTTCATGGGATTGAAGATTACCAACCAACTCCTCAGTTGACAATTCACTAAGCTTGTACACTTCTTCAATGGATGTGACCTTGGGCTCCCATATCTTTGGAAGAGATCTTAAGATCTTAGAGTTGATAGTGCCTTTGTCCATCACACTACCAAGGGATTCCAATCCATTGATGATCACATTGAGCCTTGGGTACATATCCACCACTCTTTCATTCTTACCCATCTTGAAGTTCTCAAGTAGACCACCAAGCATGTAGATCTTGGCTTCCTTCACTTGTTCCGTTCCTTCATAGGTGACACATAGCTTGTTCTAAATTTCATGTACAGTGTCCCAAGAGGAGATCCGGTTGAACTCGAATGGGGTGAGGGCTGCATAGATGATGCTCACTTCTTTGGCATTGAGTTGAGCTTGATTCGTTTGGGCTTCAGTCCATGTGGATATTTCCCCCTTTGGATCTTCATACTTTAGATGCACCGCCTTCCACATTTCCTAGATAACTCCTTGGAGATAGAACTGCATTCTTCTCTTCCCATAGAGGAAGTTGGTGCCGTCAAAGACTGGAGGTCACACAAAGAAGCTTCCCTCCAAGTTGAGAGATCCAATAATCAAATCACCCATCTTATCTTACTTGGAAGTAGCTTGGAGAAGACCTACTCTGCTACCACTTGTTGGATCAAGGGATCTAGAAGGGGGGTGAATAGAGCTTCACAAATCTCACAAAAAAAATTAGACAACCAAATTATGTCAAGTGCAGAATCTTAAACATTCATTCAATTTGAGATCCTAACTAACATGCACAACAAGGATAAGAGATAAGGAAGAGCAAGCACTTGGACAAAGTGGTTTAGAGTGGTTCCATGTCCTAACTAGGAGCAATGTCAATCCACTACCTAGAGGTGGTTAATCTCTAGGATTTTCAATCTTGGTAGTCTTATATTCCATCATAAGATTACAAGACAAAGCCACAACATCCAAGGGCTTAGTACCTCAAGCAAGGATCTTCAACCTATAGAAGGAGCTTACCCACTTGAACCATGGAGTCTTCAGCCATTAACATGGACTTACCCACTCCTTCTTCAAGTCTTCGGCCTTTAAGGGATTACCTATCCTTCTTGAGCGCTTGCCTTGACTATCTCCTTCGCTTGGAGATCTGGAACACCTTGCCTTCTTCAATCTTGAAGAACAACAAATCCTTCTCCTTCATTCGGAGAAGATCTTCAATATTCTTCAATAGGAAAGAGGGTAGGAAGATGGTGGAGGAGAGCTTTACATCAATACATCGAGTAGCTCTCTTACAAAGGAACCTATCTCACTCATACTCACGAATTTGACTTGAAGGTAGAGAGAGAAAGAGGCTCAAAGGGTTAGAACACTCTCAACTAAGCTAGGACCAAGCATGTAGTAAATGAGAAACCATGGAATGAACTCCAAGAGGTCCTATTTATAGTTGAGGGTGCCCCTTTAAGTTGTGGGACACTTAGATACAAAATATAGCCATTTTTGCTCAAAGCAACGACTCTATTTTTGCTCAAAACACACACCAACGGTCACAATCACTTTTTCTGCAAATTCTGTACAGTGCAATCGGTTGAGTTTCAATAAAGGTAACTCGACCGATAGAGTAAAAGACAAAGCCGATATTCAAACCATTATTTGAGTTTGTCTTGGGGAAACTCGACTGACCAATGAAGATCGAATTGGTTAGGTACTCGATCGGTCGAGTTTTGTGAAAACACAACTCGACCAATGCACTCTTTAGAAAACTGATCCAAGAGGATCGGTTGAGTTTGCAAATCGACTGATTGAGTGCATGTGATCAATTCTCTAAAGTGCATCTAAAGTGATTAAAACTTGGTGTTTAGTGTCCCAATCAATTTTCTCATCTTAGTTACAAGTCAATTCATCATTACAAGTGATTATAAAAATCTTCTAAGGTTGTTTACATAGATTTCCAAAATTACACACTTGTAGAGCCTTTGACTTGAACTTGAGAAAATTAGGGCTTTTGATTTTTGATCCTTTTCATGTACTTAACACCTGAAATCAATATTCAATACACATATTAGATACATATGTATGGAATGGTTAAGTCATTATCAAAATATGGACATTGTATAACCTCTAGGTCAACAAAAATGTTGGGTCCAATTTTCTTGCATTGGATGTATCCTTTGGAGTGATACATGAGTGTTTTTAAAGGTGATGTTCAGAACTATTTTTGGCCAAAAGTGAGTATCATTAAGGAATTCATTGCTAGGGAGGTCATGGAATTTTGCAATGATTTTTTGAGTTGCAACTAAATTCCTACAAATACTGTGAATCCTAAACTTTATTATTCCAACAAAGGTACTTTGAGAGAACCTGAGATAAATGCCAGTCGTGAGCAATGTGAACATGCACGTCTGTATGTTAAAACAACATTGACGATGTGGGTTTTTATATCACCAAACATAACAATGAACTCAAGACAAATCATCCTCGATTTAGTTCAATGTAGTTTTCTAAAGAGCATAATCAGACATTTATTAGGTGGTTTGAAGAGAAAGTATTTATTCAACTATCTCAAACACGAAATAATGTTTAAAAAACTATCAAATGGCTCACATATAAGCTAGAGATGCACATTACATCTTACAAAGGGTTTGACATAAATGGATATTCATACTACAAAAAAAGTCAAGATGATAAGAGTGTCATTCAAAATAGTGAGGTCACCCTTCAGACATCTTTAATATATTTTTATAGTGTAAAGGATAATAGTCCACATGAAGTAAATATGTCTTATTATGGTGTCATCAAGGAAATTGACTACACTGAGTTTAGAGTTCTGTTATTTAGGTGTAAATGGGTTAATAACAACAAAGGAGTTGTAATCGATGAACTTGTTTCACAATAATGAAATTTGAGTGGACAAGCGAGAAGGATGAACCATTCATCATGGAATCTCAGGAAAAGTAGGTATTCTATATCGATGATCCTACAAATGAAAATTGGTCTGTCGTTCTTCATGGGAAAAGACAATTCATTTTAGATCCTATTGATGAAGAAGAGTTCTATGAAAAGTATGATGAATCTAGTCCATTCTCTGTTGGCTTACGAAGTGTAAATTCCAAATCTAACATTGTGACTATACAAGTAAAAATCACACATAAGGGATATTAGTTTAAGGTATACTACAAGTAATATTTCATATGTTATTTTCATTATATAAAATGTTTATTTTTTATATGTGATTTGACTTTTTATATGTGATATGACTTTTTTATAAGATTATTTGACTTTTTCATATGTGATCTACCTTTTTATATGTTTAATTTTGATTTTATAGATGACATTCTGATAAGGAGTGCAGTGATCCCGGACATTAGGATCCTTAGTGTGAGGATCCTACTGGGCCGCCTAACTAGGGTGATGATGGTGCTGATAAATCTAAACGTAAGAGAGGGATAACTTTGATAAAAGTTTCCACAAATTGGGAAGGGAAGAAGAGCTTTGTTGAATTTAACGAAGCAATCATACCGATTACTAAGGAGTTCATCAACTACTATGGGGTCCTTCATTGAAGCAAAGTGTCTGTCCTTGTTGACGATTGGAGACAAGTAAGTAGCGCCACTAAAGACCTCATCTGGAGGGAGTTAGAGGTGAGATGTATGTATTTACATTTTTATAGTAGTTTTCTATTATTTTTATCACATTTCTAAAAAGTAGTGAATGTTGAACCTTTTTAGGCCTGATATGAGCTTGATGAAAAGTTGCATCACAAGTCTGTTATGCATCTCATTGGGAGAAGACATATATTCTGGCAAAAAATCCTCACAAGAGACTACATATTTGAAGACAATAAGGATAGTGACCCCAATCTGCAATGTCCCTATCTTGATAAAAATGAGTAGCCAGAGTTTGTTTAGTAGAGAAAAATAGATGCATTCAAGGTATTGAATTAATTACATTCTTATGATTTCTCATGATTATTAACAATATTTCTTACTAAATTAATTAGGCCATTCACAATACTAAAAAAGTAAGGCGTGACAAGAATGTGCACAACCACTGGTTGGGTTTAGATGGTTATATTAAACACCTCCAGTTGAGAGAGAAAGAGCAGCGACCTTCTACTTCCACTCCTACTACTATTGAGTTTTTCAGTGCTTTTGGATGGTTGCCTCACTATATTTAGTGGATAGATGTGAGGAAAAAAAGCCAGAGAAATCCTCATCCAAGAAATCCAGGAGGTGGCTTCAAAAATGGTAAATTCCATTTCTTGGTCTGATAATGCACATTCATGTTTGACTTAGCTTGGATTGTTAAGCTTTATTGGTTAGTCAGTTTTGATGATGTAAGATGAATTGACTATTTCTCTAGGGACATAAGAGAACCCTGCATGTGTTAGGTCTGCTGGAGTTGGGTTTGGGCTAAAATCTATTTTTGGTGCATCCCAAGAAAAGTGCAATTCTATCAAGAAAGGGGGAATGGACCATGAGAAGGTACATATCTTGATAGCTACAACCTCAGAGAAGTTCAAGGCTTCTTAGGTGGCACAAGCTTCTCCAGTAGTCACATAACCTGTACAACATCACACACCCACAAAGGGTATCGGGAGTAGTTCTTTGGACCGCACGACACACCTGGGTTAAGATTCAATTTAAGTCAATTTATACTTTGTGATACAGTTAATCCCTCAAGTGAATATATATATATATATATATATCAATTAATATATTATATTTAAAAAAATTGTAGTTGGGCTGAAAATGTCATCTTCCCATCGATGATCCATCATACAATACCGTGGAAGATGGTGAGCTTTATCCAGACACTGATATAGTTCATGGTGTTTGGCTTCCCACTGATCATGTTTATATGAACTTCATACATGTCATTTCGACATGGAGCAAAATACCAATCCCATACGAGCACCCAGATGTCAGCAATGTTGGAGGGGTAGAAGGCAGATTAACTGGGTGGCCTAAATGGCTCGTCATAGTGGTAGAAGTATGACAAATTATTTATATTGGTTTTATATGTAATATAAAGATAATATGAGAATATATACATGCAGACCACAACAGCTAAGAATCCCTCCTAGAGTTTCAAAGACTCTTCCCCCACATTTTGTTTCACAGGAGTTGTTCAACTTCATAGGCCCTAACTGCAAGTTGTTGACAACATTGTTAGACAATATAGAGAAATCAGATACCATGGTGATCGTCCTTTAGGAGGTGGTCACAGGTGTATATCATGACACTATTATAGTGTTGATAGATGTTGTTGAACTATTTCAGTATTAATGGCTGAACACATTAGTGATAGATCTTTGGATGTTGAGTCTGAATACCCCATAATATGTGAAGAATACATATTTTTAATTGTTTTCTTTACATTAACTTATTATTTCATGTATATATGCTTAATCATTTGTATTATGAGGCTGTTGACTTTAGAATATCAAATGTGGCATTTTTAATGCCATCAATGATTAATGATGTAGTTAGATATCCCAGTGGTATCAAAGATTATGTGATTACCACAATGAAGGCTTTTGGTACTTCCAATACCGTGATCATAGATCCCTTCAACGTTGTGTAAGTTTTGAGCTTGTTGTTTATATGTCTAACTGATGAACACAATTTGTCATGGAATTTAAATTTTATTTTATTTACCTTCTATTCACTCAAAAACAAGCATTTACCGTTGTTAGTGATAGTTTTTGAGACTTGGAATGTGTATTGCTTTAACCCTTCAGGTATAAAGTTGACACGAAATGAGGGCACCCAATGAAATTGGCTATTCACATCTATGTATTGTTTTTCCATGCTCAACATATTTGTTAAAGCTTGCATAATATGTCAATTTAATAATGTAACATGTCTATTTATTTAACTTATAGGGAAGTGAAAGCATTCTACAGCGGTGAAGGAAAAGTAGATAAGAAAAAGAAATTAGTAATTTGGAAGAGTTTTGATGTAGTCTTCTCATTCCAATGCACATATATCACCAAATCTGCTTAATTACATTTATTAATGTAATTGTAAATCTATAATGTCCTATACAAGACAATGATGTGCATGTGCATATTACGAATGATGTACATGTAGACGATTGTCACACACACAATAGATCAAATGTGTAGAGAAGGTAATGTTATATTTTTGGATTATTAATGAAGTAGTCTCATTTGACAATACAAACAATCAAAACTTATTAGAATTATGTCTCATTCACTTTGTATTTTTTGACACTACTGAACTCTATACATTGGAGAAATTGAATGACCTACGTGAATAGTGGTCAGACTGCTTCATCTCACATGTGGACTTTTCAGATAATTGGGAGGTTTTATTGATATTTTTGTAGTTCAAACTTTGATGATGTTGGTATTTTGTTTTTATACTATTAGATTATGGAATTCAACTCTGTGGCAGCTGATGTGTATATCTATTCATGCATAAGTGTGTGTGAATTGAATGTGAAGTGCATGAGGAGGAGAATGATGTGTATTTGTGTGTATGTATGAAAATTGAATGTGTGGCTAAGAAATGAATCAATTGAGCTATGAATTCATGCACATGTGTGTGAATTTGAAGTGAAAATGATAGAATGTTGATATTTGCTGGCATGTTTGTGCTTATATTGTATCAAATGCATGTCTATTTGTAAATATATCTTTATTCTTACATGTTTTCTGGCCTATTGTTAAGCTATGATGCTTATAGAGGCCTGTAGTTATGATGAACTTTTTAGTTCGTAAGAACTACAAGTAGTAGATAGGCTAGCAACCAGACAACAGGTTTGCTGACCTGTTATGTAAAAAACACAGACATTCCTCATCAGTTATTCCAAAATAACCAACTACATATACATGCTTCATCGGTTTCTTGTAAGAAAATTGACGGTATATGACTTTGTCACTCAATGATAAAAGCAACAAGATATGTAGTCATTTGTTATGAAATAATTGATTACATACACATACTTCATCGGTTACTTCTAGAAGACCAATGAGATATCCCTAAATTTTTATTATTTACTCACATATAAAACTAAAAACATCCTTTTTGTCATTGGTTATTCCTCACCCATAAACTGACTAGGTACGGTCAAGCGAGACCATTTTTAGTACATATGTCATCATTTTTTTTTGAATAACCGACAAGAGAAGGTCAAGGGTACTGTATTTTCATTGAAGCTTAAGTTTTATGTCGTTGGTTAGAGTATAAAATTCAACTGACAATATATATGTATGTTGTCAGTTATGGTAACTGATGATGTATGTCCTGAGTTTTAGTGTCACCCACTTATTCGTCGATTTTGAGTCGATGAGATATGCCTAAAATGACCTATGTGATATCCCTCTAATGTAGCAGTGATCCTTTTACCAAGTATGAAAGCTTTTGTCTAAGTTTGTGAGTGTTGTTTGGTTAGAAGGCCAACATAAGAAGAAATGACATGGACAACTATAATCAAGCTAGACATATACATAACATTATAAAGATATCAAGAGTGGTTATATATGTAAGGGAAAATGATGCTCTACTAAATGAAGTGAGGTATATAAAATTTCTTTCAAACAAATAGTATAATAATTGAACATTTTTTTTCAAAACCTTCAAAATATTTAGTTTAGAAACACTTATATTGAATCTAGTGACACCCATTGAAAATACATAATGATATACCCTATATAATTTCTTAGGTACAAAGGAGATGCATCTTCATCACTCATATTTGATGATGATTAGCATATCAGGAGTTAAAAATGGCCAATGTGTGAGCAAGTGTGAAGTGTGTTCATTTTCTCTTTCCTCAATGGTTAACATTTTTTGTTACACACATTTATCATCTTTTCTACTTGACAATTTAGACACTTAACCTATGAATGACTTATGTAGAAATATCCCATGCACATTTTGGTATTGAACTACAATCTTTGCATCATAAATCTTATTTGAATCAACTATCTAGACACATGTATATCTCTTTAACATCTTGTGAAAAGTGATAGGAGGATATCACTGTTGAGGTGAATCAAGGCTTTCTAGCACTAAGTTAAATATAACCCACTCCACTATTATAGAATAATCTCCATCCCTCTAATATATTCTTATATATTTGTTATCATAGATCATTTTTCTACATAATGATTCCTACTTTTGACCACTTCTTTCACCCCTATTTTCTATAAGGTAAATAATTCCCTTTAATGTGGCAATTATACCATTTTCACCAGACTCCCCTATATTTTCACATGATCACCAACCTATTATGTGTAATGAACCGTGAAAACAATGTATGCCACCAAAAGGCATTCCTAGAAATGTTCAAGATATATAGATTTATTAAAAAATGAATTTGACTTTATGTTGAGAGTACGAGTAGTGACATGTATGTCTTCATGAAGGTATAGAAAATATGTACCCCCTATTGGTTCACTTTCACCTTTGAGTATGATTCAAACATTTTATATTTCCCTTTCTGTTTGTTTTTAGGAGGTCTTGTATCTATTTATATTGGCTCCATGAAATCCTGAAGAAAACTAAAATTTTGTCACTTCATATGAGTCTAGTGCCCCAACTTTGTTGTTCACAGTTGAATACGAGTGCTATTATACAGTTGCATTTAACCCTTTTTCTGGTAGCCATTATCTACATTCATTCATGTAACCTCTCTTTCATCCTACAAATTACTTAGTGGCCATGGAAAAGCATAATCAAATGCATAATTTTCTATATTGACATGTATTTACATAATAGCACAATTAATGTTAACAAATGAGAAAACACAAAGAACACCAAACAAAGAAATTTTGAAAATGAAAATCACAAAACTAATTCTTAAAAATGAAAGGAAATATATATACAAAAGAAATAATAATGTAAAATGAGCTTAATTAATTAAGTAATGTAAACAATATCTTTAAATGGATAATAAGGAAAAATCACAGTAATAAGAATTTGATTGACCTTCACTAAAAGTATTTAAAGAAAAGGAATAAAAAATTAGAGGAAAAATGGAACAAATAGAAAATGAAATGAATGAATTAAGACATTGGACAAGGACATAATTAGTGTTGTTTAAATAACAAACCAACAACAAATAAGTGTTGGTATGTATCCAATCATATGATGATTATAATGACATATCTTGTAAATGATTTGATTACTAATAAAGTCAATCTTCCAATTCATTCTATATTATTCAATTATGAGATAATGATGTAACCTAATAAATGTATAAAGAATGATGTTACTCAATAATGTATGTATTTAGGTTGAGAACCTGAACAATGAGATCATATGAATGTTAATAGTATATGCATTCTTGTTATGTCCCTAGTCAGATGTTATTGTGGAAGGTTGATGGACATCAATAACACATAGGAATAGAGTGTGTGTTGGTTTATGACAAAATCTCATGAAGTCATGATATGTGATATCAAAGCAAATAGATAGATACTTGTTAGAGAACAATATATCTGATAGACCCACCATGAGAGTGATGCATGGAAACCATGATTGGTATTCAGAATCATCCCTCATAGTGATGGTGGTAATTGTGGTTCTTAGACCTAAAATCACTACACTCTTACATGTCGTTCAATGTATTTTGATATCATCCACCATGACCCTGAATAAGGGTTGCCATAAAGGTGGTGCTTGGGTGCATTCTGACACATGGGGATGTTTGTGAATGTTGTAGATGGGATTTGTCCCTCCTAGATGAGTATGATATCTTGGCCACTTGATAAGAGAGACTGAGAAATGCATGGCCTTTCTCATGTGAGTCAAAATGTGATATTGATCTTACATATATCTCAGATAGTCTACTGTAGTTTAAGAAAAATGGATTCAAAGTTGAAGAGGATGAAGATTACATACCTTGAGTTCAATCTAGATATCAGTGACAAAGAAACTATACAATCGCTGCAATACCAATCACATATTGTAGGTTGAAGTTGTTCTCCAACTTTCAAATTACTTGGTACGAATGATGTCTTTTTGGATACCACTCATTTCTTGTGATGTCATAAATCAGTTATGGACATTCACTGCCAAGGTAATTTGGAACCTATAGGATCACACACTTAGGATCAAACTGGAATAGGAGTTTATTCATGAATGTAGTTTAAACTTTATTACTGAAGTGTTAGATATTCAATTTAAACAACAATAACTGAATGTTGACTAACCAGACTATGAACCGATTGTTTTAAGTTTTGAACCAATCAATTCAAGTGTCTAATCATTTCGAACTAGTAATTGGCAGTGACATGTTCATCAAGTGAACCGATCAGCTCAGATATGTGAATCGACTGATTTAGGTTGTGAAATGACCATTTGGTTGATCAATATGAGTGTTTCAAGGATTGATGTTGATGCCACGTTGTGCATTAACTGAATATTAAGTGCCAATATAAGTGCTATTGAGAAACATTTGAAGTGACCATTTCAAGGGTTGAACCGATCATCTCATGTGTGAACTGATCAGTTTACTGGTGAATCGACTAGTTTGTGGTTCATAGGTTTTGGAAAATTTAGGAAATTCCATCCCTTCAACTCCTGCTCAATCTAGAAATCTTGACCATGACCCTCCTATAAATAGAGGGGTAGTCAAGGATTTCTAGAGACACAACAATAAGCTCTGACAATTATTGTCTTCTCACAATTGTAGTAACATGAGAACGTGTAAGGAGTGGGACCCGAGAGGGGGGATCCACTCCCTACTAAAAAAATTTGAAGAATAAAACATCCATTCCAAACACACTCAAAGGTATGTTGGAATAGGTGTAAATTTTCAAATTTCAATAAAGATGGTATTCAAAACAACCAAAGTGTAGCAGCAAAATTAAACAAATGACTATATTCAATTTTCACAAAAGATTACAAAGGAACATCATAATATTCCCTAAGGGTTTACATGTATGATACAACATAAGGATCAAGGTAGAGGGAAGTCCAAACTACTTCAAATCTGTCTCCAAGCAACATCTCCAAGAGCTAGATCCATCTTGGAAGTTATGTTCTCCTTGATCATGTTTATCACCTAGATCTAAACCTGGGTGGTTGGGAAATCACCCAGCAAGAGGAAAAGAAAACAAGGTATGTGTCAAATAATGAACAAGAACAAAAGATAAGGAAATAAAATGAAAGTAAAGGCTAAGATTTCATCATAGGATGAAGAGAACAAGAGTATGAGGCATAATCAAAATAAATGCTTGCCATAACATTAAAATAGTAAAGGAATTGCATGCATGATTAATATTGACTACATTAACTAAGTAGGGTTAAAGCACCTACCCGACCTCAACCTATATGTGAGGGGAGAATTAATACATTCCCAGTCACCTACACATATTTTTTATGGGGGAGAATAAGACATTCCCCAGGGTGCATTAATACATGACCTATCTATGCATGGTTATACATAAGTACCATACTATAGCTAAATAGTCCTTAAAATCAACATACTAGAAAAGAAATCACGGCAAGTAAAAGCATCATATCAATTAGAATATGGCAGTGGAGGTATAAGACCCAAGAAAAAGAATATCATTACCAATTCTGAGGCAATTTAGCAAAAGAGTCACAAATAGAGAAAATAGGGTTCATATAGTGCCTCATTAGGGAATATAGGGTTTGGTTTGAAAATATCCCAACTTAGGGTGTAAGAATGCACATACCTCTCTTACTGATATCAATTATTAACTTTCACCACTTTAATTGAGTCTAAGTGTCACTTTGTCTATTTTTAATGTATTAACATGTATTAGAGTACATAATGCACAAATGTTTAGAAACCCTAATTTTAGAATTTTTTTAGCAAAACTCAGATTTTGATTTTGAAAATATCACCAATGAACTTATTAGGTTCTCCTGATCAAGAAAACATATTTTTATGTTAATTTTGGAGTTATGATGATTAAGATGTACTTGTTATGGTTTTTATGCATTAAATTCATTTTACAAAAATCACCCTTCATTAAACCATGAAATCAAACCTTGAAAATATTTTTATTAGATAGAGATAAATTTTCGAATTCCAAAACATCTTTATTTGTCAAATTTGGATAAGAGGATTAAAGGATATGGATTTTTCAATTTGAACCAATCAGGAAATGACAAGTTAGAAATCTTCGAGAGAGAGGAAGAGTGAGAGTGAGGTAGAAAACACCATTTGACCCAAGATCGGGGTTGGAGATACATAGGTAACCAAACTAGAGCTGCTAGAGAAGGTAAAACAACAAGAAACCAAAACCCTAGAAGAACATGGTAAATAGAGATGGAGATCATCGATTTTAAACATAGAAGCATGAGTTTTAAGCATGTAGTAAGCAATATATGAGAAGGGGGTTAACAAAAATCGCCTCTAGGGAAGGTGTACAAGTTAAAGCAGAAATATTCCTGAACTATAGAGGCTGGTTTCTCCAACAAGGCTCCTATCTCGAGAAAGAAGTACCTTATCCACTTTAGAGGTGAAAACCCCTAAAAAAAGAACATGGATATGAGGTGTTTAAGGCTCTAGGAGGGGTTTCACCATGGAAGGCCATGGTTCTGACCTGTAAGAGGGTGGGAGAAAGACTAACAACATGAAAATAGAGAAGGAAAGGAGAAAAATTACTATTTTTGGTTGAAATCACCAAGAAGGAGCTTTAGAAACCCTAAATGGAGCAAATTTGGAACCCTAGGAGCCTTCTTCACCAAGGTAAGCACTCTCTTTTACCTTGGGACAACACCTTCATGGCCAAATAGAGTAGGAACGATGCTCTAAGATAGATGAAAGATAAGGAGAGGATTTCTTCTTGGATTGGGAGGTGAGAAGGGGTACATATGGCTTTATAAAGAAGGGGGCAAGCATGAGGTGTCTATGGGCTTTCCATGTGTCCTTAGCCTAGGGCTTCATGGACATGCAAAAGGACAGCTCATAGAGACTTTTTTTTATATCAAATGTCGATCCTAAAAGCCCATGGAAACTTTTAGGACATCCCCACTATCCTCCAATCAAAGAAGTAACCCCATTGGTTGATAGCTTTTAAAGATATGCTCATTTATAAAGAGGGTAATCCCTAAAATGCCCTTGGAGAGAAACACCTTCAAACCAAGGTGAAACTAGGTGACCCACGGTTCAAAATCTGGAGAATAGTAAGGGAATATCTAAGAATTATAATTCATGTGATAATTTGCAAAGAAAACCTACCAATTGGGTAAATTGCATAAAAGTCCAGAATGTTCCTAAAATTGCATAACTTGCACAAAACAACATTCAAATTGAACCAAATTTGAAACTTAGGCTCATTTTATGATTTCAAAACACATAAAAAAGTTAGATTAAAGTTTAGAACACCTAATTAAGGTCCTTAAATAGATTTTCACTGAGGTATTTGTGCATGAACCCTTTTATTGGTACAAATAGTGAATAGATGTTCACCAAACCACTATAAACTCCACAATTTAAACATCAAGGCCAAAAAAAAGGATAGAAAGGATAGGAAAATCTTGGATTAGGGCCAAAAAGAGAATATGTAGAAGTTTCAATATGTTACAGAACACGAACAAGTCCTACCCGTCAAAGGGAGGGATAGCAAAGGGAGAGACAAATGGGAGAGCAAGTCGATGCTAGATCATTGCATAGAAGGGACAACTACTTCATATCCATTCAATTAGAATGACATGACTTCCCAGTAGTCTGTCTAGACTACTAAAGAGGTGAAGAGGCCATTGTTACCTGCTAGGAGGATGACGTCAACCACCATTTGCGGTGATTAACTTCGAAGCTGATGTTGACACATCCAGGTGCAACTTGAAGAAATACTCACATTACAACAAAGGATAGTCGCTGGACTTGATCCATGACCAAGAATAAACCTTTGAACCCACCTTCCCATTACATAGTTGTTGATACAATCTACTATCTAAGGGGAATATGGCAATAATTTTTTGTTTCTACTTCCATATTAGGTTCCATATTTCCCTACAGTGGTGTCAGAGCCACACCAATGTACTAAGTTTTGGAATTTAATCGATATGATCAGATTTTGGTTTTTATCATTTATCTATTACATGCTATGTGAATATTTAAATGATTAATGTGCATATCTGATTAAGGACAACATAAGATCCCTATATATATGATATGGTATATATATGCAATTTATACACGTCGCCCTAAAATTGGTTTTGATGGTGGATGTTAGCATGGTTATGGTCAATAACCCTTGATCTTTGTGCTTGTTTGGATGATGTTTGTTCCCATTTATATCTTGGTTTGCATACTGAGACTCTCTCTTCTCTTCCATATGTAAAAGTATTAATTCTTTCCTTCCTACCCTTGAATGTAACTTGAAGTTTCCCTATTACCATGTAATATGTTAAATAGGATTAGGATAGTTTTAACTCTTGTTATGGTGACGAAGATGTTATGCACTAAACGGACCGCCCAATGAACCGATTCGCTGGAGGATCAGGAGGCCTGGTGATAGGACAAGCCGAACCAATTAGAATGGTGGCCCAACTGAGTGACTAGAGGTATCTTGACGTCATTTGGATCGGAGAGCCAGATGACCAATCTGAGAAACCAAGAGGCGATCAGTTAGTTCAAGAGTTAAATTGATTGCCCCAGATTGGCTCGAGCATAGATCTTCATCAAAAATAGGTTGATACATATTATGTAGACCTTAGGTGGTAGAAATCTATCTGACTCTAAGGAATTATAGTAGTATGGACATAATAATCGCTTGTGTTGTATAATTACATGCTTCATTTATGGGATATTGTACATATATAATAATATAAGTATGTGGTGATTGGATACATATAAATATTTATATAAATGTAAGACCCCTCAATAAAATATTAAGTCTTATATGCTTTCCATTAGAAACACATATGAAAATCTTGATCGACTATGTGTGGGCACACTAAGAGTGGTGCACTATTCATCTCGTAGAAGTGTGGTTGTAGTCATGTAGGCCTGGCAAGAAGGGTACATTACTATCATGTTGGCTTTTGGATAAGACTTAACTAGGTGATATTGAATAGATTAAGTACCTTGAAGCATGCATATGACTATAGAAAAGAGTTACACTTGCCATCTATCTAAGAATTTCATAAGATGCAATTGGAAAAAGTTTGCTACCTTTATGATTGAGCATAGACGCTGATGTGATGATTTTGAGTCACATTTATGGACTTGTTTTACTTGTATTTTATGCATTCATTGGTCATTTTAGTGGTTAATAGTGCATAATTCATTTACTTTAGTCTATGATCCTTCTCAGTGTCAAATCTCCCTTATTTTATTGTTTTGATCATAAATGATTACAATAATATGTTTTATTTTGGCTTATGTGGTTTTGTGTTGCAATTTCAGGAAAAATGAATATCTGCAGCTGTCGATACCATCGACAGTTGTCGATACCATTGACACAACCATAGGTTGCCAGCCGCAAGGAGCAGCACAGAGTCGATACCATCGACGGAGCAGTCGATGGTAGCGACTTACCATCAAGTTTCTGGCAAGAAGAGAGTCGATACTATCGACCATAAAGTCGATACTATCGACACGTGGAGCTTCAACGATGGAAAAGGACAAAAGTGACGCCTAAGAAACTCGATACAATCGACCCTCGTTGATGGTATCGAGTTAGCATCAGTCACGACGAAGAAAAGAAAAGACGACCAGCCGGTATCGCACAAGGTCGATACCATCGACCCGCGTCGATGGTATCGACACCGTCAGATGCAAGTTTGTTTCAGATTGATCTAAATCCGACGGCTGTGATATTTTGGCAACCTAACTTGGTGATTATACCTAATGACGGTGGCCAAGAGCCGGCTATCACATCATTAGCCGCTGCACACATCCTGAGAAGGTGTGGAGAGAAGAACGGAGCCCAGAAGCATGCCCCAGCCGTTCCAGAAGCAGAAGAAGATGTTTTCCACCGCCGAAAGGCTGTAGATCGCACATTCTACACCGAGGAATGCTTGGATCTTCTCCGTTCAAGGGATTTCATTACTTATTCACATTTTTCTCCATGTTTCCCCTTTTCTCAACCATGTTTTCCTTTGAGATGAACATGCGGGGCTAATCCCCTTTATCTTTAGGACCAGGAGTAGCCCGGGGAAGCATTGTATGACATTTTTATATAGTAATTCATCATTTATCTCTTAAATCTGTGGTATAATTTTGTTTTCTCAATCATATTGTTATGCTTGATCACCATAATGATAATCCAATGCCCTTAATTACTTTGAAAGAAGAATTAACGGTGGAAAAGAGACAAAATTCACATTAATTAACAAATCCCTTGAATAAGGCGATGTACGGTTAATGGTGGAAACCCAGAGTTCGATTCTAATGTACTTAGTTTAGGGCATAAGTTACTACGACGGTGGAACCGACCTAGACATAGGTAGTGAATTGTACCACGACAGTGGGCAATTCTGACTACAGGCCACTACCCGGATTGAGAGATGAACCTAAATTATTATATGGAAATTCATACAATGAAAACCCGCGGTGAAACCACAATCCTAAAGATCTCCATTTGAATTGATTAAACTAAACCCTTAATCGATTGCTTTATTTTATTTTATTTTCTTTTATTTTTACAACAACTCTCAAACTCTTTTAATCGGTTTAGCTGATCACAAATAGTTAGTAGTAGTCTACCGATGGTTCAGTGTCCCTGAGTTTGACTCAGGCCTCACAAAGGCCTATACTACTTTGACGCGTGCACTTGCGTTCGACGCACGGTAAAATCGTGTCAAGTTTTTGGTGCCGTTGCCGGGGACACGACAATTGTCGGCACTACGAGTGCTGCAAGCGGCCACTCTAGGCCACATTTTTATTTTATTATTTTATTTTCACTTTTGAAATTCATAGCTTCTCTTTCACATTTTGTAGTCGTCTAGCATGGTACTGAACTCAAATTACCATTTTGCAGGTACCAGTGCATGGTGCAGACGCGTAGCACCGACTACACACAACAGGCACCATAGGTTCCACTGCCGGGACCTGACGACGAGGAGGATTACAATCAAGACCAACTGGAAGATATAGATTCCGACTCAGAACAAGAAGCCATGGCAGAAGAGCAGACGATATGGGAGAAGATAAAATCATCTTCCTCATCCGCTTCAAAGGGGCCAATTAAGAAGCAGGTGATCAACATTCCGACTTATAATATTGATCCTGCGTTAATCAACTTGGTCAAGTCAAATGCATTCCATGGGTTAAACCCGGTAACTCACGTTAGCTAGTTCGTGGAGAACTGTGATATGATAAAAATAGACAGGTTCCCGCAGGAGACACTTTACCTGAAGCTGTTTTCGAGCTCTCTGGTGGGAAATGCACGAGAATGATTGCATAATCTTGACGATGAGTATGTGGAATCATGGAACCACATGGTGGAAGTATTCTTTGAAAGGTTCTTTCTGCCTGAGAAGACGAATGATATGATCAGGAAAATCCATAATTTCAGCCAGAAGGCAGGAGAGAATTACTCTGAGACCTGGGAAAGGTTTCAGATCATGCTCAAGAGGTGCTCGCATCATGGGCTTGACAAGGAGACGTAGGTCAAAATCTTCTATTTTACTCTTTCCGAGCATGATAGAAGTAACCTTGATTCTGCAGGTTCAGGGTTCTTCTTAAACAACACAGACACGAGGTGTTGGGAAATTCTGAAAAACATGGCCAAGAAGCAATCCTGGGGTGACAGAGATGCCGTAGAGCATGTTCGGGTCACAGGGGAGTCAAAGACTATCAAAGAGCTGAATGAGAAGATGGACCTTCCTGCCAATAAACTGCTTGCAAAAGAAGACGTAGAAACAGATGATGAGGCTCAAGTAAAGTTCATGCGCCAGCAGCAGGGGTACGGAAACAACGATTACTCACGGAGGAAGGACAAGAAATTTTCCTGGAAGGACCCAAATAATTTCTTACAGGACCCCAATGCAAAACCACAACCGGTGGCGGAAGATAAGAGCAATGAGTTGCTCAATCAAGTGATCAAGCAAAATCAAGAACTAATGAGCACATTTGGCCAGCAGATAAAGCAGCAAGGGGAATTCTTGAATCAATTTGGTCAGACCCTACAAAGCCATGGGGCTCAGATGAGAACTATAGAAACATCATTGGCACAGATGGCAGCTGAGATAGCAAACTTGAAGAAACCATCGCAACAAGGTTTTCTGGGTAATACAAATATTCCAGGAGGAAACCAACAGGCAAAGGCAATCTTTCTACGGAGCGGCAAGAAGATTTTAAACCCCAGGGTCGATGAACCAAGCACAACCCAGCCAGAAACCATAGGTAAGGCCACTGAGGAGGTTCCTATTCCAATCACCGAGCCGGTTGATGATATAGCAGAGGATGTCACAGCAGAACCCGTTCATGTTGAGGAGGAGACCCAGAAGAGGACACCACATGTGCCACCACATCAGAGGGCACAAAATGTCCCGGTTCCATATCCCAATAGTGTGAAAGCCAAGAAGGTAGATGCTCAGTTCAAGAAGATTCTGGACAATTTTAGAAAACTTTCTATCAACATTCCACTTTTAGAGGCAATAGAACAAATTCCCTCCTACGGGAAGTTTATGAAAGACATCATTACAAAGAAGAGGAAAATCCCAGATACTGAGGTTGTGGTTCTCAAGGAATAGGTGAGTGCTTTCATCATGGGCACATTGACACCTAAAAGGCAGGATCCAGGTTGCTTCAATATTTCATGCTATATTGGTAAAGTGAAATTCGGAGAAGCACTATGTGATTCAGGGACAAGTATAAACCTGATGCCTCTCTCTACATTTAAGAAATTGGGATTAAAAGAATCAAGGCTGAGCAACATGACAATATAGTTGGTGGATAATTCAGTGGTGAAGCCGTATGGTATTTGTGAAGATGTGTTGGTGAAGGTAGATCAGTTTGTTTTCCCAACAGACTTTGTTGTGATGGAAATGCAGGATGAACAGGGTAATGAGTTATTCCTTGGACGACCTTTCCAAGCCACAACTGACATGATACTAGAGATGGGAAGAGGTTGTTTGACCTTGGGTATCGCTGATGATCGGTTTGAGATGGTAATGCCTTCCAGCACATCAAAATCAAAAGCTAAGGAACAATGCAGGATGATGAAGCACTATGATCAGAATATCTCTCTCTGTCTACGGAAGCCATTTTTAGATATGGCTCATGTAATGACTAAGGTGGAGAAGGGGACACTGGCTGTAGATATCATGGAGCAGACCAAGGTTGTGTCTCTTAGCAAGGCTGTGGGTTTTCCCAATGATGAAGAGGAGGACATCACTCCTTCTACTGAAGATGATGCCATTGCAAGTTCTGTTTTCAATGCATATCCAGAATTACCTCTTGAAGCATGCCTAGTTAATATAACACATGATTGGATGAGAAGCAAGTCACTACAAGAGTGTGCCAATATGCTTCAGGTGCTTCCATATTTTTATGCTAGGTACTATGAAGACCTTGGTGAACTCCCACCACCACTTCACTCATCTTTGATCAACCCGCCAGATTTAGAATTGAAGCCATTGCCATCACACTTGAAATATGCATTTCTAGCTGAGGATGAGAAGCTGCCTGTGATTATTTCGACATATCTGAGTGCCGAGGAGGAAGATCAATTGCTGATTGTGTTGAAGAACCACCGAGGTGCATTCGGGTGGTCGGTCACAGACATCAAGGGGATCTCCCCTACATTGTGCCAGCACAAGATCCGGCTTGAGGAGGGAGCCAAACTGGTGATTCAGCCACATCGTCGACTAAATCCTAGCATGATGGAGGTCATAAAGAAGGAGGTGATCAAGCTCTTTTCTGCAGGTATCATCTATGCTATATCTGACTCGACGTGGGTGAGTCCTACACAGGTAGTCCCTAAAAAGGGGGGAATTACCGTTACACATAATTCGTTAAATGAACCTGTCACTACCCGCTTGGTAACTGGGTGGTGTGTATGCATAGACTACCGTAGATTGAATGCTACTACGCTTAAGGATCATTTCCGTCTCCCATTCATTGATCATATTTTAGAGCGATTAGTCGGTCGATCTCATTTTTGTTTTCTCGATGGTTATTCGGGGTACAATCAGATTTCCATTGATCCTAAGGACCAAGAGAATTCTACCTTCACTTGTCCTTACAGAACATTTGCATACTGTCGTATGCCATTTGGGTTGTGTAACGCACCAACAACCTTTCAGCGTTGCATGCTTGCCATTTTCTCTGATATGGTGGAACGCTGTTTGGAGATTTTTATGGACAATTTCTTCGTCTATGGTGCATCTTTCGACGAATGTTTATACAACTTGGACAAATTTTTGCAACGTTGTGAGGATACAAATTTGGTCCTCAATTGGGAGAAATGCCACATGATGGTCAGCGAAGGGATCGTGCTTGGACATAAAGTGTCTAGCAAAGGGTTGGAGGTAGACCCGGTAAAGATTGAAGTTATTTCCAAATTGCCCCCACCGAATTCGGTTAAAGGGGTACAAAGTTTTCTAGGTCACGCTGGTTTTTACCGCCGCTTTATAAAAGATTTCTCTAAAATTGCCAAACCATTATCTGAGTTGTCGGAAAAGGATGCTGTGTTTGATTTTAACAAAAAGTGTCTACATGCGTTTAACATGCTTAAAGAAAAACTGATTTCGGCACTGGTTGTGCAAATACCAGACTGGACCAAGCCGTTTGAATTGATGTGTGATGCGTCAGATTTCACAGTTGGGGCTGTTTTGGGACAACGTGTGGACAATAAACCCGCTGTGATTTTCTATGCGTCCAAAACTTTAAATGACGCACAGTTAAACTACACGACAACTAAAAAAGGACTTCTCGCCGTTTTTTTTGCTTTTGAAAAATTTTGGAAATATCTTGTAGGATCTAAAGTCATGGTATGGACGGACCACGCCGCCATTAAGTACTTGATGGAGAAAAAGGATGCCAAACCTAGACCGATTAGGTGGATCTTACTTTTATAAGAATTTGATATTGAAATCAAAGATAAGGCGGGAATAGAAAATGTGGTTGCAGACCATTTGTCGAGGTTGGAAAGGGTAGATGAGAAGGATTTGCATATACCCATTATCGATACGTTTCCTGATGAACAACTTCTATCTGTGAAATCGAAAGATCCTTGGTTTTCTTACATTGTTAATTATCTCGCCTGTAAAATTATCCCGGATGATTGGACATACCAAGAGAAGAAGTTTTTCCATTCTTTACGATATTATTTTTGGGATGACCCTATTCTATTGAAGCAGTGCAGGGATGGTGTGTTGCGCATGTGTGTACCGGAAGTGGAGTACAAAAGTGTCTTACGTCATTGCCATACTCTACCGACGAGTGGCCACCATGCAAGTTCTAGAACTGCGTACAAGGTACTGGAGAGTGGTCTTTACTGGCCTACTTTGTTCAGGGGCGCCTATGACTATGTGCGGCAATGCGATTCCTGCCAAAGGGCAGATAACATTTCAAAAAGATAGGAGATGCCCGTCAATGTATTTCAAGAGGTCGAGGTGTTTGATTTGTGGGGTATTGATTTTATGGGACCCTTTGTGTCCTCCAATTCTAACTTGTATATTCTATTAGCTGTTGACTATGTATCGAAGTGGGTAGAGGCAATACCCACTTGGACTAATGATGCCACCTCTATGTGCATGTTTGTCAAGGAACACATTTTCTGTAGGTTTGGTGTACCAAGAATGATCATTAGTGATGGAGGTACACATTTACGGAATCAGACATTTGCGGCACTGTAGAGAAAGTATGGGGTAAAGCACAACATTGGTACCCCGTACCACCCGTAGACACAGGGGCAAGTTGAAGTCTCCAATCGCGAGATTAAGAAGATCTTAGAGCGCACTGTGGCTTCCACAAGAAAGAACTGGAGCATCTTACTACCAGACGCTTTGTGGGCGTACAAGATGACATTTAAGACACATATAGGCACTACGCCTTTTAGGCTGGCTTACAGTCGTGTCTGCCATTTTCCGGTGGAATTGGAGCATAAGGCGCACTGGGCGCTGAGGAAGTTGAATTTGAGCTATGATGAAGCAGGAAAGAAATGTTTGTTAGAGCTAAATGAACTTGATGAGCTGAGGATGAATGCCTATAAAAGCTCGCGGATCTACAAGGAGCAAACAAAGTTGATTCATGATCGACATATACAGATGCGTGTCTTCAAGAAAGGAGATCGGGTACTCTTGTTCAACTCTAGGTTGAAGATGCATCCTGGGAAATTGAAATCCCGATGGAGTGGACCGTTCACCGTAGAGGAGGTCAGGCCACACGGCGAAATCTTGGTGCGTGATGGTGAGTCAACATTCTTGGTTAATGGACAACGATTGAAGTTGTATTTCGGTGAGGATTACACAAGGAAAGTCAATGAGGTCAAACTCATTGCGCTTCTAGGTGCGTGAGGAGCTTGAATTCATCTAGCCTAAGACGTTAAATAAGGGTGCTTGTTGGGAGGCAACCCAACCATCGGTAGCTTAAGTTTAGTTTCTTTCACATTTGTACTTTGGTTTGATTTAATTTTGTTTTAGTGTAAAAATGATACCTTGATCGTTTGTTCCATGTGTAGGATTGAGGCAGGGTCAATACCATCGACACTTGTGACGATGGTATCGAGATAGGCACAGGTTGGCGGCTGCAAGAAAATCTCACTGAGTTGATATTATCAACGGCCTCGTCGATAGTATCGACATACCATCAGGTGGCTCGCCAAAATGAGGTCGATAGTATCGACACGGGTGTCGATACTCGCGGGATCTCTGGAGATATTTAGATGAAAATTGTCTCAGTGAAGTCGATACCATCGATGGGCCTGTCAATGGTATCGACCCAGTTACAGGCAGAAAGCGGCGGCCGGGCCTCGCGAGGGTGTTTGCCCTAAGAAGAGTCAATACTATCGACTTGCGTCGATGGTATCGACGCGACATGTCACCGATCTGCGAGAGGAAATCAACGGCGATCGCTGCATCAAGAGAGTCGATCCGTGGGAAGAGTTGATACTATCGACTTGCGTCGATGGTATCGACGCGATATATGCGTCGTGCCAAACGACATCATCGCCACTGATCGAGAATGGATCAAAGGCCGCGTTTCTTTCCGGCTGTACAACAATGATTCCACTCTTACCCTCAAGCAGTTCAACTCCATCTACCACTGTAATCATGGGCGAGATCAGTACCGGCAGCCAGACAACAGGAAAGACTACGATGCCATCTTCGCTGAGTTAGTGACTGTGCCGCCCGACAAATCCGTGAGCTACCACAATGCGGCGGTGGCGGATTTCGAACATCCGTTCGTGCGGATTCCTCACCGCATGCTCTGCACCACCTTGTTCGCTCGTGGTGATCTGTCTCTCAGCAAGTTTCAAGAGACAAACTTGTTTTTCCTACACAAGTTGCTGAAGTGAGAAGAATGTAATTGAGGCGCGTTTTTCTTGATGCACGTGTTGGTTGTAAAGAGGAGTACGCGGAAGGCTCCAATCAACTTTGGAGCGCTCATCACACTGTTAGCTCACTATCTTGGGTTAAATTTCTCCCAACTTACTCCCCTCTCCAACCGGAGCAAAGTCAACCTACATCATCTGCATCGCTCCAGCCTCATCCTGCTTTGTGATGGCCTGGCATATGCACATTGCCATGTTAATCACGCCTATCAAGAGTGTTCACTTCCAGACCCCGTCTTCAACATCGCGGGTGCTCAGCATTTTTGATGTCCTGTCATCGCCATCGAGAGCTCGGGTGAAGACGACGGCAACGACGATAATGACAATGACGACAACGAGAATGAAGAGGAAGAGGAGGCTTTCACTCCTCTTCGGGCACGAGTGGCACCTAGGAAGCGTTCCCGCATGCATCCGGGTGCATCTTCATCTTCACAGCCTCCACCACCACAACCCTCGCAACAAGGTGAGGATGCCTACACCATGCAAGGTATGTATGCAATGCTGCAGGATATTCATCAGACACAACAACAACATACAACGACATACACCAGTATTCAGGATACGGCGAACCGGTTGCTTGACAATCAAAGGGCTATTTTCGAGAAGGAGTGCCTCCTCCTCGACAACCAACAACACATGCATGATAGGTTGCATAGGATGGAGATGCAGCAGCAGCCCTTCTACGATCATTACTGGAGCCAGAATTACTTTGGGGGGTATCCACAACCTCCACCAATGCCCTAGTATGATCCGAGCTTCCAGGGGCAGTACCCATCTTGGGACCCCACGGCCCCACAGTACCCGCCTCCTCATGAAGAATGATTGGTATCACTGTTCCACCTTTTAAGGTTGTTTTTGACTATGAGGCCATAGTTGAATTCAAGCTTAGGGGGGAGTTGGAACAGCTCTATCCTTTGGTTTTCTTAGTTTTTAGTTTTTATTGTTTTGTCTTTTGTCATTTGCCTTTATTAGTTTTTTGTTTGTTTGTAGGATCCACACTCTATCTAGTATAATTGTGGATGTCTTAAGTCATGTGTCATCTCGTTGCTTGTGCATGGGAATCAGGGGCAATTTTTAATTTTTTTTTAGTGTTTTGCAAGCTTGTGTTGTTCAACTTTGAGCACTTAACTTAAGGAAATGATTGGGTTTGTCAACTATAAAATAGGAAATCACAACTATACATTCTTATGGTTCATGCAAAGTGGACGAAACTGGTTGTTTGAGCCTAAACTGATCAAATGATAATGAGACTTTAATTTGAAATAAGAGAGAAAAACCTCTTAATTACTACACAGGTCAGTAAGGAGGGATACATAATAATTTTCGAAGGTTCAGTCAATTAGTCTTGTGATCTATCCACGTCATTGTTTTCATACTCCACCTTAAGAACTGGAAGTACATTACAGTTTTAATTTCTTTGATTGCATTCCATGTAGATAGGTCTTGAATTGCAGCTATTTTCACATATTTTGTATGAAAATAAGAAAAAATTAGAATAGTTATACATGCACATTATCCTTAGGTGCGTGTCATTTAGTTGCATAATCATCATTTTGTAGATGCATTCACATTTTTGTGCATATAGTACATCATGCATCTTATTTCTTCTGAAACATTAAGGGTGATGAACTTGTTCCATACCTTCTGAATACTTCAAGTGTATAAGTTATGCAACAATAAGTGAGCTCAACAAACAATTTATTGTCAGCTATGAAAATAAGGGCTCGAAAAGAAAAAGAATGAAAAAAAAGTTTTAAAGAAAAAAAAGAAAAGAGAATTGAGAAGTAAGTAGTAATGAGAGGGAGAAAGGAACATGTTCTCACTTACATACTAAGAAGAATGGGTACATGATGTAGTTCTCTTAGATATTCCATCTCACCTCGAAACGGAATGAAAGTGCATGCATCATTCCACCCAAATGTAGGCATTAGGGCATGTACATTTGCATATGCAACATTTAGGTCATTTTTGCTTTGTGCATGTTGAAATCGTATAATGCTTCCATTTCTTCCATGAGCCACCCATTTCATCCACCCATTGCTCGAATTGGTAGGCCACTCTGATTTTCTGCTCACTCATTAATACCAGGAGAACTGCTTCCATGTAGATGGTAGTTAGGGCGAGAAACATAGAATAGAAGATCACAAGATGCACCGAGTCTGGACCGGAGAATTTTATTATGTTAACTGCCTTATATGATAGTGTTCATCAATTTTGAGGTAGTTATCTTTTATGGATTATTATTGTCACCTTTAGGGTAATTATCATTCTGTTGTTAGTGAGGGCCGGTATGTGAATGTCCGGTGGGGATCATATGGTGATGTTTGTTGTGATAATCTATTCTTTAGTTGACCCTCGCAATTGTATTCTAAAGTTTAGTTGCTAGAGGGCAAACAATGTTCAAGCTTAGAGGAGTTTGATGCGATGATTTTGAGTCGCATTTATGGACTTGTTTTACTTGTGTTTTATGCATTTATTGGTCATTTTCGTGGGTAATAGTGCATAATTCATTTACTTTAGTCTATGATCCTTCTCAATGTCAAATCTCCCTTATTTTGTTGTTTTGAGCATAAATGATTACAATAATATGTTTTATTTTGGCTTATGTGGTTTGTTGTTGCAATTTCAGGAAAAATGAATATCTGTAGCTATAGATACCATCGAGAGTTGTTGATACCATCGACACAACCACAGGTTGCCAACCGCAAGGAGCAACACAGAGTTGATACTATTGACGGAGCAGTTGATGGTAGCGACTTACCATCAGGTTGCTGGCGAGAAGAGAGTCGATACTATCGACCATAAAGTCAATACTATCGACACGTGGAGCTTCAATGACGGAAAAGGACAAAAGCGACGCCTAAGAAAATCGATACAATCGACCCTCGTAGATGGTATCGAGTTAGCATCAGTCGTGACGAAGAAAAGAAAAGAAGACCAGCCGATATCGCGCAGGGTCGATACCATCGACCCGCGTCGATGGTATCGACACCATCAGATGCAAGTTTGTTTCAGATTGATCTAAATCCGATGGCTGTGATATTTTGGCAACCTAACTCGGTGATTATACCTAATGACGGCGGCCAAGAGTCGGCTATCACGTCATTAGCCACTGCACACGTCCCGAGAAGGTGTGGAGAGAAGAATGAAGCCCAGAAGCACGCCCCAGCCATTCCGGAAGCTGAAGAAGACGTTTTCCACCGCCGAAAGGCTGTAGATCACACATTCTATGCCGAGGAATGCTTGGATATTCTCCGTTCAAGGGGTTTAATTACTTATTCACATTTTTCTCCATGTTTCCTCTTTTCTCAACCATGTTTTCCTTTGAGATGAACACAGTGGGCTAATCCCCTTTATCTTTAGGACCAGGAGTAGCCCGGGGAAGCATTGTATGACATTTTTATATAGTAATTCAACATTTATCTCTTAAATCCATGGTATAATTTCGTTTTCTCTTTATCATATTGTTATGCTTGCTCACCATAATGATAATATAATTCCCTTAATTACTTTGAAAGAAGAATTAATAGTTGAAAAGAGATGAAATTCACATTAATTAACAAATCCCTTGAACAAGGCGATGTACGGTTAATGGTGGAAACCCAGAGTTTGATTCTAATGCACCTAGTTTAGGGTATAGGTTACTACGACGGTAGAACCGACCTAGACATAGGTAGTGAATTGTACCACGAAAGTGGGCAATTCTGACTACAGGCCACTACCCAGATTGAGTGATGAACCTGAATTATTATATGGAAATTCATACAATGAAAACCCGCGGTGAAACCACAATCCTAAAGATCTCCATTTGAATTGATTAAACTAAACCCTTAATCGATTGCTTTGTTTTATTTTATTTTCTTTTATTTTTACAAAAACTCTCAAACTCTTTTAATCAGTTTAGCTGATCGCAAACAGTTAGTAGTAGTCTACCGATAGTTCAGTGTCCCTACGTTCGACTCGGGCCTCACAAAGGCCTATACACTTTTACGCGTGCACTTGCGTTCGACACATGGTAAAATCGTGTCAGACGCTGGCACTTCTTGGATAATAACTCAACTGTTTTGGGTCTTGGCTCACTAGAAGGTCATACGTTGCAATCTTCCAAATTGATATATGTGGGCTATAAATTTGAACAAAATATTTGGAGTGATAATTCATTAAAGTCCTAATTAAACATTGTCAAATTAAATTTTAACCAAATCAAATCAAAAGTATTTTAACAAACTGCAAATTTCTCTTGTAGAATCAAATTGCAACCAATAACATGTTTTTCTTGTGATCAATCCTTGAGAAGGACAAGTTGAATAGGAATAATTTCCATGATTGGTTTAGGATGTTGAGAATCGTTCTCACACAAGAGTGCAAGATCTATGTTCTAGAGACACCAGATCCAGATGAACCTTCTCCCACTGCACCTAAGCTTGAAAAGGATGCTTACAAGAACCACTCTAAAGATGTCGTTGATGTCAAGTACCTAATGTTGTGCTTGATGAACTATGAGTTGCAAATACAATATGAGAATATGGATGTTATTGAGATGGTAACACATCTGAAGAACATGTAACAAGATCAAGAAATACAGAAGATATACAATGTCTCCAAGGCGTTGTTCAAGTGTAACATGGCAGGAGGAGATCCCGTAGGTCCCTATGTGCTCAAGCTTATGTAGTGTGTGGAGAACCTTGTGAGATTGAGATTTCCCTTGGGTCAAGAGTTGTCCACTGATGTGATTCTACAATCACTGCTAGAGTCATATGGTCAGTTTGTCCTAAACTACAACATGAATGATTTTGACAAGTTGTTGTCAAAATTACTTGGCATGTTGAAAATAGCTAAGGAACAAATGAAGAAAGACATGTCCAAGTTTATGATGATGATGAACATATAAAAGGGAAAGTTCAAGGGCAAAGGAAAATCTAAGAAGAGTTCTAAATCTGCCCATAAGCCCAAGTCTTCTGCATTCAAAGAAAAGGGAGGGGTGTCCAAGGGAGGCAATTATCACCACTCCCACCAGCTTGGACACTAGAAGAGGAATTGCGCTCTCTACATGGAGGAACTAAGGAAGAAGAAGGAGGGGATAGAGACCTCCACTTCAGGTATATAAATTATTGAGATTAATTTATCTACTTGATATTAGGTATTATATATCAGATGTGGATCTCACATATGTTCAAATATGTAGGATATGAAAAGAAGTAAGCCTTAACAAAAGGGTGAGGTCACTATGAGTCGCAAATGGAGCAAGAATTGCTGCCATTATAGTCGGAACCTATTATTTATCTCTGCCCACATGTCTTGTAGTAGAGTTAATGAACTACTATTTGTACCTGTCATTAAGAGAAACATTATTTCTATATCTTGTGTGTACAAGAATGGATTTGAATTTCATATAAAGAATGGTCAATGTTCTATTTCAAAAGATGAGATGTTTTATGGCAGTGCCCAATGTCTTATGGGATTTATTTGTTGGATTTATAGAAAAATGATTGTAATGTAAATTCCAAAAGATTAAAACTCGATAACTCAAAGAAAACTTATCTTTGGCATTGTTGTCTAGGGCACATCAATAAGAATCACATATCTAGACTCCATAAAATGGTTATCTAGACGCTTTTGATTTTGAATCAATAGAGACATGTGAATCTTATTTGTCAGACTAGATGACAAAGACTCCCTTCACTGGAAATAATGAGCAGGCTAATGATCTATTAGGACTCATATGTAATGATGTATGTGGCCCTTTTAAAAAAATGCTAGAGGTGGTTATCAATACTTAATTGCCTTCAATGATGACTTCAATTGGTATGGTTATGTTTACTTGATGAAACATAAGTCAGAAACCATTGAAAATTTCAAGGATTTCATGAATGAAGTACAAAACCAACTTGGTAAAAGTATTAAGCCACTTGATTTTGATCGAGGTGGAGAATACCTAAGCCTAGAGTTTGAGGACCTTCTACGAGACCGTGGTGTTGTATCATAATGGACTCCACTTGGAACACCACAACATAATGGTGTATCAAAAAGAAGGAATCACACATTTCTAGAAATGGTGTGATTAATGATGGTTTTAGGCAATCTTCTGACTTCCTTCTGGGGTTATGCTCTAGAAAGTGTATGTTCTAAATCATGTACCATCTAAATTGGTTCAAAAGACACATTATGAGATACGGTATGAAAATCAACCTAATGTGTCTTTTATGAAGATTTGTGGTTGTGAAGCTTGGTGAGAAAGTAGTTTCCCAAAAAGCTTGGACCCAATTTTGATAAATTTTATTTTGTTGGATATCCTAGGGAAACCAAAGGATACTAATTTTTATATTGCATCTGACAACAAAGTGTTTGTTGCCAGGGATGTTGTATTCCTAGAAAAGGAATTCATTTTCAAAGGAATCAGTGGGAGGAAAGTAGAACTCAAAGAAGTTCAAAACCAACAAGAACATTGAACCTATAGAGGTACAAGAGAAACATATAGAGTCACAAACCATTGTGGAATCTCCAGTTCCTCATAAAATAAAAGAACCTCATAGATCTAGTAGGAAAAACCTTGAGCCAGATATATTTGGTTATCTAATGACTCAAAATGGCCATGAGTCGGTCATTGATGATGATTCATCTACCTACCTAGAAGCTGTTGCGGGACCAAAGTCCAAGAAATGTATTGAGGCCATGAGGTCTGAGATGGAATCCATGTACACCAATAAGGTATGGACCTTGGTGGATCCACATGAAGGGGTAAAACCTATAGGGTGCAAGTGGGTCTTCAAGAAGAAGACTGACATGTATGGTAATGCACAAACTTACAAAGGACGATTGGTTGCAAAGGGTTTTATACAAGTTCAAGAAGTTGACTATGATGAAAAATTTACTCCAGGTGCCATGATTAAGTCCTTCAAGATCATGCTTGGCATTGCAGCTTATCATGACTATGAGATTTGGCAGATGGATGTTAAAAATACATTACTTAATGGTAATCTTCTTGAGGATGTGTACAAGACACAACCTGAGGGTTTTATAAATCCAAAGGCTGCAAATAATGTCTATAAGCTACAAAAGTCAATCTATGGATTCAAGCAAGAATCTCAGAGCTGGAATCTTCCATTTGACAAAATAGTCAAAGAGTTTGTCTTTAGTCAAAATGAAGATGAACCATGCGTTTACAAGAAGGTTAGTGGGAGAATGATTGTATTCCTCATATTGTATGTGGATGCAATACTATTGATGGGAAATGACATTCCTACTTTACAAATGGTAAATACCTGACTAGGAAATATAATCTCCATGAAGGACTTAAGTGAAGCATCCAATAGTCTTGGAATCATGACTATATAGATACATCTAGAGGGCTTCTTGGCCTAAGCCAGAGCACATGCATTGAAAAAGTGCTAAAAAGGTTCAACATGGAGTACTCAAAGAGAAAAAACTTACCCATGTCTAATGGTTTATTATCTCAAGAGATAATGTCCCAATTCTCATGAAGAATGGGAGCACATGAGTAAGATTACATATGCGATTGCAATTGGATCTATTTTGTACGCAATGCTATGTACTCCACCATATGTCTTGTGTACCTTGAGTATGACTAGAAGGTATCAATCCGATCATGGTGAATGTCACTATATTTCCATAAAGAATATCCTCAAGTACTCGAGAAGAACTAACAATCAGTTCCTGGTATATGGTGGTGAGGAAGAGTTTGTGGTAAGGGGTTACATCGATGCAAGCCTCCAAACTAACAAAGATGTCTGTAGATCACAATCTGGATTTGTGTTTTTCCTAAACAATGGAGATGTAAGTTGGAAGAGTTCCAAGCAAGAGATAGTTGTTGATTCTACAACAAAGCCAAGTATATTGCTGCATCCAATGCATCAAACAAGGTTGTTTGGATCAAGAAGTTCATTTCTAAACTTGGGGTGGTCCCATGAATTAGTGATACAATTGAGCTATATTGTGACAACAATGGAGATATTGCACAATCTAAGGAACCCAAATCATATTAGAGTTCCAATCACATACAAAGGAAGTTCCATCTCATATGAGAGATTGTACAACGAGAAGATATGAAGATTTTTACAGTACCAACCGAGAGAAATGCGGCTGACCCATTGACAAAAGCAATTTCAAATGAGAAGAATGAACACCATGGTATATCACTTGGAATTAAGTTCATGGGTGATTGGCTCTAAGTGCAAGTGGCAGTCTGTTGGTATGTATGCCCAAAGATCCAATCATATAATGATTGCAATGGAGTATCTTGTAGGATTTGATTAATAATAAATAAAATCTTCCAATTTATTCTATTTTATTCAGTTATGAGATAATGATGTAACATAATAATTTCTAATGAATTATGTTACTCAATGAAGTATGTCTTCAGGTTGAGGACCTAAACGATGAGATCATACAAATGTTAAGAGAATATGCATTCTTTTTATGTTCCTAGTCAAATGTTATTGTGGAAGGTTGATAGACACCAATAACACATAAGAATAGAGTGCGTGTTGGTTGATGACAAAATCTCATCAAGTCATGATATCAAACTAAACATATAGATACTTGTTAGAGAATAGTGTATCTGACAGACCCACCATGAGAGTGATGCATGGAAACCATGATTGGTAGTAAGGATCATCCTCATAGTGATGGTGGTGATTTTGGCACTTAGACCTGAAATCACTACACTCATCACATGTCATTTGATGTACTTCAACATCATCCATTGTGACCATGAATAAGGTTTGCCATAAAGGTGGTTCTCAAGTGTATCTTGAAACATGGGGATGTCTATGAGTGATGTAAATGGGATTTGTCCCTCCTACAAGAGTATGATATCCTGAACACTTGATAAGTGAGACCTAGAAACACATGGCCATTCTGATGTGAGTCAATATGTGATATTGAGCTTACATATATTTCAAACATTTTGCTCTAGTTCAAGGAACATGGATTGAAAGTTGAAAAGGATAATGATTCCATACCCATATTTAAATTTGTATATTAGTAACAAAGGAACTATATGATCACTTCAACACCAATCATAGATTGTAGGTTAAAGTTGTTCTCCAACTTTTCGATTACTTGGTTAGCAATGACGTCTTTATAGATACCACTCATTGCTTATGTTGTCATAAATAAGTTGTGGACATTCACTATCAAAGTAACTTGGAACCTATAGGGTCACACATATAAGATACACCTAGAATAGGAGTTTGTTCATGGATGTAGTTTAAACTTGATTACTAAAGTGTTAGGTATTTAATTTAAGAAATAACAATTGAAAGTGGATTGACCAGACTGTGAATGGACTAGTTCAAGTGTTGAATTGACTGATTCAAGTGTCAAGTCAATTTGAACCAATAATTGGCAGTCAAAACTCTAAAATGACAAGTTCATCAAGTGAACGATCAACTCAAATCTGTGAAAAGACCGGTTCAGATTGTGAACTGACAGTTTGGTTGATCAATACAATTGGACCGAGGATTGATGTTGATGTAATGTTGTGCATTAATCGAGTATTAAATGATAATACAAGTGTGATTGGGAAAATAGTGAAGTGACTGATTCAAAGATTGAACCTATAGTTTCATGTATGAACTGATCGATTCACTGGTGAACCAACTGGTCTGTGGTTTGTAGGTTTTGAAAAATTCATGAAATTCCATCTCTTCAACTCCTGCTCAGACTAGAAATACTGACCCTAACCCTCCTACAAATAGAGGGGTAGTCGAGGCTTTCTAGAGACATAACAATAAGCTTTGACAATTGTTCTGTTCTCACAATTGTGGTAATGTGAGAACTCGAGCAAGTCCTACCCGTCAAAGGAAGGGATAGTAAGGAAGAGACAATTGGGAGAGCAAGTCCACACTAGCACATTGACTAGAAGGGACAACTCTTTCTTGTCTATTCAAATAGAATGAAAGGAGTTCCTGGTGGTCTGTGTGGACTACTACATAGGCGAGAAGGCTGTTGCCACCCACTATGCAGACGAAGTCAACTACCATCTGTGGTGATCAACTAGGAGGCTGCTGCTAATGCTGTCTAGGTGAAACTTGAAGAAAGTCACACACTACAATAAGGGGTAGTCATTGGACTTGCTTCAAGACCAGGTGTAAACCTTGCAAACCTCCTTTCCATTACATAGTTGTTGACATGATCTACTGTCTAAAGGGAATATGACAGTAATTTTTTTATTTTTTCTTCCATATCTGATGCCATATTTTCCTACAATAAGAAGGGAATAACAATGTGGTGAGGGGAAGAATACACCACTAGTAACTCATGGGAAATTATCTCTTTGTTGATGAAACCCTTACTAGGCTGACAGACCTCATAGTGTCATTGTTACATATTGACGCCATTTCAAGGGAAGAGTTAGGGTTGTAGAATTATCCTTAAAGTAAACATATGAACTACAAATCTTGGTAGCTAGACCAACATGATGCTTGGAGTTGTGAATGTAGATGATTGTTTTTGTGACAAAAAAGTGTGTATATATTATGAAACTAACAACTATGACAAAATAAATTCAAAGAATTAGCTAATAAAATATCCTTGTAAGTGGTTGTGACCCTTTAACCCATGTGGGACTAATTTTGGATATATAGGAAAAAATGATCTATGGTGGAGTAACAAGCCATGTGGATTGAGTTGTTGAATCTCTATTGTTGGTAATTTTATGAATATAGACTTTGCATTATCAACGAATTGTGTTTTTTTATCCATTCAAATGGGGAATGGATTTTTTGTGCTATATATAAATTTAATAGAAGTATTTTTAAAAATATCCGATTACTAAGCAATAGTCTCATTAATTTTATGTTCAGATATTTGAATGTTTCTATCATCTTTCTCCACACAAGCCCATTGTCTAACACTCTCAATTATACCTCCTTATTGACAACCATGTATTCTAATACATGTATACATTTCTTGTGGACAACTAATATATCACGATCATATAAACAATTTCATATATAGTAGTGCATTCACACTTTATGAGAAATTATTTGCTTGATGTTATATGAATTACTGTATGTCTACTATATAATTAAATAAAAATATCTCGTCACATTTTGTTCTTCTATAAGATGAAGGAATCAACTAATGGCAGGTCCCTAATGATTCATTATGATGGACTAAAGACTAGATTGTTTCACGTGGTATAAAAAATGATTATGAAAGACACTATTTTAATACACACATACACTCATTCGTAAAAGCTAGTTGTTGGTTTTTCACTGTGGTAGATATAGATTCAAAAGGATAAAGAAATCATTGGAAAGAAAGATATCTTGCATGTGATCGTGAGTTTTGAGGTTCTCACCCTACCTTTTAGAAGGGGAATGACCCTCCCTTTCTTTCTTAGATGACCAATGTAGCATAAAATCTTGAGCTAGGATTGCCTCAGTATATGTAGATGTTTCATTCCCTTGAATGCTTATTTATCAAATCTATCTACACCATTAAACACCCAAATCCCTCATACTCCTAGAAGACGAAATCACTATCCAATAAACAACATCATATTGAAAGTAACCAACCAGATGGAAGAAAACACCAAGACAAAATATGCATGATAGTTAGATAAACCTTAGAATCACATGTGATTTGCATAGATAGGTGTGTGTGAACCCATCTACTACCCACTCCAAGATCACCTAAAGAAACAAAAACTTTTACCTCACCCAACATAAACTATATAAATAAAGACAAAATGTGATATATTATCATATAGGCATGTTTGAGTGCTAAATTGGGATAATACTCCAATAGTGGATGAATCAACTCAATGGTATGAAGAATTCTTAAATATGTTGTTATACCCTAATCAAGTGTAATATATGGATAAGAAGGAGAATGGTTTGATATTAAAATCATATTATAACACTTAGAAAATTATATCTTATGTGTCCAATAAATTTTATCTTTACATCCATCCAATGTTCTTCTAAGTGTTTAAGAATTATGTCTACATAGGCATTGCTTTTATAGTACTAAAAGTCCTTCTCGTGTGACTTTATATACATTATGCAATATCAAGAAAAAGGGACATCCTCTAATCTATCAAGTTTGTTAATGATATAAAAAGTACACTAAGGAAATATGGTAGAATAATGATTCCATTCCAGAAGGACTAACCAAAATCATATTTTTATAAATCTTGGAGTTACATCCTCATCAATTTTCTTGAAGGTGGTGTGGTGAATAGAAGTGAGGATGCCATTTATTTGAGGATTCAACTAAAAAGTGGCAATGCTATTTATTCTGAGAGAACCTATAGAATATATACTTATTTCAATAATATAAAATATAACTCATTCTAAAGAAAGGCATATAGGGAAAACAAAAAGAAGAAAAAGTGTGATGGTACATTTTTCTAGGAGAGAAGGAGGCGGTGGCTGAGGCGGCAGTGCGGGCTGGGGGGCGCGCCCCCCTATGACGGGATTGGTGATAATGGTAACGTTTCGTCTGTGGCTACCAGATCTGGGGATCTTCTTGAGAGCGTGGGCCTAAACTTGCAGTATGCAAGCTATGGTGGAAACTCACTGGTGGTAGATTTGAGTGCAAGTGCAACAATGACAGTAGATGAAGGGGTGAAGCAATTCCCCTCCCTATCATCAGAACATCAGAGGAAAGTTACTGACAACCAGAAGCCAATCTCCTATAGAGATATCGCAAGCAGAGATGGTAGTAGTGAAATTCCTTTGATTTTTGTATTTGAGGACATGAACATGAAACTATTTAAGGATGATATTAAGGTTGATGATATCAATGGGACCCCGTGTTTCCGGATTGTAGAGAACAAGTATGAAGACCTTATGAAACTATGGTGTTATTCTATGATTGTAAAGGTGCTTTAAAGGGAGTGGGCTTCAAAACATTATAGAAACATATCAAATCTATTTGGAACCCGATCGGAAACTTTAGGATGATAGATCTAGAAAATGACTTCTTCCTTGTCCAATTACTATGATAAGATGACTATTTAAAGGTGCTAACATGCAGGCCTTGGACGATGATGGGTTCTTATATGAAAGTGCATCTATGGGACCCAGGGTTCATTTCTACAAATGGAAACCCAAAGTACATCGTTGCATGGGTCTGGATCCCGAGGCTACCTATTTTCCTTTACCAATTCCGCTTCCTGAAGGAGGTGGGAGATCAAATCAGAGGAACGATGAAGGTGGACACTAATACATAATTGAAAAGGAGGGGGAAGTTCACGAGTATTGAAGTTAAGTTACATACCAACAAGACACTAGTTCCTGCTATCACCGTGCAGGGTGAAATGTATCTTCTGGAATATGAGAATCTACCTGCCATCTATTTGTTCTATGGGAAAATAGGATACACCTCGAAGGGATGTCACATAAGCCAGAAGGCGTTCAAGGTAGTAGAGCAGGAGGGACAAGTAGATCTGGAAGACACTGTGGTGCCTTTGGGTGAATATTCAAAGGCCATTCATGCGAAATATTTCCCAAGGATGCAGATAAAAAACCCTCAATGGGAAGTAAATGAGTGATATAAACAAGCAATTAGTTTTAATACCTAAATATGGAGGAGGAGGAACCCACTCTAGCAGACCCCTCGGTAGTTGCAGAGAGGGTGACAAGCATTGATTAGAGGAAGAGAAAGGAAAATTTGAACACCAAGGCCAAAGAAGATGACCCCATGTGCAAGCGGAGGACTCTCAGGAACATCCAGAACCAATAGACAACCAGTGGTAGGAAAGAAAACACAGCTAGAGATGGTAAAGAAAACTCACATGCTGCTGAAGTCATTATAGATGACAACACAGTGGTCTTGCTTGGTTCATTTATTGCCACAACCATGTTTTGTTTTGTCTCTAACATCCCAAGAGGAAAGGAAGGTGAAGGACTCAGCAAGTTCACATGAGAACTATGGGGATATATCTACAAAATAGAAAGATACCCAAGCCTCTAGGAAATCCTAGCAATAACTCATGGAAACGGGGGAGGAAGGCTAGCCCAGGAGAACACGGGGACCCCCCAGACTAGGACGGGTCAAGCAAGATAAGCTCACCTGCCCTTACTGAAGGGGTGTAATGATTTTAGCTTTCTGGAATGTGCAGGACATCTATTTGACAGATGTCTAAAATGAGATAAAGGAGATGAACATGAAGTATAAAATAGAGTTGTTTTCTATCCTTGAATCGCACACAAGTGAGGGTAATGCTGATTAAATCATGATGAGTCTTGGGTATGATGCTTCTCATAGAGTGGAGGCAGTTGGTTTCTCTAGGGGTATTTGTGTGATGTCAAAGGCTTGCATAGGTAAATTAGAGGTGATCATGCTACATAAGTAGTTCATCCAATGTTTGATTAAAGATAAATGCTTAATTACATTTGTTTATGACAACACAAACCAAATCAAGAGAAGGATCATCTTACACTATTTAAACACCATCTCTGATTCATCTAACTAACCCTAGATGGTGGTGGGGGATTTTAACACTATGGTGGATGCTTCATAGAAAGTAGGGAGCAATATTAGTATGAGCATCTACATAGAGTTCTCTCAGGATCTATTGAGTTGTGGGCTAAATGATTTTGGGGCATCCAAACCTAGCATGATGTTCAAATGGGGTATCTTACAAGAGAGACTCAATTGAGTGGTTGCAAACTTGGAATGGGTCCAAGACTCTCCCCACACTAGAGAAGAGGTACTAGCAAGAATATCTTTTGATCACTCTCCTCTTCTTTTTCGCACTAATAGGGTTGCATACACGGGGAAACTATTCACCAAAAGTAGTACAACATGGAAGGACATACATTCGTTCAAGGACTTCTTCTTGAATGCTTGGAATGGGGATGGAGACTATACTTTGGTGGTTGAGAAGTTCATGAGGAGAGAGGAGAAGTGGGACAAAGAAGAGAGGAAGCAAGGAAGGAGAAGGAGAGATAGTATCATCAATGTTATCACTAAGTTGCAAGGTATCTTGAGAAGAGGATGCGATAAGGTGGTTGATGGTAAGATCCAAAGCCTGAAGCACGAGCAGCTAGACATACTACATGATAAAGAATCTTAATGGAAACAAAAAGCAAGATGTGATAGGATCAATCTTGGAGACGTAAACACCAAACACTTCCAGGTGGTGGTTAAATCGAAGGGGAAGAGATTGAGAATTACTAAGATCAGGAATGATGAAGGGGAATGGGTGGAGGAACCTACTGCAATCTGCAACCTGATCCTAAATCATTTCAAAAGTTAATTTTCTAGAGAGGGAGAGATGAGTATGATAAGGGGCTACCCCAGTTGTTTTCCCAATTTGTTAGAGATGCAACACATGCGCTATCCTTCTATGCCTTCAGAGGAAGTAATCCTAGGGGTGCTGATGAAGATGAAGGTGGTGAAAGATCCTGGACCTGATGGGGTGAATGTGGGGTTTATCCAAAAAAATTGGGGGAAGCTGAGAAAGGCTTTATGTCTAACCATTACTATATGTTTTGCAGGGAATGCAATTGTAGAGAAGATGGAAAACTCCAACCTAGTCTTAATTCCTAAGACTAAATTACCTGACTCATACAGAAAACTAAGGCCGATAGCTCTCAATAATGTAAGCATCAAGCTTTCTATCCAAAATCATCGTTGAGAGGATCAAACCTCACTTTCCTGATTGGACATCACCTCTACAAAGAAGCTTTGTCCCTGAAATAAGCATCACTGATAACATCATCATGGTCCAAGAAGCTATGCACTCTATGAGAACAAGGATGGCAGACGAAAAGGCGATGACAACTAAACTTGACTTATCTAAAGCGTATGATAGAATGGAGTGGGTCTTCCTTTTAGATATCCTCCAAAAGACATGTATTCCTGAGAATCTCGTCTATGTAATTATGAACATAGTTACTGCTGGAGAAATTTCTATTACTTGGAATGGTGAAATACTTCCCCCTTTCAAGGCTAATAGGAGAGTCTGGTAGGGGGATGCTCTCTCTCCCTATCTATCCGTGTTATGCCTAGAGAGATTCAACCAGATGATTACTGAACCAGGAAGGGCCCAACTATGTTGCACGTCTACTTCGCTGATGATATCATCCTTTTATTTGAAGCTTCCACAACCCAAGCACGGGTCATTAACAAATGTATTAGTAAATTTGGTGGGGCTTCCAAATAGGTGCTTGTAAAAGACAAATCTATTGTGTTCTTCTCAAAAAACATTGATATAATGTTAAGGAGGAGAGTCATTAGAAGATTGGGCATCACTACCATGAAGAACCTTGGGAGACATTTGGCTATTCCTATTCATCACATGAGAGATAACAAAACCCTATACTTGAATACCCTTAATACATTGGAATTGTGGATTGAAGCTTGGACCAACATGAATCTCTCCTTTGTAAGGAGAGTTACTCTTGCCAGGTCAGTGCTCAATACTTGCCCTGCATATTTAATGCAGACTGCCCATCTACTAGTGGAGGTGTGTGAACGTATCGACCAGATCACAAGAAATTTCATTTGGGGTGGGAGTACTGAGAAGAGGAAGATGACTGGGATTGCATGGAGGAAAATTGCTGCTAAGGTCAAAGACGGTAGTCTAAATATCAAACCTACTGCATACAAAATGAAGCGTTATTGCCCAAAGTCTGTATCTGGCAAAGAAAGGCACTGGAGTGAGGCTATGGTAGCCAAGTACACCCACGTGAAAGATGAGAGTACGACTACCGATTCTAGGTTATGGAAATTCATCAGAAGGAAAAGCCCTATCTTGAAAGAACTTATGGGTAAGGTCATTATGATGGGTGAATATACCTCTGTCTCAAATGATAAGTGGGTAAAATATAATAATAGAACTAATTTTAAGGAAGGAGGTAGCATCCTAATGGATTTGACTGACCTCAAAGTGAGTTTGATGGTTAACTTTGAAGGTCAATGGGATGAGGAGTTTGTTAGGCACTGGTTCACTGATGAAACCAGCTCTAATATTTTGGGATCGATTCTACCATCTCGAAAAGTGGGTGCTAATTGTGGAAACTCATTGGTAGCAAGAATGGTTTTTTAGAACCTCCATCATTTACAAAAGACTGTTAAGAGATTACAGGACCAAGTCTCTAGGATGTTGGGAACGCCTATGGAAGATCCCAGTTGCTCAGAAGGTCAAGAGCACTCTATGTTGAGCCTATCATGAGGGGCTTATGACAAAAAAAGGAAAGTATGAGGACTCATTCATTCTGATCTATGCCTGATCTATGAGGTGGCTTGTGAATCTACCCTTCACCTACTAAGAGATTGCAGAGTTAGCAGTATGGTTTGGAGCACACTCAAAGACAATACAATATGGACAGAATAGAAGGAGGTTCTCTTGGGGAGTGGTTCATGAGGAATCTAAAATGGAAGAAAGGGATCCGTAACCTTCAAACATGGTTTGCCACTACTATGGACCAAATCTAGCAAGCTAGAAACGTAGTTGTGTTTGAAAATTTAACCTTTACAACATAAACCATTGTCTGTTTGATTGCTAGCGATGTCCAACTCACATCTCCTGCAATGGATAACAGCTCAGCTACCACCTGTATCCGAATGGGTAAAACTAGACTCCTTCCCAAGAAGGAGACTTAAAAATCAATGTCGATGGTTCCTTCCTCAAGAGGAAAGGGAAGGTGGATACTAGTTATGTAGTTAGGAACCATATGGAACACTGGTTGGAAGGAGGTGCCCAGAGATGTACCTATGAAGATGTGATGGAGATCGAGCTCAATGCAATCCTCAGAGGCATGCAAAGTGCATTAAAATGGGAGGAGAATGTATCATCAAAACTTATTGCAAATAAGGTTGGGCCTTTGTTGAGGTTGATCTTAACCCCCTGCAAAATATTGTCCTATATGAAGGAAAATTGAGCACTTCAGGGAACTGAAACCCAACCTGACAGGAGTGTTCAGAAGAAGGGAAGCCAACAGATGTACGGACGCTTTAGCTAGATGGTTTCCAAATTAAGATGTTAATGTGTAGGTATGGGGTTTAGTGTCCTAATCACATCTCTACGATCCTAAAGGATGAGATCGGTCAGCTCCAACCTAAAGTGGTCCGCACAAAGTTTTAGCTACAACCTTGGGGCAAGATAAATAAAAGTTTCCCTTGGTAAAAAAATCCCATGTACTATAAAGACTGTCACCTATGACCCACATGTGTAACATCCTTGTTAAGAAACCTTTTTGGTTTAGCTTTCAAAACCCACCCTACACTATTTACTATAAGATCAAAATGATGTAGGGGGTCAAACTTCCATTTACCATGCAAACAACAGTTCCTTTCCCATCATATATGGAACATATTAGTGAAATCGATTAAAACACCCATATTTCTCATACTCCAATCCCCATGGGTGTTGGAGAAGATCTAAGGATAACATGTTGTAGATTTTCTTAGTGTGGACTAACCCACCCATATTTAAGACTACAGATTGCCCACATGTATGTAGAATAATTACATTTAAATAAGATGTGTCCCTACAATTCATTCTCTTTCTTGCATAAAAAAAATAGATTGGGGTTGAGGCCCACTCTACAAGCATGTCTACTGTAGGAAGCTTACTCATAATGGTGTAGTATGCATGGAGTCTCCACTTCATATTTTTGATCTTATTCCATTAGAGGGGATTCACTATACCTAAGATAAATTAATATTCATATCCCACAACACATGTTTATAGATAATTAACTTGTAAAGAACAACCACAATGTTCTATGATCCATAAGGGCCAAGGGGAATGTTATCTAATTAGGAAATGATCCATTATCATGGATAAGGTCACAACGTCTACATATCTATAATGTTTAGCTAACCACCATGGAAGGGACAAGATAGTATGTCCATGCAACAATGTACCCTTTAACTTCTCACAAAAGTCCATACATAATGGATCTGATTTTCATGTCATGAAGAGAGATAATTCATCTTTCCTACACCACAATTGAAGCTTGTTGATAAAAACATAGTACAAGATAATAACTCTACCCTCCATAATAGTTGAATGCTTGGCCATTTTTCCACTATGAATCTGATATTGTCCATTTAATCAATAAAGTAAGACCTCTTCCCCTTGATCATTGGACAAAGAAATCCCAAATAGGTAATGGAAAGTGTCCCTCCTTCAATCTAGCATCTCTTTTGATCTCACCTACATGAATCACAAGACCTGGAGAAGAATACCTTCAATTTGATCTCAATTATGAATAGCCCAATAAGAGTACCAAAGGATTTGATAGACTTCCTCACTCCTTTGATATACTTAGAATGTCCTACACTTAACAACAAAATATCATCCATGGAGAGCATGTGGGACATTACCTTAACACCATGTACTTGAAAAGTTTTGATCACACCCTTATCCTTTGCCTCAACAACTAGGTGGATGAGAGATTTCATGACAATGGTGGACAAGAGAAGAGATTAAGGGTCACCTTATTGCATCTTTTGGGATACATGAAATAGTTCACATGGACCCCTATTAACTAAAATCGATAAAGATATTGTCTTGACACATTTTGGGCAATGAAAATACAGAGATTAGCGTGCCCAAAAATCTTATAATATTCCAAAGGCATGACCATATGACATGATTAGATGTCATAAAAAATGTCAATATTGATGCAACACTTCTTAGTATTAGTTTTAACCTTGAAATCTAGAAGGAATTTTGTAGGTAAGATAACACTATTATATATTTATCTACCTTTGGCAAACATCAACTATGTCTTAGAGATGATTCCAATATAAATACAACCAATATCCTAGCTAAAATATTGGATATAATCATGTACATCACTCAACAAGCTATAGGTCGATAATCAACAATAGATGTAGCTTTATTCTCCTTGGGATAAGCCTAAAAAACAATTTTTTGCATATTTCGAACCATACAACCACCAACAAGGAACCATAGGGTGGTGAAAAAGATGTCATCCTTGATCATTTTCTAGTATGCATGAAGGAATTTAGAGTCAAGTAAATTGGTCCCTAGGGTCTTATACACACAAATGGACAACAGACCATCACATATTTCTTCTTCAATATCCTTCTTGATGAGCATCTGGTTCATTTCATCAACACTCTATTATGTGGTAGGGAAAATTGCTCTCTTTACTTAATGTGTTCTTATTTTAAATGGGTTTCTTGGACACTTTAGTAGATTCATTGTTCAAAGTCCCTTTGGAATCTATAAGGGAATGAATGTGAACATAGATTTTCTTCATCTTGATCACAACATGGTAAGTTTTTGAATTCCTATCCCCATCTCAAATACAATCTATTCTACTACTTTCCCAAGGATACAACTCCTCTACCTTCTTTAACTGCAAGACTTTATTGACAATAGAGTTATCCTTAGACATTTTTGGGGGACAATATATTCTTATTCTAGAATCAATAAAAGGCTTTTCAAACTCAATCCTCACATAGTTTAGGAGACTAGGCATGTCAATCAGTTCCTAAGACCACATTTTGAGAAACATATTGTTTCTTTTTTTAATTTGTTAATGAAATTGAAGATATGATTATCACCTACTCTCACCTCCCATTTCCTTGGATACATTCGATGATAAAAACCATGTAGTCTAGTGATTGAGTAACTAGTAGAACCTTGAATCTTGGGGGCATAGACATAATCTGAATGGACATCCACACATTATCAATGTTGGAATGAGAACCCAAAACATTGGAAGAACTTAGGTTCACTTCCAACCAAGAAGACTTGACCATGCCTCAATCTAGGTTACTAACTATACATCTAGTAACGAATCTCTTATTATTCCATGTAGTTATCCCTTATCATACAACTCCATGAGGTTATCAGAGTCAATGACCTCATTAAACCTACAACGGATTGAATCAAGTATAGGAAGACCGCCCTTCTGCCATGCTTTCCTTTGATGGTTGGAATCTTCCACAAGAAACTGAGGAAGTTACAAATGTGTGTTGTATCTCAGAACTTCATAAAGCCTCCTACCACACATATCAGAGTTCATATCATAGACTATAGATATCAAACAAGATAACCAACCACCATTTATACAACCCAAAGTGATAATTCGATCCATGCTATGTATGGGTTGGGTGTTACCCACAATTAGGTTCCATCTAGCAACAATGAAGATACCCTCTACCCACTCAAGATTAGATAAGTGATATCATCATATAGGAAAGAGACCCTCCATATTATTAGTATATTCTCTCTTGATTCTAGTTTCTAAGATAGATTACAAGCATCACCTACTCTAAACAATGATGCCGCTAAACCTTCTCCATTTGTATGATTATGAAGCTCTTCATACATTCCATGTGAACATTTTCATTGAAATATTTTTCTATATCCACCACATTGAGTGGATACTCCTCTTCTTCTCATTGTCACATCCATATTGGTTCAAATACTAGTCAAGGATGGCCTTGTAGATGGAAAACTCACTAATTTAGTCTCCTACCTTTCTAGGATCGAGAATGGGTTGTAAGATAGAAGGTCTCTTTTTCAGGTGTAGTCTACTCCACTATGATTGAAAGTACACATCACCCTTCTCACTGCTATTGGGTACATTGACAATACCATTGGGATTAGGTCAAGGTTGTGGTCACTTTGTGTTGAGTATGACATGATTCACCTTGCATGCATTGTACCTCTTTGGCAAGGCACAAAAATGACCTTGATATCTGAGTCAGATCCCTCCAGTAACTCAATCATAACTATAGTAGAGGTTTCTACCCTGCCTTAATCTCAATGCACATGCACACTGATAGAGAGAACTTTCTTACAGTAGAGAAGTCAAATGCATAGGGTTACTAATGGCATAGACAATGGTAGTTAGATCTCTCCTTAACCAATGCCTGCAAATGTTTGGAAGAGTACTCTAGACTAGGGGATTAGTAAGATCCATGTGTATGACATCCACATCCACAAACCACTTCCTAGTGAGAACCAACTAGTAATACAAAACTAGGAGCCACTTTTGTCACACTTATCATTTCATACACATTCTAAGAAGGTTTTCCATGATCAATATAGTGTACTTGAAAATTTAATGAGATTTAACTTATTTCAAGGTTGAAAGTTATGGAAGAATACATCCCTTTACTATTATGTTTGGAAAGGTATTCCTCAATACTAGTATGATACTAATGGTCATGCATCTTGAAGTGTGCGATGGGTTAGACCCATATTTTATATTATTAACATCGTTATCAAACTTTCTTACTTATTATGAATATATAGAATATCTATCATTTAGAAATAATTTTTAATGCATCTAATATAATATTACACCCTTGTATAATTGGAGGCTAACTTCAATATCAAGCACCGTGCTTTTAATCATCTTAAAAAGTTGAGAATAGAATTATCATAATGGGAGGTTACATCCAAGAGAATAAATGGAAAATCCATATGCTCAAAATAAAGTATGCTAGTGCCAGTCATGTTATAAAGGAACACCATTTATCAACACCCTATACCATGATCCAATTCAAAAATGTTTTGAGAAACAACAACTATTGAGCATAGAAGCACATGCCATCTTAACATTATATTATGATTACCATCTTCCACACCAAGAGTCACTACATAGTACAACTACTGCATATTTTTCCACCAATGCCAACATGACTTTTCACTTAGCCTAGTCATACAAAGCCAAAATTAGTAGAAGGAAATTAAGAGGGTCTTATGCATAAGAAAAGAGGAGGTTTACTAGGATGATCATATATGTTACATCCACAGATTTTCAAACACTTACCCACACATGTGATTATCGAAATTGAAACCCACACCTTAAGTGAGAATCCCAATCATAACACGATATGTCAAGGGAAATAAAATGGTAGAAGTTGCAAGGAAATTATATAAATAGTATTCTCATACAAAAACATGAAGTGATACATGCACAACAATACAAGCCTCATAACCACAAACTCACTATTCAATAGATAAATACACATTGTATAAACACATACTTTTAGATTAATAAAATTTGACAAATGTATATCATATATACTCCAACATTTTCCAGATAGAAGATCCTCCTGTACATTAACTCACATGTAAACACACATCATTTGTATGTGAACCTGAAATATAAAATTTGAGATACACAAAAACAAGTAAGATAATTAATTGGTGCATTGTCTATAGTATTTGAATTGGAAAAGTATATAACTTGAAAAGTAAAACTTATATTTGCAAACAACCACAAGTTAATAATATAATGTAGTTATATAGAAAACCATTTAATTTATCAATTTTTTTGTTGTAGTAAAATACATTGGCATGTAAGTACTCAACATTAGATATATAGGGGTATGCAACTTTCTTGAAGATACTGACCCTATACTCCCCCATTTTACTCTTTTCCCTAATGAGGTGGTACTAAATATTCTTGTGGGCATAATAAAGTGGAGATCATATGTTTGATATGGGAAACTAATTCAGTTACATTCTCCATTACAAGTATCATGGAAGAAGACACATTACATTCTAGAATATAAATCCCATACAGATCTAAGAAATAAAAATATAGTATGCCATGCTTGATCATATATTACAAAGTAATGAATGCAATTCAGGATGTATTGTCACATAATTCTCCCAAGTGGAGTAGTTCCATATTTAGTGGAAAATTTGGCACGCATATTAATAGTTATCCTTATATAAATACCAAGTGAACTCTAAATTGGACAACCCTAGTTAAAACAATATCATATACCATGCCTTATTTATATCATTAACCCTAATTCTACCATTAGGTATATTTCTTTTTGCATTTACTCTAAGGTATTTGTTGTTTTTATTTATAACTGTTATGTTTTGGAATAATGTTACTACTATTGGCTTCCATTGCATAATTAATTTATTGAAACCTTACATACCATTTTCATTATCTATTAAATACGTGCATTATTCACAACTATGAAATATAGTGACCTACTTAGGGTTACATACCATATTGGAGATCATTGACATGATCATATGATATGTGCTTGATACTGAATTCTGAGTCCAAAATCAAGTTCTTGACACTGATACAAAGTTTATTTGTAAGTTTCAATATTTATTGATCATTAATGTGATTTCTCACATTATTTGTAGCTATTATACCTATCTAATTATATCTTAACACATAGCTCATTTTGTTCATCACCACAAACATATTGATCATCATATGCATTATACATGATATGATAGGGTTACTGACACATTTTCATAAATTCTGAGCATTATTTGTATTTAACAATGAGGATATTCCTTCCCACATGATATCTATCATACTAGTTGATAAAAATCCAACTACTTGATACCATCATTTTCTCACGTTTTATGAAATAATACATTATTTTGTAATTATTAGATAACACATACTTTAATGGTTTATAGAATATATGCATACTATTTTGGAATTACATATATTATTTACTAAACCTGATAGTATTCTAATTGTTGGATCTTGGGTGGAGATTTAATATTCTACCACATAACCCGATATAAAGCACAATTTAACCTCCACCACTTTCCTAGAACTTCCTAATTGACTAGAGAAATTGATCAACTCAACTTCAATCTAAGAATTCAACCTCTCTCTATTTTCCTTACATCATATTCGACATGTTGAATTCTTATGTGATGCATGTAGATCATTTTTTTGTTCAACACCATGAGATTGAATCTCAACAATAAATGGAGAATAATCTATTTTAAGAATCCATTTAGCCAACAACAATAAATTTAGGGTAAAGATGGGGGAAAATGAGGATGCTTGTACATAAGGAAGGGAACCTAGATACATGCATCATAGAAAAACTTTAGGAAGTATCATGAGAAACATTATGTTGTTCTATGTGAATTTATGCTTTAGTATTACCAATACCGACATTCTCTTATGGCCTAGGTGCTTACGTGCTTTGATATTTTTGAATTATTTATATTCTTAGTGTTCTCAGATGTAGTGTGTTACTTTTGGTCCTTTCATATATATATATATATATATATAATTTATACATATATGTGTGTGTGTATATCTATGTATGTATGTGTGTGTACATACATACATACATATATATATACACATGTATGCACACACACAAATATATGTTATATATATGTATATTTAAATAGGTATGTATATATAAATATATAGACATATATGCATATATATGTACATACATATACATATATGCATACATACTATATATACACATGCATATATATATATATATATATATATATATATATATATATATTTATGTGTGTGTGCGTGTGTCTGTATATATATTTGTAGACATAGGATCACATATATTTATAGACCTAATTACTTATAAATGTATATATATTATATATTATATATGCATACATATATTTTGTATATTTGTATGAATATATATATATACATGTATATATGTATATGTATATATACACATTTGTGAATACACATACACATACACACACAAACACACACACACACACACAGATATATATATATATATATATATATGTATATATATATATATATATATATATATATATATATATATATATATATATATATATATATATATATATATATATATATATATATATATATGCATATACATACATACAAAAAATATATACATTATGTGTACTTGCCATTAAAATTTAATATGTGGAAGTTGTTAATAAAATCCAACCTTATGGATTGAATGAAAATTTTTAGATTAAATATATGTTAAAAAACTACAAAAATATCTTATATGGATCATCTGATATAGAAATTTCTCAACTAAGGGATTCAACACATTTCTACAACTTACCCATTATTTAGAGAAATTTCATGATTCCTTATTTGATGATCTAAGAATTTTAGATTGAGGTAAATTTTGATACACTTGTTATCTAAGCAGTACACATCACAACCATAAGGCCATATTTATCTTCAAAGTTTAATTATAATCATAGATAAAGATTGGTACATGTACTGAGGTACACAATGTTTTGAACATATACATACATACATACATATATATATATATATTCATGTATATGAATATACTTATACATATATGTTATGTATATATAAAGTAATATATATATACACACATATGTATATATATGTTTGTATGTTTATATCATCATCAACATCATCATCTAAGCCTCAATCCCAACTATGTTCTGGTCGGCTACATGGATCCTTAGATGTTTGTGTGTGTGTATGTATATATATCACCACATGTGTGTGAGCGCGCTCTATGGTGTGAGTTAGTGATTCAGTAAAGGCTATACACACAAAATGATCAAGAGGTAGTAAGTTAGGATAAAGTAGACTCAAATGTATAGATTATGTCATACACCAAGTTTTTGTTGAAAATCAAGGCCTATTTTTTGGAAAATACAGATCATTCATCTTTTATAAGCATCATACGTACATGCACACAAATTGCAGTACATCTAGCTTCTATGTCACTCACCCGAGCATAAAGAACTAATGATGATAATTGTTTTAGGTGCTTGTATTTTGTAACCTTCAAAAGTGTCCAAATGAGCTTAATTTTGTGTGTGGGACTAAGGCTATCAACGGTTAGGATTCTCCAAAAAATAGGTGTGTGGTACAGATTGACCTAAATGTAGAGTGTAACTGGACACTCGAGCGATTTTAAGCATAATTGTTATATATTTGATAAAATGTATACAATATGTAGTGTTCAACATGAATTATTAGTACATATTATATAATATACAATCTATAATATATAATATACAATATTTAATATATAATATTTAATAAAATGTGCATATTTTATATGTAAATAAGAATTATAACATTTCCATTTATATGAAATTTAAGATGATTTGTCACTTAAAATCTCAACTGACCCTGACTAATATTTACATTTATCAAAATTTATAAGACAAACCATTCATCTTGTTCAACTCAAAGTAAAGTAACTTGGTTTCTCTTTGAATATCTAGTTATTTTGTAAGAACCTTGAGTACTTAACTCATATATGCATAAATCCAATCAAATACGGTATAATTTGAAACTAGTAAAAGATATACAAGCATGATCAAATAGACCAAAGGTAAGTTTTATTGGAGATACCTAACAACAAAGTATTCGTTATGGGCTAGAATGGGAGAACATTCAAAAGATTTCATGAAAATTTAAGGAGATGAATCCACATGCTACACACAGTTCATTGCTGGATCATTTTTTGAGATGTCATTGTCGATGCCATCGTCATTGTCATCAATGCTTGATGTGGCCTAGTAGTATCTTTCAGATTGGTGAAATTGATTTCAATTTAACTAGATTTTATTTAAGACGTGTCTTATGAGATATTACTACATAACAGTATGGTTTCCAAGCTATATAATATATTCTAAAATGTTTTTGCGTGAGTCTTCCCTACAATGTGAATAAGTTGCTATCAAAATTGTAATGTACTCTTGTAGTTTTCCTTATACTTGAGATATTATGTACCATCGTACAAAATCAAAATATTTATAAGAAAAGATAAACATTATAAAAATAGATAAATAAATTTTGACATGAGTTTTAGGTATAAATTTTGACATGATCTAATAAAATACATTGTCAAAACTACAAATTTATAGGATACGTTATAGTAATATATGTAATTTTGACATGATTTGGATTGTATATATTCTGTTTTCTTATTTTATATAATTGCATCACATTTTTATTTGAGGTTATTGAATTTTATATGCTCTACATAATGTAAAAATCTATAAAATAAAAATGAATCAAAGCATAATACCAAATACATGTTAAAATCAAGACAAAATCAACTTTGGAATATGAATATAACTGTAACTCCCTTATTATGTTTGTGTGGTAGTACAAGTTGAATTAGATTGAGGAAAATAAATAATAATATCTGAATTTTGTGAGTTTTGGCCCACATGATGTTAGGACACAACAAGATAATTCTATACAGTGCTATATAGATATGAAGATCATATTCTTTTTTTACAGAACATAATGATTTCATTCCTTATAAGCTGTATGACATCTATATGACAAATAAGAAAAAACATTAAAGCATATAGTGCTCAAGAATATTATTAAATTAGAAAAACTCATATTAGACTTTGAAGAAGGCTATTATGCATATAAACCTATTCAATGATGTTGATAAAGCAACTTTTACTATTGTAAACCTTCATCCTGAGTATATATGTAGTTGGGGGACCGTGGACGAACTCTAATATGAAAGCATATCATCCTTGCCATCAACATTGTACAATTGAGAAACTAATCAGTTTGAACCAAAATCTGAGATCTTGTAGAATTTAAATCGTGAAACTCTCCCAAAGAAAAGGATACCGTGTCCTCAATAGGGAAATAAACATAGTCAAAATGTTATGAATGGAAAAAGATTTCCACTGTCAACCCCAAAAAATAAAGAAAGAAAAAACTAGGAAAAAAAATACAATAATAGAAAAGCCTGTCACAATAGTGCTGGGGAAGGAGGAAAAAGCCACTAATATTGAAAGGCTCTACAAAACTACTTAAATCAGAGCCCTCCCTAGTCACTTTAGATTTTTTTTTCCTGCCATGATATGTTGGTATGTATGCCTTGAGAGACAACCATATGATAAATGTAATGCCACATATTGTAAATAATTTGATTAATAATAAAGACATTCTTCATCTATATGTTTGTTCAATTATGAGATAATGGTATGACATGATAGATGTCTAAAAAATGATGTTACTCAATGAAATGTGTCTTCAGGTTGAGACCTGAACTGTAACATCCCTGACCTGGGTTATGCTTAGACCTAGATGTTTTACTTAATAAAGTTGATTATCTTATCTCTTGAAAAGTAATTAAGGCTCAAGAGGAACTTATATTTCAATTTTAGTCCTTTCTGAATAATGTGGAAATAATGTTTTACTTGTTTTGGACTAAAATGCAAATTACCCAAGTTGAGGGGTTAAATTGCAAATTGTGTATGGAAAAATGTTCCTCATATGTTGAAGCAACATAGGAGTGAGAATGATGCAGTTGTATGGTTTCTACAAGCCTGAATAACAAGAAAGAGCATGTTGAGCAATGTTTGTGCATGAAAACCTAGTTTTGGTGTAATGTGTAATTTACCCAAAACCTAGGGTTCAATATGAAAAATTACCACTTAAAAATAGTCCCTAATATTTCTTGGCATCATTTAGAGCAAAGAAAATGTGAGGGGCGTCTCATTTGTATCATTTTGGAAGAGAGAGAATCTTGATATTAAAATAATCAAGATTTAAGCATAATTGGAACTTTACTTCAAATTAATGCAAAAATAAATATGTTAATCGAAGTGCCCTTCAACCAAAATGGTAATTTTTGAAATTAGATAAGGTTGGAAGAGCATGTGCCTTGCAAAGGCACGTAAATATCTTAAGGAGGTGAAGAACCCACTCACATTATTATAAGAAAAAGAAATATCCACTCACTTATGGATATTATTATAATATGATTTAAGGTGCTTAGTTTGTTTTCCTTTAAATCGTGTATAATTGAGAGGAATATGATGCAAGAAAGATAGACTAGTATCTAAGGAAGGGAAGGGAGCAAGTGTCAAGGAAATGGAGGAGATAATCCCTACTTTCTCTCTCTTAAATAAATTTTCAATAAAATTCATATATATGCTCCTTTATCCATGAGTTGAAAGGGTAATTTCGAAACCACTTTCACATATTGCTTCCAAAACGACCAAGGGAGCTTGGAGCAACAGGAGGGCGACCCCCAACCTGTTGGTAAGCTCCATGACCTCTTTTCACCTTGATTCCATGGTGGAAATAAAAAATCAATGCATGATTTCTTCTTATCTCCATTCCATCTTCAATTCTAGCCATTCCTTTTCACTCAAAGCTTAAGGACGAGCTTGGGATAGTGAAAAGTGTTTCATTCACCATTAAATACGTGGAGGTTGAAGCTTTGAAGCTCAATTGAAGGTGGTTTATATAACTTGAACCCTTGAACTTTGTTATTGATTCCATATCTTTATCAATTGTTGATTCCTTCTTTATTCTCGAAATTTTATTTGGTTGATTGAAGAAATCACCATGAAAATCACAGAAATATTCGTGGGTTTATAGCTTGATGATGATGACATTATCATAAGCACACACCTCTACAAATATCTATTGCAAACGGTTTCATAATTTTGGCCCAATCGGTTTCACCAAACCGTTCGAAGACCAAACAGTTTGCAAACGATTTGGAGGTTTGGGTTCCAAACAGTTTGGAGTGGTTGACTGAATGGAAAGGGTTGACCATTTTAGGGGGGTTGCTGATGTGTTGAAGAATGATCTAATAGATTTAATTGATTGGTTTCTAAAGGTTCTATGATTGGATAACCTACCAATTGCAAACCCTAATCGGGTTGATTGCTAAAATTCTCAATTGATTGATTTAATTTTTGGGTAGACTAACCCAAACGGTCTCAAGACCGTTTGGAGGTCACCCAAACGGTCCGTTTGGAGGTCAACCAAGACCGTTTGTAAGTCTACAATGAAGTATGATTTGATGGTTGAAGATCTAATGATATCAAATTAAAATACAATCAATAGCTCAATCGATGATCGATTCTATGATGCAAATCCTAATTGATTTTCACAAATTTCAATGATTGAACTAGTCAAACGGTCTCAAGACCATTTAGAGGTCATCCAAATGACCTCAAGACCGTTTGAGGTCAGGTCATGTCATGGTTTGATGACGACCCAATGATTTCAATTGAATTAGTTCCACAATGTCAACCATTGTTGGTTCCTCGATTTCAAAACCCTAATTGATGGTTTCTTGATTATAAACCCTAGTTCAATTGGGTTCAAAACCTTAATTGAAAGTCCAATTGAAGGGTGATTCAATGGTTCAATTGAAGGATAAATCAGTAGTTCAATTGATAGACAGTTTAATGATTGAAACCCTGAATTGATAAAGTGATGGAAAACCTTTTTGGTCCATATGGTTTCATTATTGTTTTTCTTAAACGGTTTCAAACCATTCAAGGTCTGAGTGACCAAGACCATTTGGGGTCTAAGTGACCAATACTATTTGAGGTTCAAATTGGTCAAACCAATTGGACACCTAATATGATTAAAGGTCAGTTAGCTACTTGATTGATAATGATGTAGTCTAAAGGTGATTATAATGGTTAACCCTAACTGTGTGTACTTAAATGAAGAGCTGACCTAGATCAATCTTGGAGTACTTAACATCCTAGAGAGGATGAGAGAGAGAAGGAGAGAGAGGAATGCTTATATAATTAAGGCCTAATCCTCTAATTCCGAATAAAATATGTTATTAGGGTTTGATTCATAATAATGAGATCATGAAACCCTAATTATTGAGCCCTGACCCTAATTTAGGGAAAAGCTGAGTGAAACCCTAATTTGGGTGATGATGTAACCCTAATTTGATGGGAATTGTGCGTCCTAACTCTAATTTGGGCAATTGGGTGTGAGAAACCTTACTTGGATGTGAATGGTAAACCCAGTCCCTAAAATAGGGTAAAGATATATGAAACCCTAGTACATGGTAATGCTATGTGAAGCCCTAACACTGGGTGATGTGATGTGAAACCCTAATTTTAGGTAATGCTATATGAAACCCTGATATAGAAGGATGTTATGTGAAACCCAAATGTGGAAAGATGTTATATGAACACTATTCCTAATAATGGAATAGTAACTAATATATTGATAAGTGAAATGCCTAAAGAGGTTGATAATGGAAATCTTTATATTAATAGTTCCTAACTAAAAGATGAGTCCATATCACTGGAAATGGCTGTATATTCTAAATAAGTGACTTATGACCAATACATTACATGATAAATGTGATGAGTTGATGCATAAAGTATTAGGATGGGAAATATGATGGAGCTTGGACTTACACCAAAAGATTTTCAGTCTTCCAATGGGAGTCCCAGAATTCTATCACCAAAAACCCTAGAGAGGATTGATGTCTTCCCTAGGTTTACCTAGAACTGGTGCTTAGATAACAACTCCAACCCCATAAGAGTATGGAAGCCTTATCATAGTACAGATTTAGGATCGAACCCAAAAGACAATGGTCTTGTTGCAAGCAACAAGACGGAAAACGTACAACACTTCACTTAGTTATTTTACTAATTGGCACTTATATCAAAAGGTTGGATTTTGATTGGTTTTTAGACTAAAGCATGAAAAGTAAATAAAGCAAGTAAAACTAAGATTTAACAAATGATGATGAATCACTGGGGTTAAGCAGGTATTCACCACTGCTACACATGCATTGTATATGTACTAAGCAAGCAAGACTTATAAGCTAGATGCATGGATGTTCCACAAGACCGATGCCTTATAAGACAAGAGCGATGCATTGCATCCAAGGATGTTCCACAAGACTGATGCCTCGTAAGACAAGAGCGATGCATTGCATCCTTCGATGTTCCACAAGACCGATGCCTTATAAGACAAGAGCAATGCATCGCATCCTTCAAGGGTTAAGTAGCTCTCATTCGGTACATTTCTACGTGTCAATGAAGATATGTAGTCTTCCAAAGAGAGAATCTTACTCAACCTCATGAAACGTGCATCTAAAACTAACAAGCAAGCGATAATTATCAAATCGAATAGTATCTTTGCAGGCCTAGTCTCCTATTCGGATAACCTAGCTACGAGAAGTGCGGGAATGTTGCAACGCCAGCCATTCCCGATCAAATGGTCACATGCTTTACATCATTCCCCTCGCAAAGTGTGTTCCTCGACTTACCAAGGTTACTTCCATACAGATGGAAGTGCAACGGATGATAGTGAGTTTACTCCACTCTTTGAGATACACTCCTAGACACCGAAACGGATGCGTGGTGGATACACACACCAGAAACCAACACTAAATCGGTATTCGAGTCTCGAGAGTGGTCATAGACAAACCACAACAAAAGACAATAGATGCATACAAGAACGTGGCCATCATTCAAGCATGTATGAAATGATTTAGTATTAAAACGAAAGGATAACATCTTTTTAGTACAAAGTACAAAACATGGGCAGCGGGGCTAGTCCCCGCGCCCCAGTGGATGGAACTACTCGCTCCTCATAGAGGGAACAACAAAGGAGGAGGCAAGAAGAGATAGAAAGAACATCATCTCCACTGAGAAGAGAAGGTTGAACCCTTGGTGGAGAGAGCAACGATCTTCACCCTTCGTGGCTTGCTTGACGACGGATCTTCTCCTCTCACCTTCTTTGTTGATGAGAGAGAAGGTAGCTTTGTAATGGAACGTGAGTCTCAGACCGGCAGCCTCGAGCGGTGGATGGAGTTGTTCTGGTAGTAGAGAGACAACCTCTGGACGTCTGGACCCTCCTCAGGGATGGCCCTTGAGGTCTTATTTATAGGCCTTGAGTGAGGTTAAATGGTCTCAAGACCGTTTGACGCCAAACGGTCTCGAGACCGTTTGACGCCAAAAGGTCTTGAGATCGTTTGGCGTCAAACGGTCTTGGGACCGTTTGAACTCCATGCGGTCTTGGGACCGTTTGAACTCCATGCGGTCTTGGGACCGTTTGGCTTCATGCGGTCTCGGGACCGTTTGAACTCCATGCGGTCTTGGGACCGTTTGGCTTCATGCGGTCTCGGGACCGTTTGAACTCCATGCGGTCTTGGGACCGTTTGGCTTCATGCGGTCTCGGGACCGTTTGAACTCCATGCGGTCTTGGGACCGTTTGGCTTCATGCGGTCTCGGGACTGTTTGAACTGCATGCGGTCTTGGGACCGTTTGGCTTCATGCGGTCTCGGGACCGTTTGGCTTCACTCGGCCTTGAGGTTGGTTTATTCTTTTATGATTGTTTTGTGCTTTTTCTGCAAGTGTAAAAGGAAAAAGTTAGTTTGATGATGTATTTACAAAAAGGGGTAAAATTAGGTTTATGTACCGTATAAATGTAAAAAGAGTATGGAAAACTAAAGAAAAAGACTCAGATAAACTACTAAAATAGGAGGTTATCACCCCCCCTAGCTTAGAGTCTAGCTTGTCCTCAAGTTAGATAGAGCTGAGACATGAAATGGCGAGGCGATCTTAATTAGGGTCTCCATACTCTTGCTTCAATTCTTGACCTGAGTTCCCCAGGGGTCATATCGAGGCTTATTGCATGCCTTGATTCTTTTGGATTTCGAGAGTTGCTTGGATCTCAGGGTTTTTCCGTATCTCAAAATTTTCCTTGGGACCACATTTATTTTGTGCATGCCGTTAACTCTAATCAACTTTATACCTCTCTGGAAACCTACTGGAAGCTAGAGAGGGTATGAGGGTTGGCTAAAGGCTTTGAAGTGTAGCTCCCCTTCGAGTGGGGGAGGGGTTGTCTATGCTTTTTAGGATCTCACTACCGGGCACGACACATCTGCCTTTATGAGGGCAGCTGAATGTACCGACCGGGCAAGTCCTTTATGAGCCTTTTCATATACTTGGAACTTTTAGGATTTCACTACCGGACGCGACACATCTGCCTTTGTGAGGGCAGCGGAATGTGCCGGCCGGGTGAGCCCTTTATCAGTTCTTCATATAGGTCCTTATGCGTGGCACAACTCTCATGATTTTATTCGTCTCTCTGGCTTTTATTCAAAAACTCACAGGCTTGGGTTTTGGAATGAGGATTTATTTTGGGCGGACAAGCCTCTTTTATTTTGAAGAGAGGAAAGCTGTTCTTAAAGTTTTTCAGCATGCACTTATTTGGTTTGTGGTCCACTTGCAGAACTTTTTGATTCAGAAGTTGCCTAATTTCCCTCTCATCCTTGAGATCTCGGCTTATTTCTGCCCTGATTTTGACCTGTGGAGAGTCAGATAAAGAATTGAAGCAAAAATACGAGATCCATAGTAGGTGGAAATTGATAAATCGCCATTTGATGTCTGAGTGCTATTTACTTGCAGAGACTAACATGATTCTAGGGTTAGTTGAGGTGACTATTTTTGAAAAAGAATTGTGAAAAGAATTAAGACTTAAAGAATTGTAAAATTTTTTTTTTAAGAATGAAGAAATGTATGGAAAAAGGAAGTATAGAAGTTGATACCTAGCCCTTGTCTAATGTATCCCCCCCTAACTTATCACACACTCTGTCCCCAGAGTGGCAAAGTGATAGGTTGAGAAATCATTAGAACAAGGGCTACAGGTTAAGGTAGATTTTTGTTTGCCCCTGGAGAACAGAGTAGTGTAGATGCGAACTGCCCACGTAAGGCGTGGTAGTCCACGTCAGTCATTTCCTCCACTGGTCTTTGGAGAACGATTATGGTGTACATCCAGTAGAGGACGTGGAAGCCGCAGTCGTTGGATTGTCGTATTTGCTGGGGGCATTTGTGGCAGAAGGCGGGGCGATTGAAGTGTTCCTTGCTGTATGCCTTAGTGTGCTGACTCAGAAGCTCTATTAATTTCGCAGCGCACTCTTTTGCCATTTCTTCTGTTGGCGTCTTGGGCGTTACGACGTAGTGTCGTTGTCGGGCGTTGAACTGGCTGTCGGAACTGTTGTATATTGTAGTTGTTCCGTCTTGGAGGTTAGTTGCCAGAAGAATCCAGTGCTCTTGATGCAGGATTGGTAACATGATGAATTTCGGCGTTGTATGTTGGAGATATGCGATCAACGCTTCCGTTGTGCCGAAGTTTTTGAGTTTGAGTAGATCATCCTTCATGTATGGGGACGCCATGTATGTATCTGGATTATGTTGGCCAATCTGAGACTGGTAAGCTATCATGAGGCTGACAGAAAGTTGCCCCTTATCTTGTAAAGTCTCTCGCAGTGAATCGGCCATCACGATAATGTCTTGGGACATGAATACTATGCCATCTTTTTCTGCGGAGAGATTCGCCATGATGATGCGCATTTCAAGGTCGGTGAGACCTTTGCAAGAATCGCGATCAAAATCAGGAAAAGTTGGTTTAGTGGTGTAAGCAGGATCGTTCTTGCTGGTATCTTCTTCTGGCGACTTGTGTTGTTCAGACTCTTTCAGAATTTGGCGGAAGGGTCGCCGTTGTCGACGTTGTACAGCTGAGTAGAGATACCTTGGAACATCATCTGGTGACATAGTTGGATCGTTGAAATATCTTTTGTCACAGATGAGCTCCATGGCGTAGCATCCTCGTAACGAATGGAAGTCTTCAGCTGCCAAGTTGGTGAAAGGGATTTCTTGGTTCAGCGCTTGGATATGTCAGATGGTGTAGAAAGCGCTGTCCCCAGATCCCGTGGTGGCTTGAACTGGAGGGTTAATGATTCTGAACCAGGGTTGGCTCCAGTCTTGACGAAGAGAAGGGCGTACATCCCAGATTACTTTGAGCAGCCGGAAGGGTATACACCGGGCTTCACCTGCTGCGTCTCCGACAAAGTTTATTATGCCGGCTGGTAGCTCGGCGCTATTGAAGTTGTAAACTTTAGCGTCCCTTGCTTCGGTATCCACTATCATAAAAAGCCAGTGGTCCGAGACTTGGAAAGGCATTGTGATATAGCGAGCCCGACGCGCTAAACCGGCACGCAGCCGCTCAATCGACCTCGCACGCAAGCTTTTGTGTAAAAGGCCAAAAGACAATGCGGGTGAAGCGTTGAAGGCTGGTTGTATCCGCTGTTTACTTCTATAGATTTCTATACAGTTGGCGAGGAGGACACGGAAGATTGGCATTGGCATCGTAGACTGGGGTCGGAGGATGCAACGAAAATTTTCACGTGTCAACGTACGTCTGGTTTTTGTATTGTTGTAAACTATGTCGTCCCCCGCTTTTGCATCGTCTACTATAGTGTTCAGGATGAAGATGTCCTGAGCATCTAAAGTAGAGATGGCTGTCATATCAAGATCGTGCATTTTTTGTGGGAGAGGAGGTGGCGGGGGGAGGTCTTGTGGTGGAGGGGAGGCGTGCTGTTCGATGGCCTCTTCATGACCTTTGAGGTTGTCGTCTAGATCGGAGGCGGAGTCAAGATCTGCGTCAGTATCTAGACTCACTCGGTCTGCCTCGTCTAGGTAAGGGGGAGAAGGTGTTGAGGAGGGGAGAGAAGCTTTTGGTGAGGTAGCGCTGGCTCCTAGTATGCATTGTTGGAGCTCAGCGAAGGCCGCATCCTTGGCAGCTTCCCCCATTGACCCCATAGCGGAGTAATCAAAGAATTGGTCCCCGTAAGAAATGTTTACGTTGTCATGCTGTGGGGACTTGGGGTGGTAGTCACTTTCCTGGTGACCTTTATCAGACCCTTTATGGGAGGGTCCTGCTGCGTTCCCTGGATCTTCACCATCATCGTGCTTGTCTCCTGAAGATGTGTCTTTATTGGAGTCAGCAGATGAATCGGATTCGTCTTCTTTTTCATCATCATCGTCGTTGTCGGCCGCAGCTTTGTCGGTTGTCTTCTTGTTAGTCGACTTTTTGCACCGCTGGTGAGTGGCTTGTAGCTCATCGAAAGCCACTTGCAGATGCTCGTGTTTCTCGAGCAGTGCGTCGTGGGCTTCTTTGAGATCTGTGTATCTGCCCTCGGCGGAGAGGAGGCGTGCTGTCAGATCTGTGACTTGGGCACGTAGTTGTTGTGTTTCATTGATATTAGCTTCCTCTTGATGATGATGGAGCTGCGTGATTGTTTCGTCGATGGTAGCCAGGCGCGTGCTTAGCTCTTCTTGATTCTGCTCAAGCTTGCGGAGATTCCCTTGCAGAGGGTGAGTCTGGTTAGAGATCTCATTGACTTTTCTTGTCGTAGCTTCTTGCTGGCGCGTTGCCCCAAGGATCAGGTCTGACAGGTTGTTGGTGTGGCTGTTGATATGCTCAACTTGCTTAGCCACTTCATCCTGTCGTTGCTGGATGCCTTGTAGGATGACAGGAAGAGCTCGGTGTTGGTTGTCGATCCTGGTTACCTGTTTAGATAAGTCCTGTACACAAGAAAAAATAGAATGTAATAGGTTAGAAGGATCGGTGAGGAGATTTCTGACAACGTCGAATTGACGGCCGAATTCCTCACCGATGTTAGTAAGGGGGCCCCAGAGGCGGAAGGGTGATGTGGCTGGGGCCTATGTGGGATGGTGGTAGTGTCTTGCGGAAGAGACACTGATGATGGCCCGAACTGCATAGTGACTGTTGATGAAGTCACCAGCGGTGTCGGGGTGGTGGCGGAAGTGAAGAGTGGTGGTATTTGTGGCGAAAAAGGTGGCACTAATGATGAAGGTGTGGGAACTGTGGATGTGAATGGAAAGGTGGTGAAGTCGGGCATGGAGGTGGAGAAAGGGAAGCCCGATGTTAGGGTGGGTGAAAAGGTGGATGTGAATGCTGGCGTGGATGTGGGGAGGAAAGTAGTGGTGGGGGCAGCGGAGAGCTACTCATTTAGACTCTGGATGAAAGAGTCAAATGAGGAAGTTGTTAAGATTTCATCGTTGAACCGCTCGTCCTCCGGGTTTGGGCGGGACGTTGGTGTCCCCGACAGCTGTTGGGCCTGCAGCAACCTCCTAGAAGGTCGTTTGACAGGGATTTTTGTAGATCGAGCTGTCGGGGCTATGATGCTCGTTTCAGTTGGGCCCGCAGTTTGTTTCTTTGCAGTGGGTGTGACCGAAGCTAGTAGATGAGTAAGCTCCTCGTCAGAAAAGAGGAGCTGTGTCATATCATAGTGTGCTAGCTCCGGTAACGGAAGGAGGGTTCTTGATGACTTAACCATTGGGCAGAATACATAGTGTAACTTTCCATCCTTTTCTTTGATTATAAACGAAATTTTCAAAGATTGTTCGTTTGTAAGGATGTCGCCCTTTATTTGCGTGCATTGGGGTAATAGCCTGTCCATCTTAAAAAATTTAATTATGGATGTGACATGGCCCCCCAAACAGATCTCTTTCCCTATGAAGGCGGCGGATAATTTCTGGACCATCAACCGTCCGATGTTGACTGGCCTTCCGTTGAGGATAGACCAGAGGACAAAGAGGTCTGATATTGTAACGTTTCCTCCTTCCGTTCTTGGAAAAAGTGCGCCAGCTAGGATTTTGTGCAGAGTGCGCACAAATCCGGAGTGTATGTTGGACGCTTTGCATGTTTTGGCGTCGTATGTGGGAATCCCAGTTAAGCTTTTCCAGAATGTGTGGCGGTTGAATTCTGGATGATCAGTTCCCACTGATTTGTCCTTTTTTAGCTGCTCCAGGTCGTCAATGAATATTGAATTTAGCATATTCTCTGTTAAGACGACGTTGCTACCGAAGATTTGGGTGACAATCCTTCTATCACCCCCATCCTGTGACCTATCTGCAATGTCGACGGGCTCCTTTGTCAGGCAGGAGAAAAATTCCGCTGTGGGCTCGATGTAGGACAATTCAGGTATTAAGCACAACCTGGTGAGGTTGGCTTTTTGTAGCGCTTTGAAGATGCGCTCGTGAATTCCCATTTTAGCTAGTATGCTGGAGCAAACATACTTAGTTGGTTTAAGGGTTTTATCGGTGGTGATGGAGGTTTGGATGGATAGGTGCTCTGGTGGTGGTATTGGGGCGGTGATGGGAATGAAGGTGGTAGGGATGGTAGCTGCAGGGGTGGTAGTGGTAGCAGCAAAGGTGGATGGTTTGGCGAAGGGTTGGTCCATGGCAGATAGAGGGTGGACTTGTTTTCTTGCCCTCTTCGGGGGCTACCCAGATGCAGCCTTTGCAGCTTTGCGTTTTCCCTCTGTCTCTTGGGCAGAGGAGTCTTCATCGGGGTTCGGTATGTAGTCCGAACCTTCATCATCGTCAGAAGAGATGTGCTCGATGTCCTCTTCAGGGGCCTCACCCAAGCATTTGGTGAGGCGGGTTATCTCACACAGGACGTCGATGATCTTGGTCTTGGGAGGGACGACGCTGGTGGTGTTGTAAGTGTCCCTGATCTGTATGAGCCAGTCTCGCTCTTCCATCATCTGCTCCCTTGTCAGAGCAGGGGCAGTTCCTGAGCCGGAAGTTTTGTTTGCTGGTGACGCCATTTCTGAAAAAGAATAAGAGTTTCATAATTAGAGAAGATTTGAAACAATGTAAATTTGATTTGTAGTTATATCTTTTATATTTTGTGAAAGCAAAAGGGAAATGAAAACCAAACGGTTTCAAGACCGTTTGGTCCCAAACGGTTTGAGGACCGTTTGGTCCCAAACGGTTTCAAGACCGTTTGGTCCCAAACGGTTTCAGGACCGTTTGGTTCCAAACGGTTTCGGGACCGTTTGGTTCCAAACGGTTTCAAGACCGTTTGGTCCCAAACGGTTTCAAGACCGTTTGGTCCCAAACGGTTTCGAGACCGTTTGGAAAGCGAAGAGTCGCAGGTCGCCGGCGCGGGAGAAGGTGGAACGGCGCGAAGGTGAAGAACGCGCCGGCGCCTTCGAAAACGGTGAGAAGAACGGCGACGACGATGAAAACGGTGGGAGAGTCGGTGAAATCTTTTGACAGCGACGGCGATGGCGGAGCAAGAGACGTCGTGCGATGGTAAAGGAAACGGCACTGGCGCCATGATGGTGGCGACAGAACGGCACGGCGACGAAGGCGACGGGTCGGTTGATGAAACCATTCGATAACGACGGCGATGGCAGCGTAAGCAGCGACTAGCGATGGAATGAGCAGCGTGGAGTCGCCGGACTACCTTGCAGAAGGTGGACGGACGGGTGACTTTGCGCGGATGCAACAGGAGCAAGAAGGGAAGTTCTTCGCACGAAAACTCTGGAGAATTCGAAGATTCGAAGAGAGAAAGACGGAGGGGTAGGGTTGATATTTATAGTGATTGGTTGGTGACCTTTTGTATTCCAAATGGTTTGAAGACCGCTTGATCCCAAGCGGTCTCAAGACCGTTTTGGTCCCAAACGGTTTCAGGACCGTTTGGTCTCAAATGGTTTCAAGACCGTTTGGTCCCAAACGGTTTGAGGACCGTTTGGTCCCAAATGGTTTGAGGACCGTTTGGTCCCAAACGGTTTCAGGACCGTTTGGTCCCAAACGGTTTCAGGACCGTTTGGTCCCAAACGGTTTCAGGACCGTTTGGAGGGGCACAAAGGGTTTGTATATTTTTATGTTTGTTTTTGAGTATGTATATTATTTTTTTGTATTTTGGTTTATGAATTTTTATGTTGTTTGTTTTATGTATTGTTTTTGTAGTTTTGATTATGTAGATTTTTTTGTATTTTTAGATTAATGATGAAAGAACTTAAAGAAAGCAAAACAAATTCAAAAGAAAAATAAAAGACTAGAAATTAGAGAAGGTGATACTGAGGTCTTGGGTTGCCTCCCAAGAAGCGCCTTGGTTTTATGTCACTGGCTCGACGAAGTTAAGACATTATTATGCTGCTGTCATAGTATTTGATTGCTCATGTCTATTTGGCCCATGTTTAGGGTTCGATTCAGGCTGCCCATCGAAAGTGCCTGTTGGGGGTTTCAATTGTGCAGCAATCTGGGCAAGCTGTGCTTCAACTGCCTTCTGTTGAGCTTGTTGGTTGGCCAACATGGTTTGCTGAGACTGAAGCATTTGTTTTATCAAAGATAGCTCATCTTCCGGTTGCGCAGTGACGTTTTTCTGAGGGTTTTGTTGTTGAGACTGTTGAATATGCAATTGCGGGTGAAGCGGGGGATGAGTGTACTGATAGTAGGCTGATTGATTTCTAGGGTAGTTAGCCCTAGGGAAATTGTTCCTTGGGTTCCCTTGATTTTGGTTAAAATTGTTTGGAAATCCAGGAGGCAGCCTACTGTCAAGTCCCCCTTGTGTCTGATGTTGCGGATTCGCAGTTCCAGAGGGATTCCCATACTGGAACCCAGGATGGTTCCTTGGTTGACTGGGATTATAATAAACTTGTCCGGGAATAGTATGGATGGAGTTGACTTGCTCTGGAATCTGATCTTCAGCCTGATTAGTGATGGCCTCATAGGATTGTGGTGGTGGATGCATATCCATCATCACATTATAGAGTATTCCGCAGGAAAGAGTCGGATGATCCGATGCATGACAAGCTTCACAGGATCCTGTGACGGCTTTGACTTGATGAACCAGCGGGGTTTTCTTCTTATCAATTTCCCCTAGAGTTGTTTCAAGGGTTTGCTGTTTATGAGCGATTGTCTTCAAAGCTTCGGCTATTGACTTTAGTTCCATAGATTCCTCAGCTTTAAAGACTTTAAGGACGCCTTTTCCGGCTGACCGCCCCCAGTTGGACTGGTTTTCAGCTCCTAAAGTAACGATTTTCCAGGCATCTTCATAGTTTTTCCTCATGAAATTTCCTCCAGACGAGGAATCTAGGAACTGTTTAATGTCATCGCTTACCCCCCGATAAAAAGTTTCAATCAATTGATTCTGTGAAATTCCATGATGAGGGCATTTACGTAGAAGTTCCTTGAATCTTTCCCATGCCTCAGCGAGGGTTTCTCCAGGTAGCTGGGAGAAATGGTTGATCTGCCCTCTGATTTCATAGGTCAGCGAGGGTGGAAAGAACTTCTCCAAGAATTTTTCCTCTAGAGGGGCCCAAGTGGTTATGATGGGTTCTCTGTCCAGTGAGTTGTACCAACTCAAGGCCCTTCCAGATAAGGTGAAATGAAACAGGTGGAGCATTATTGCGTCGAAAGCAATACCAGCTTGCGGGACCAGGCGGCATAATGCCTTAAACCGTTTCAAATGGTCCATGCAATCGTCTCCTGAACCTCCTGAGAAGGAAATTCCTTGCATAATCTGGATCCACTGGGTCCGAATCTCAAAGTTTGGGATGTTGATGATCGGAGGCCGGACCGGGTGGTTGTCTTCGTAATTCTTCGGGACAGCATAGTCCCTCAGTTGCTTGTTTCGTAATTCGAGCTGAGCAGCCTCAGTCTCTTCTCTTATGCGGGCTTGCTCTTCTGCTCGTATCTCCGCTTGTATTTGGGCACGGGTGTCTGCAATGAGTTGTGCCCGTTGTGCGGCGATAGCATCATTGACTCTCTCCATCACCAAAGCGGCTTGATGCTGTTCGTCAGCCATTTGACTAGCGCGTTGGCGATTGAGACGGATTCTGCGGTGGAAACTTCTCTCTACCTCGGAGTCGAACTCCGGATCAGGGGAGAATCCTCGATTATGCGGTGATTGCATATACGGGTTCTACCTGAGTAAAGAAAAGAGAACACCTTTAGATAATAGAGACAATATGAAAGCTTCAAGAAGATGATGAGTTATGATTCAAAAAGAAAGTGTAAAAAAATCCTAACCAACTAGAAAAATAAACTAAGTGAAATACTAACGTTCCGTTGTCCCCGGCAACGGTGCCATTTTTTGATGGAGCTTGGACTTACACCAAAAGATTTTCAGTCTTCCAATGGGAGTCCCAGAATTCTATCACCAAAAACCCTAGAGAGGATTGATGTCTTCCCTAGGTTTACCTAGAACTGGTGCTTAGATAACAACTCCAACCCCATAAGAGTATGGAAGCCTTATCATAGTACAGATTTAGGATCGAACCCAAAAGACAACGGTCTTGTTGCAAGCAACAAGACAGAAAATGTACATCACTTCACTTAGTTATTTTACTAATTGGCACTTATATCAAAAGGTTGGATTTTGATTGGTTTTTAGACTAAAGCATGAAAAATAAATAAAGCAAGTAAAACTAAGATTTAACAAATGATGATGAATCACTGGGGTTAAGCAGGTATTCACCACTGCTACACATGCATTGTATATGTACTAAGCAAGCAAGACTTATAAGCTAGATGCATGGATGTTCCACAAGACCGATGCCTTATAAGACAAGAGCGATGCATTGCATCCAAGGATGTTCCACAAGACCGATGCCTCGTAAGACAAGAGCGATGCATTGCATCCTTCGATGTTCCACAAGACCGATGCCTTATAAGACAAGAGCAATGCATCACATCCTTCAAGGGTTAAGTAGCTCTCATTCGGTACATTTCTACGTGTCAATGAAGATATGTAGTCTTCCAAAGAGAGAATCTTACTCAACCTCATGAAACGTGCATCTAAAACTAACAAGTGAGCGATAATTATCAAATCGAATAGTATCTTTGTAGGCCTAGTCTCCTATTCGGATAACCTAGCTACGAGAAGTGCGGGAATGTTGCAACGCCAGCCATTCCCGATCAAATGGTCACATGCTTTACATCATTCCCCTCGCAAAGTGTGTTCCTCGACTTACCAAGGTTACTTCCATACAGATGGAAGTGCAACGGATGATAGTGAGTTTACTCCACTCTTTGAGATACACTCCTAGACACCGAAACAGATGCGTGGTGGATACACACACCATAAACCAACACTAAATCGGTATTCGAGTCTCGAGAGCGGTCATAGACAAACCACAACAAAAGACAATAGATGCATACAAGAACGTGGCCATCATTCAAGCATGTATGAAACGATTTAGTATTAAAACGAAAAGATAACATCTTTTTAGTACAAAGTACAAAACATGGGAAGCGGGGCTAGTCCCCGCGCCCCAGTGGATGGAACTACTCGCTCCTCATAGAGGGAACAACAAAGGAGGAGGCAAGAAGAGATAGAAAGAACATCATCTCCACTGAGAAGAGAAGGTTGAACCCTTGGTGGAGAGAGCAACGATCTTCACCCTTCGTGGCTTGCTTGACGATGGATCTTCTCCTCTCACCTTCTTTGTTGATGAGAGAGAAGGTAGCTTTGTAATGGAATGTGAGTCTCAGACCGGCAGCCTCGGGCGGTGGATGGAGTTGTTCTGGTAGTAGAGAGACAGCCTCTGGACGTCTGGACCCTCCTCAGGGATGGCCCTTGAGGTCTTATTTATAGGCCTTGAGTGAGGTTAAACGGTCTGGAGACCGTTTGGGTTCAAACGGTCTTGAGACCTTTTGGCGTCAAACGGTCTTGAGACCGTTTGGCGTCAAACGGTCTTGAGACCGTTTGGCGTCAAACGGTCTTGAGACCGTTTGGCGTCAAACGGTCTTGAGATCGTTTGGCGTCAAACGGTCTTGAGATCGTTTGGCTTCATGCGGTCTCGGGACCGTTTGAACTCCATGCGGTTTTGGGACCGTTTGGCTTCATGCGGTCTCGGGACCGTTTGAACTGCATGCGGTCTTGGGACCGTTTGGCTTCATGCGGTCTCAGGACCGTTTGGCTTCACTCGGCCTTGAGGTTGGTTTATTCTTTTATGATTTTTTGTGCTTTTTCTGCAAGTGTAAAAGGAAAAAGTTAGTTTGATGATGTATTTACAAAAAGGGGTAAAATTAGGTTTATGTACCGTATAAACGTAGAAAGAGTATGGAAAACTAAAGAAAAAGACTCAGATAAACTACTAAAATAGGAGGTTATCAAAATACCCTAATACAAGATAAGTGGATGAATTCAAGTAAGATAAAGGTGATGAGGGAAGTGATACATCAAGACATGATAGAAATCACATCCATAACCTTAAGATTTATACACCTTGATGTATTTTAAATCCAATATATTTGGATGAGTGACACATGAAGTGTGTCATGACAATTGTTACATTATGAAGTAATGCACTTTGATAAGTGTAGGCTAACATACCTTAAGAAAAGGTTAAGCCAAGTTAATAAAGTATGATGTAATCATATTCTGGTAAAGTTGAGAGAGGAACTCATATCCTTGTGTGATAACTCATTTAATGATAAATGATGAGAATAAAAAAGCATGATTAAATGCTTATGTTATCAATGTTGGCTCCTCGCTGTGTGGAGCAATGAATTAAGGTTTGATCATTAATAACATGATCTTAAGAACCTAAATGGTTATTTGTGGAAAACCCTAATGGAGGGTGATAATATGTAAGAGGAATCCTAACCCTAAAAAGGGAATAGTGGTATTACTTTCTGTGGCATGGTGCTGATATGAAAGCATTATAACTATTATCATGAAGTACTAAACATGCAGGTATCCTGAGGAGATAAACATAGCCAGGTATGAGCTATGATGTTCCTTTTATTAAAGTTGTTAATAAGCCATAATATGCCTTGTTGTCATCAAAGAGGTAACAAAAGGTGAAATGAGCTTTGTGAGTTATGTAGGATGCTTGTGTAGCAAGAATGATGATTACCTTGGTCAGATGACCTGAAGGTATTAAGTTACCTGTTAAGTGGTAACAAGTATTCTATGATGAACTAAAGGTTTGAATACCCATATTCTATAATCGTGATGATGAACTTTTTATGAAATGGAAATGTACCCGATGAGATGAGGGATTAAGATCCCAATACTTTGTTAAAAGAGTATGGCTAGATGCCATGACTCCACAAAACAATGCCAGGCATTAGCAGGTTATAGCAGTTAAAATACGAGAAATATTGGTTGATATTATCCTATTTAGTATAGCAGATAAATGTTATACATGTTCTTCATGTTCCTTATTGGATAAGTGACATGCTGCTCTATCAGGTTATAGCTGCCATGCTTTAGATAAGAATAATGTTCTAATCTGTTAGGCAATGAATTAACTGTTGTTAAACAATTACGATTCCTCGATTCTGATTTATCTTATTAAACTATAATAATAATGTTTCTGGCAGAGAGTTATATCTCTCGCTGGGGCAATTTACAATTGTCTCACCCTCGTGGGATCCACATTTTTAGGTGGACGAGGACGAGGAGGCAGGAACCCTTCAGTAGGTGAAAGACATCAGTAACACCAGGAATAGCAGTGAATTCTCAGGTGGAGACACTGGCTGATATGGCTTGTATAGATGTACATTGAGTCCTATGTGTCGTCTCTGTACTCTCAGGTCCTCGGAGTAGTAGTTAGTGCTTTCGAGATTTTGGCTCAGTGCCATGAGATTTTATATTGCCTGTGTTTAGTTTAATAGGGCAGTTAATGCTTGTAATTCTCAGAAAAAGATGATACAGGAATGTACTTTTAAACTAGTATGTAATTAAATTACTCCTGTTCTTTGTGAAAGAGTTTTCCTATGTGTGGACCTCTCTGTAAAATGGTTTTAATTTTTAGTGATTTTCATTAATCCGCTGCTAACGCACGCTTCCGCTTAAGTAAATCGTGTTTTTGCGATCGGTGTGTGACATGAACAATGAGATCATATGTATGATAAGAGTACATACATTCTTGTTATGTCCATAGTCGGATGTTATTGTGCAAGCCGATAGATAGCATAACACATAAGAGTAGAATGTGTGGCGGTTTATGATCTCATTAGTTATGATATATTATAACAAACCAAACATATAAGTACTTACTAGAGAACGATGTATTTGACATACCCACCTTGAAAGTGATACATGGAGAGAATTGAATGGTAGTTAGAATCATCTCTCATAGTGATAGTGGTGATCGTAGTTCTTAGACCTGAAGTCAATACACTCATCACATTGCGTTTGATGTATTTTGACATTTTCCAATGAGACCTTGAATAAGGGTTACCATAAAGGTAATGCTCGGATACGTTGTGAGTCATGGGACATGCATGTGAGTAATGTAGATTGGATTTTTCCCTCCTAGTGAAGTTGATATACTGTCCATTTGATAAGCGAGATTGAGAAACATATGACCATACTCATGTAAACCAATATATGATATGTGAGCTCACATGCATCTCAGACAATCTACTCTATTTCAAGGAACATGGATTGAACGTTGAGAGGATGATGTATCCATGCCTTGAGTTATATATAGATATCATAGACAATGGAAATATATGATCACTAATTAATTTGTCATTTTATAAGCTTGCATCATTGAACCTTTTACACCCAACTCTTTCTTTTTACCATAACCAAGGAGCCAATCCTTTTAGTGCTTCAAAAGCACCTAAGGATGTTCTTTATGGTAATCCATTAACTTTCCTTGGCATCTGACATATACCCTCTCATCATGTCCAATGCATAGAAGATTTCTAGGTAGATATATATTTATATATTCTCATCATATCCAATACATATGAGATAACTGGATATCCTCTCGTCATGTCCAACAAAACCAAATAACATGATAAGTACATTAAATTTCATTCAAGATAGATCCAATTCTGAATGCATATGTAATCTATTCCATGTGTTCCCATTCTTCATAAGAACTGGGACACTAGGCTCCTGAGAGACTAACCCCATGGAACATGGACAAGTTATCTCCCAGTGAGTCATGCATGCTGAACCCTTCAACAACTTGCCATTGTATGTTCTCTTAGTTAAGTCAAGAAGCTTTCCAGATCTATCTCTATAGATCTCAATCCCTATCACATAGGTTGTATCACCTAAAACTTTCATAGAGAAGGTGTTTCCATCTATGTTTTAACATTTACAAGATAAGGATGTTATTTCCCATTATCATGTGGAATATAAGTTTGCTCCCACTAAATCTTTTGTAATCACAAATTTCATCTCTGTTCTGACTCAAGTCAAACCCTTTGACTATCTCGTGAAATAGAAGATTCTAGCTCTGATATGCTTGCTTCAATCAACATATTGACCTTTTGTAGCTTATAGATGTTATTTGCATTAATGGATTTATAAAACCATTAGGCCATGCCACATACACATCCTCATAATTATTCCAATTAAGGAATGTGGTTCTAACATCCATATGCCAAATCTCACAGTCATACTAAGTTGCAACAACCAGCATGATCCATATGGATTTAACCATGGTCAGTGATGAAAGACTTCATCATGTTCAAGACCTTGAACTAGTTTGAAACTCGTTTCAACCAATTTACACATCCATGTTGGTCTTCTTACAAAGACCCAAATGCACCCTTTGGGTTTTACCCCTTTAGGTGGATCTAACAAGGTCATGCCTTGTTGGTGTACATGGAGTCCATCCTAGATCTCATGGCCTCAAACCATTTCTCAGATACTGGTCCTTAATAGTTTCTAGGTAGGATGTTGACTCATCATACATGATCAATTCACTTCCTTCTTGAAGATATCATAATTTTTCAAACTTAACGTGTGTTCTACTAGAACTATAAGGTTTTCTGTTATATAAGGAACTTTAGGTTCCACAACAACTTGTGATTCTCTTTGTTCCCATTATACCTCTTTAGGTTCATATGTTTTCTTGTTTGTCTTGAACATTTCAAGTTCCACTTTTACTCCCATTGATTCCTTTGGAACTAAGTTCCCCTTCAGGAATGAAACTATCCTGGCAACAAACACCTTTGTTGTTGGATTGGGATAAAAGTAGTATTTTAACAAAATAACATTTATGTGATTTTGTATAAAGCCTTTTTAAGAAAATATTTTCTTATATAAGCTTTTAATCCTATTCACTATAAAAGACATATCAGGACAATTCCTATGCCATATCTCATATGGTGTCTTTTGAACCAATTTAAGACTGTCCATTGTTTTAGTGTAAATCATGTTCTCAATAGGAATTAGAAGATCAACTAGATTTTATTGATAATCATTCCATGACTTAACATGGTGTGATACCTTCTTTTTGATACACTCTCATCATACACTATCATTGTTTTTTTAGGTAAGTTCATCATGATACACTATTATTATCTCCTAGAAGGTCCTCAAACTCTTAGTCTAAGTATTTCAACATCGATTATCTCAAGGTATCTTAATACTTTTACCGAGTTAGTTACATACTTCATTCATAATCTCCTTGAACACTTCAAGAGATTCAAATTTGTATTTCATTAAAAACAAACTTCCATATCTATGAATAACATCAATAAATATATAATGAAGTACTTGCAACGACCTTTAGCAATTATTTTAAAAGGTCTTATGCACATCAATATGTACTAGCCCTAATAGAATACTCACTCTCCCATTACAATTAGTGAAGATACTTTTGTCATATTGCACAACAAATAAGACTTGCACGTCTGTGTTGGTTCAATAACCAAAAGAGTCTAGATAACCATCATAGGGTTTCTAGAAATGCATTTGTCATTTATTCTCTCTAGATGACAATGCTATAACCATTCATTGTTTGAGTCATTAGGTCATTCAGTACATGTTTCATACACATTTGTCTCTAAAACTATCCAGTATAGTTTATAAGACATAGGGCATTGCCATATAACATCTCATCTTTTGAAATGAAACATCAATTTAATTTTTTCCATACAAGATACATGATGTTGTCATCAATGGAAGATTCATAATAGCAATTCACCAGTTCTATTATATACCCATGAATGACATATTCCAACTGTGGCGACATCAATTCTTTCTCCTAACATTTCTTGCTTATTTCTTGTTGAGTCATGAAGTAAATATCTGTATCTCTTTCTTCTTCCTTTGTTCCTTTAAATGAAAAGGACAAATTCCTTTTGCGCTCACCCTTCTCCATAACTTGAGTGCTGAAGATTTGGACTTTATCTTAGCCTCAGAACACTTCTTGGACTTGCCTTTTCCTTTGGAATCACTTGTGTTGATCATCAACATGGATTTTCCTTTCTTCTTTCATGCTTTGGCATTAACATGCCAAATATCTGATAAACTGACTATATGATTCATACAACGATTTGTAGAATAATACCCATGGTCAACTCTTGACCTGATAGAAATCCCAGTCTTTCCACATGCCTAATCATATTGAGCACATGGGGTTATACTGGATCTCCCGCTGCCAGCTTGCACTTAAAAATTGCTTTGGAGACATCATACCTTGATTTCTTTACATGATAATTCAGATGCATTACTGACTAGAGAATGTACACATTATCATGTTGATCATGCAACTCATAGTTCATACAACATAGCATAAGGTGCTCAATGTCTATGGCATCTTTGACATGATTCAAACAAGCATCCATTTTAGCCTTAGGCACATTTGGAGCGGGTTTCTCTGGCTTTGATCAATCAAGGACATAGAGCTTTCACTTATAGATGATAACATTTCTCCAAGTCCTTAACCAATTGTGGAACTTTATCCCATTTTGTCCTTAAGGACTGATCACAATTTGAATGTGTTTGAAATTAGATTCTAAACAGAAATATTGCAACTTTTCAAAACATTTTGATTTATTTGATTTAATAAGTTAACAATATCAATTAGGACTTCAATTAATTACCACTCCCACTATTTTGTTCAAATTGATAACCCTCATGCATCAATTTCGAAGATTGTAGTGTACAATCTTCTCATGACCAAGATCCAAAACAATTTAACTATTACCCTGCCAACAACAACATCCATAGTCAATCATTAAGGTAGGTAACTTTTGCCAATTGCATCATATGCAATTGGATGATATGTGCAACTCCCTGTCATAATCATGTGCATACCTCTGGGCCTAGATGCTCTAAGAATTGCCAGTTAAGCATGAACCAATAGCCAACACGATAACAATGCACCCCGCTTAGTGGGCCCACATTACTCCTATCACACTTCTAAGAGATAGATGGCACACCTCCCTTGAGGAGCCCACAATTGGTCGATCAAGCTTTTCATGTGTATTGCTAATGGAAATAATCTTAGACTTAATATTTTATTTGAGGGATTTTGTATTTATATATACATATACTATATCCAATCTCCACATATATAGTATGTATCATATACATGATATATCCCACAATGAAAACATGCAATAAATAAAAAATGATGGTTATGGCCAACCTAATGTAATTCCTTGGAGCTACAAGGAATTACCACAACCTAGGTCTACATCATATGCAAAAACCTATTATTGATGAAAATCCATTCTTGCCAATTCGGGTTGTTTGGTTCAACCTTTGAACTGATGGGCTGGCCTCCTGGCCGGTCATTTGGTTGTCTCACCTGTCATTTGGTTCTTCTGTCCACCATCTGCTGGATACTCCACCCAACCTGTTGGATCCACCAACTGATTAGTTCAGCTCATCCTTCTAGTCCTCCTCATTCGTCCAGGCAGTCGGCTCGTCTCCAAGATGATCGATTGGCATAATCAAAATGTCTTTCTTCTGCATCATAACTGGAAAGAAAACTATTCTACTATTACATGATTATAGAGAAACCTCATATTACATTTGAGGGGAGTAAGGGTAATACATAGCCTAAACCTTTCTTGGAAGCATCGCAAAAAACAACATAGCCCTTTCCAGGCTCTCGCAGCACTAATACTGGAGCACTGGTCAGCTTCTCCTTCAAACTCTGGAAAGCTTGCTGACATCGATCATCCCAGACAAAAGATACATCCTTTCTAGTCAACTTCGTCATTGGCAACGCAATTGTACTGAAGTCCTTGATAAACCTCCGGTAGTATCATGCTAAACCCAGGAAACTACGAACTTCTGTCGGCATCTTTGGATGTTCCCAATCTGCAACAGACTCCACCTTCCTTGGATCTACTTTGACTCCTTTAGCAGATATCACATGACCCAAGAAAGTCACTTCTTCCAACCAGAATTCACACTTGCTAAACTTGGCATACAAATGATGTTGTCGAAGAAGAGTCAATGCTTGTCGAAGATGTTTCTCATGCTCTTGCCTGTCCCGACTGTAGATCAAGATGTAATCTATAAAAACTATAACAAACTGATCTAAGAACGGATGGAACACTCTATTCATCAAATCCATGAAAGCAGCAGGTGCATTGGTTAGCCCAAACGACATAACCACGAACTCAAAGTGACCATACCTTGTCCTAAAAGCTGACTTTGGTATGTCATCCACCTTAATCCTCAATTGATGATAATCGGACCGTCGATCGATCTTTGAAAACACTGTAGCACCACACAACTGATCGAACATATCATCTATCCTCGACAACGGGTACTTGTTCTTAATCGTGACCATGTTCAACTGTCGGTAATCTATACATAACAGAATCGATCCGTCCTTCTTCTTAACGAACAACACTGGGGCACCCCAAGGCGACATACTTGGTCGGATGAAACCTTTCTCCAACAACTCTTGCAGCTACTTCTTAAGCTCTGCCATCTCTAGTGGAGCCATCCTATGCGGTGTCTGTGCAACTGGCTACGTTCCTAGAACCAGATTGATCTCGAAATCAATCTCTCGAGGTGGAGGAACACCAGGAAACTCATCAGGGAACACATCGACAAACTCTCAGACAACTGACACCTCCTCGAGACTAGGACCTTTCGCCTTGGTAGCCATAGCAGTATCCACAACGTGAGCTAAGAACGCCTCACATCCTTGTCGTAGCAACTTCTCTACCACCATAGCTGATACCAAACACGTCGGAAGAATCTTCCTATCTCCTTGGAAGATCCACTTCACTCCATCATCCTCAAACACATCCTTCTTGGAACCACAGTCTAGCACAACCTTATACTTCTCTAAGGTATCCATTCCAAGGACAACATCAAAACCATGCATATCAAGTGGTATAAGATCCACTTGAATGCTGTGTCCCGAAAAAGATAAGACACAAGATGGACACTCTTCTCGAAGAGTCGAGGAACCATCAAGAGGGGTTTCTAACAACAAGCTATCCTTCTTACGACTAACAAGTAAACGACAGTTTTCAAGCATACTATAGGCAATAAAAGAGTGTGTAGCACCCGGGTCAACCAGAACAGATATAAAGCAAGAAGAAGACATATCAGAATGAAATAACTCCATCTACCTGTCACCACTCGCGTGTTGACTATCACCTCCGGCTGACTCATAGCATAGAATCGAGTCATTTCTTGCTGTCCACGTCCTCTGCTTCCTTGAACAGACGATCCTGCTTGCGACGCTTGACCGCGTCCTCGCCCTCTGCTACCACTGGGCTGCTGTCTTTATGACCCTTGATGATTCTGTCTCGGCTGTTGTGTCACTTCAACATCTCTGTTAGGGCAATTGGACCTCCAATGCCCGATCCGACAACATAGATGGCATGACTGGTCTCGCTGTTGTGGCCTAGACGGTCCTGTCACTGCCGCAAAAGCTGTACTATGTGTCTTTGACGGCGAAGAAACATAACTTCTTCCCTTACTCGGGGACCACTGCGAAGGTACATCGGAACCTCTCACTACTGATGGTGATGAAAACCTAAGATTCTTGAAGCCACCAAACCTCTGTCCCTGAAACTGAGCAGACCTTTTGTGAGACATGGATTCTCCTTTATCCCTTACTGATCGTTCGATCCTTCAGACAGATTCCACAAACATAGCAAACCGCTCTCTATTCTCCAATGCAGAAGCAGGTGTTGTCAACTCAGCACTCAGACCTTTCTCAAAACGTCTGATCTGCTCCTCCTCTATTGCCACCATGTGAGGACAAAACATCAACAGATCCATGAACTTAGCTTTGTACTCGGTGATATTCATCGCTCCTTGGCGTAAACGCTCGAACTGACTGATCTTCTCATCCAGATACGTCTTCGGGAAGTATCTGCTGACGAACTCGCATTGGAAAACCTCCCAACCGATCACTTCACCAGGTCGCTTCTCCTCCTCGATGGTCCACCAGTGACCAACACTACCTTTCAGAAGGTAGACAGCGTGCTTTACTTTATCTGCTTTGGGGATGTCGAGGATCCATAAAGCCTTCTTAAGACTTGTTAGCCACAGATCTGCATCCGCTGGATCAGCCGTTCCAGCATAGTCTGAAGCTCTGACTCGGCGAAGCCGCTCAAAGGTCTTCCCAATACCCGATGTTTCACCATGGGGAGCCTGTGCTCTCGGCGGAGGCACTGACAGTCTCTCTACCATGAGATTCATCATAGCCATTATCTGCCCCATAAGCTGTTGATAGGCAGGGTGTTCAAGAATGGCTGGGTCAGGTTGGGGGACCTCAGGCACCCGATCTCCATGTGCCTGCCCTTCAGCTCCATCAACAGATGCAACATCGCTGTGCTCAGTAGCATGTTCTTCATGGTTTCTAGACATCTTGGCTTTTCTTCCACTGGGGGCAGAAGATTATTGTAAGGAAATATGGAAAACTCACAAGAACAGACACAACCTAGTCCTAAATCCCTATAGACTCAGCGAACCTAGAGCTCTGATACCAAACTTGTGGCAACACATCCCACTATCACACAGACAACGAGGTGTTACGCGAAAACGTGCGGAAATCACCGTAACCACAGATTACCAAAAACACGGGTTAATCAAAACTGATTGCGGAAAGCGGATAAACTGAGAAACTATTACATTTAGGTCCTCATCCTGCAAGTCAAACAAGTTATATAAGCATATACAAGCCTTGATATGTTTCCACAGCTTAGAGCAACAACTGTCTCATCATCACATGAGTTCATCACCTGATTATATGTACATAACGGCCCACATCTGGCCAACAGCAGGATATACAAAACAGCAACAACTGTATATCGCAAAACAATGTGAAAACACCTCCAAGGACCTGAGAGTATAGGGATGACTCTAAACTCTACTACAAAACACCCAAAACAGCAGCATATCCATCTCTTGCCTTCTACTGCTCATCTTGCTGCTCAGCCGCAACTCCGCGACCACCACCACGCCTAGCTCAAACACCTAAAAACTAGAGGGGTGAGACAATTGAACATTGTCCCAGTGAGAAACATAACTCCCCGCCGAAGCTACAAAACCTCAAGAAGATAAAGCGACAACAACAGATAACTGATAAAGGGTACAACAAGAGTAGTTATAAGTAAAGCTATCTCATACCATCAAGCTTACTAGATATGCGGAAGGCATATCACCAATTATCTCTTTATGGAACATAATTGACAAGATAAGATTTATAAGATCTTACCACATAGCATCAGGAACGTATAAGTAACTGTAGATATAACAAGATTAACTATGCAAGAAAGGCCTCAACCAATGTTTTGTATTTTGCCTTAAGCAGTAAATAATAATCATCTGGATTAAGTATAATTATGCCCTGAGGAAGTGAGCCGTACCGCTCAAATCCAACCTTCGGTTACGAAACCCAAGCCAATGCCATACAAGGTCAATGGAAGAGCCGGAATCCATGACTTCCCACCTCGTGGTCAGTGCACGAGTACAACACAAGCAGGACCACAATCTCATGCTTAAGTGGCCTCAGCCACAGGGTCAGGCTGCCCTCTGCCTAGCCCGCCTCGGTACAGGTATCAATGCTAGTGAAACTGAGACACGGGCCTGTTCACCGTGCTCTGAGCCATGAACGCATTCATGCTCCCATATCACATATCCTGAGCCATGGGCCTGTTCACCATGCTCTTATCATACTTGGGCTACGGGCCTGAATCTGCACCCTGGAGTCTGCAATCAAAGTTGCACTCTTACCTCCTCACTTTAGGATAGGAGAAACCTCACATACTCAACAATATGCGCTCTGGGTTAACCCACAGGAGAACCTGTTTCACCATCACCAGCTCCTGACGATGATGGATCTATGGCCAGGGCAACTACATGATATATTCCACTGTGATTAATTAATATCTTTTATGTGGATTGCAAGATTCACCCAAGTTGTATAACATGCAAATTATAACAATAATAAACAGTATGAAACACAATATTATACTTTTATTGTAATCAACATCATCCTGATCCATCACAAGGATCTGTTATTACATGTTATCACTTGGCATCTTGCGAATCCTCTAGATCCATCTCAAGGACCATCACATGCCATGGGATCTCAATCCCTCATCACATAGTGCCACTACCTCTCAAGGCTTACATCATCATCATGGGATAACAATTCCAGCACTTTAGCCAAACTTAGGTCCTCAGACCCAAACATATCATACATGTTATCTCATTATCAAGAGTAAGCATCACAACAGAGTTACTCAACATATTTACGTCATAGCCCTTTAACTGGCTACGCATCAGTGTGAGACCTGCATGGTTAGTATATATGATAATCGTAGGCTTAACAGAAAGACCATGCTATCAATATAAGGTGACATTAATGATTATATGCTTTATCAATCATGCCTCAAATGGTGATCATAAGCATAGGTTACATCATTAAGCAAAGCATTTATGTTATTACCAATTCCTTAGCACTTATACAGATGATTCAAGATGATCACATACCTATGATAAGTCATGATAAGTTACATGGACAAGCTTTACCATAACAATTACCATCAAGCATATTAAGGGCCACCGTCATGTCTAAATGTGATACATACACAAGGTCTAACATAGATGTGGTCTACTATATCGTGCACATCCAGGGTTACTTATCTAAACTAAAACGTGATGCAAGAACAACATATCGGTTTCTATAAGGGACAAGGCTCTCACCAAAACATCCACTACCCTCACCAAAGTTAGTATCAGGTAGGGTACTCACCCCTATCGCCCAACACTCTGCTCATGCCGACCAAGCAAACTAGCACCTAACGTGCAACGCTCCTTCGGCCAACTAAGGTGTAACGGTCGTTATGCTACCATTTGATTCAGGCGTGCAACCCAGTCCATGTCGTGCAACCGGGACGACGGCCATAACGCCTATCGAGCAACAAGCTCAAGGGGTGTATCGTGCAATAGGGGACAACATGCAACATTGTGCGGTCAAGGCAAGACTGGGGTGACGCCCGTCACCAGGTCACAAAACTGGCTAGCAACCTCCACACCTCAATGACACCAAGCTACATCTAAGTCATGTGTGTCAGGCAGGGTACTCTACAAGAGGCAACGCCTAAAGATGCAACTCAAAGAGCCAGCAAGGGACATGTCGTTCAGCCAATCTATCAAGGCCTATTGGCCATCACAGAGCAAGGACTGTGGTGTGACTCCTGTCACAAGGTCAAGGTCCAGGGTATATCATCCATCACTGACACAACATGTCGTCTAAGGCTCAAGATCAAGAGGAAAGGATATTGGGCAACACCTCCACAACCACCATATCGGGCAAGATGCACCCCGACAGGGTCACCACCAACCTCAAGCTCAAGGGTGCCAAAACCCTAAAGGGTCAAGATAATGGCTCACCTCTCAACTTAAACAAGAGAGGGGTCTTGGACATCTCTTATCACCAATCGAGAAACACAAGGAACAACCCTAGAAAGGTTCACAACCACCACAAAGCTCACCCTTCAAGTCCATGGTGAGAGGAGGGTATTGCTCAAGCTACTAGAACACAAGCTCACCTCTCAACTTAAACGAGAGAGGGGTATTTCCCATGCTACTAGAACTCAAGCTCACTCCTCTAGACCAAGGAGAGAAAGGAGTATTGCTCACCAAGAAACCCTAGAACACATGGTTCGGCCAACAAGAGGAAACTAAGCAAGAAACTAAACTAACAACATACATAACCGATATGATCATAACAACATATAAGAACATTGAAAGAAGGTAATGTAGTTAGGGTTAGGAGTTATGCAACCCGCCTTAAGCAAGCTCCAAGCTCCTAGCTCCAAGAACCACCAAGGAAGAGGAGACTCCAAGAGGATCGGCCACCAAGCTAGCAAAAGAAGAGGGTGTGGTGCACCAAGGGAGAGGGGAAACCAAGAGAGTAAAGGGATCCTTAGCAAGGGAAAGGAAACACATATATAGAAGGGGATGGAGGAGAAACCAAATCTAGGCAAAGAAAGGTGTTGCCCACCTAGGGAAACTTGTCCATGTGCAAAAACCACCACTCTAGCATGCTCTAAACACATGTCCACGACCATTGCCACATGCAAGCATCAAACACCAAGTGTCCACTAGTGGTGACACAAACGAGGTCAAAGAAGGTCAAGATCCTTGGACGACACAACTGGATGACACACCCTGGGTGACACAGCCTGGGCGACACAACCTGGGCGACACAAGCATGCCCTTGCCCGATACAAGGCACAAAGAAGCAAAGGGAACACTCAACAAGGCCCAACAAGCTCAAACAAGCCCAAAGGAACTCAAGCAATGAGCCGAAACCTTCCTCTCAACACTAGAGGAAGCAAGGAGAGGGAGGAACACCTCACAAGGTGACAAACTTGCCCACAAACCGTAGACTTGGGTTAATTGCAAGTAGCACCTCCAACTCTCAACAAAGCACAAGAAAACCCTAATCACCACTAAAGGTGATTAGCAAGCAACTAAGCATCAAGATTAAGCAAAGCAAACAGGGTAAACCCTAAATGGAGGTCAGGGTCCTTACAACATGCACAATAATTAAACAAAAAAAAATGAAATATGATCACATTATTTATTCCAAAATATAGTAGATTGACGTGGCTCTGAAACCAATGTAGAGAAATAGGGTGCAAATATAGGTAGCGGAAATAAATTTTTTATTATTACCATATTCCCATAAACCAACAGATTGTATCAACAACTATATAATGTAAAGGATGGTTTTGAGGGTATACCTGGTCCTAGAGAAAGTATAGAGACATACTCCTGATTTTTGTAGATGAGAAACTATCTTGTAGTTATATTGGTACTCATCTGCGGCTCCTCCATGGAAAACAAACTCGAACGTCATCTTCGTATGCATCAACTCCTCTTGCTCCAAACTGTCGGTTGACGTTCTCCTCCTAGCGACAGACAACATCGTCCCACCTCTAGTGTAGTCTACGCAAACCACCAAGAACTCCACATTACACTACCAGAGCCAACAAGAAGAAGCTGTCCCCTTCTATCAGCGTACTAGTTGCTGAATTCTCTCCCATAACTGATCCTTAGTTGTTCTCTCCCTTGCTAACAAGTAGGACTTGATTGGGCTCTCTATTGGTTACCATAACCAGAGACGACAATAATTGTCAGAGCAATTGATTTTCAATTATGTGACTTGGGAAGCCCACAATACCCTCTATTTATAATAGAGTCCATGACCTAGGTTCCCAATCAGTGTTGGAGTAGAAGGGCCCAAAATTATGAAATTTCTAGAACCTACAGACTGCGAGACAGTTGTCTTGCAAAGAAAAATGGTCATCTTGTGAGAGAATCAGCCATCTTGCTTAGAAAGACGATCGTTTCACACAGTTTCCTGTTTGTAATTGAATTTGAAATTCTTTTCCAATTAATTTCCAACATATATCCTTATACCAATCAAATTAAACAAGTAAAACAATTAACTTTTCTCATGATTTGGGAATATCACCAAAACCTTCGTCTGTCCTGTTCGAGTTGATCAATTCACTAAGTGAACTGGTCGTCTCACTAGCTTGAGCCAATCAGTTCACTAGGCAAATTGGTCCTCTCACCAGTTTGAGCCGATCAGTTCACCCTGTGAGCCGATCAGTTGGTGTCCTGAGTCATGAAAAACTCATCCAATTCAATTTTCAATCAACTTGACACTCCAATCAGTCAGTATAACACTTGAACTTGATGATTCTGAGTCCATTTAGTTGATCTATTATTTCATTGAATACCTAAACACCTCTAGTAATCAATCTAAAAAACCTTCATAAACAAACTTCTTTAATCCAAGTGTATCCTATGTGTGTGACCCTATACATCCAATATTATGTTGGAAATGAATGTACATAACTAATTTTGACATCAAAAGTAAAGAGTGGTGCCTAGTCACACATCATTTCTACCCAAGTAATTTAGAAAGTTGGAGAACAACTTCAACTTACAATCCGTTATTAGTGTTATAATGATTGATTAGTTCCTTTGTCTCTGATATCTGGATTGAACTCGAGGCATGTAATTGTCATTATCTCAATGTTCAATCCATGTTCCTTTAACTAGAGAAGACCATGAGATGCATATGAGTTCACATATGACACATTGAACCACATCAGTATGACTGTACATTTATTAGTCTCACTTATCAAGAGGTGATGGATATCAAACTCCTGTAGGAAGGACACATCCCATATACATCACTCACGCACTCACATCCCCATGTGTCATAGGTACCCAATCATCACCTATGTGGCAACCCTTATTTCAGGATTACATTTTATGATGTCAAAGTATACAAAACAATATGTGATGAATGTAGTGACTTTCGATCTATGAACCACAATCAATACTATCACTATGAGAGCTGATTCTGAATACCAATCCATGGTCTCCATATATCACTCTCATGGTGGGTCTGTCTGATACACAATTCTCTAACATGTACCTATATTAGTGACTTGATATCATATATCATGATTAATGAGATTCTATCATCAATCAACACACACTCTAGTCTTATGTATTGTTATTGGCTATTTTGCTCCCACAGTAATATCTGAATAGGGACATAACAAGAATGTATGTACTCTTAACATCCATATGGTTTCATGTTAAAGTCACATACTTAAAGACATATATCATTGGGTAACTTCATTCTTTAGACATCCACTTACATCTGTGTCATCATATCATGACTGAGACAAACATAATAAACATAATTACCTTTTATTACTATCAAATCAGGTATTTAGTGCCACATTCTAGTCATCATATGATCGGATCTCTGGGTATACATACCAACATATATCGTTGCCAACAACCATCCAGGTGCAACTTGCAAAAGAAGCACACCGCTGCAAGGATAGTCACTGGACTTACCCCAGGACCATTTATATGCCTTACAAACCTTTCTTCCCATTTAATATTTATTGGTGCAATCCACTGGTCAAGGGGAATATGGAAAGAAAATTCTTATTTCCACTACCATCTCTATCACCATATTTTCCTACAATGGTATCAGAGCCACGCTAATTTACTATGTTTTGAGATTTAATTGATATGATTGGTTTTTGTTTTATCATTTACTTTATTTTGTATGACACAAATATTTAAAATGGCTAATGTTCATATGGATTAAAGACCACACGAGATCCCATATATATGTAAATATGATGAATATGCAATTTGTATGTGTCACCCTGTAGTTGTTTTGATGGTGGATGTAAGCATGGTTATGGACAATACCCCCTGAATATGTGTGCATCATTTGATTCCTGTCTTTTTAAATTCTATTTGCATATCGAGCCTCTCCCTCTTTCTATATGTAAATTAATTCTTTCCTCCCTATGATCCCCTTGAATTTAACTTAAGGTTTCACTTTTACAATGTAATAAGTTAAATAGGAATAGGGTAGTTTTATTTTCTATTTTGGCAAAGAGAAGACATTCTGTACCAGATGAGTCGAGTGACTCAAAAGTTGAATCGATCGATTGGAGGATTGAGCAGTCTAGATGACATGAGGAGCCAATCGATTTATTGGAGGCCCACTCAATCAACTGGGGGAGTCTAGACACCTCTTGAGCTAGGATCCAATCGATCAATCCATGAATACCAATTGACCGACCAGGAGGCCAACCAATAGAATCAAGGGTTGACTTGCCCAACTGATCCAGTTCCTGCATAATTTTTCTACAAGTATAGGTTTCTATATATGATGTAGAACTTAGGAGGTAGCAATTATTTGTGGCTCCAAAAAATTGCATAGTGTGCCCATAAACATCACTCATATTTTGTAATTACATGTTTAGTTTGTGGATATAGTATGTGTATGATACATATTATTTGTATGTAGTAATTGGATATGTATATGTATATGTATATATATATATATATATATATATATATATATATATATATCCCTCAATCCAATATTATGTTTTAGATGCTTTCCATAAGCAACACATGTAAAAATCTTGATTGACTAAGTGTGGGCACACCAAGAATGGTGTGCCTTCTATCTCATGGAAGGTTGATGGTAGTTATGTAGGCCTACCAAGAAGGGTGCATTACTATTGTGTTGGCTTTTGGTCAGGCTTAATTAGGTGACCTTAATGAGGTTAAGTACCTACAAGCATACAAATGGCCTATGGCAATGAGTTGTGCATACCATCTATCCAAGAATTGTATGAGATGCAAATGCTACATCTTTCCTACCTAAATAATTGGTTATGGATGGTGGCATTGGTAAGGTAATAACTCAATTGTTTGTGTCTTGGAACTAGATGGTTGCATGCTGCAATATTCTAAAATGATAATGAGCGATATCATTTTGAACAAATAGTAGGGACAATTATTTATTGAAGGCCTAATTAATGTCGTCAATTTTTCATTTAATCAAATCAAATCATAAGTGTTTTGACAAATTGCAAATATCTTTTTTAGAAAGTAATGGCAAACAACAACACATTTTCATTGCAATCAGTCCTTAAGTAGGACAAGTTTCATAAGAATAATTTCCATGATTGGTTCAGGATGTTGAGAACCATTCTCACACAAGAGTGCAAGCTCTATGTCCTAGACAAACTAGAACTGGATGAACCCGCTCCCACCACACCTAAGGCTAGCAAGGATGCTTACAAGAAGCATTCTTAAGATGATGTGGATGTCAAGTGCCTAATGCTATGATCAATGACCTATGAGTTATAGATTCATCATGAGAACAAAAATGTTATTGAGATGTTAACACATCTTAAGAACATGTACCAAGATCAGGAAAGAAAAGAGAGATATGATATCTCTAAGGTGTTGTTAAAGTGCAACATGGAAGAAGGAGATGTACTAGGTCTACATGTGCTCAAGTGAATTGGGTATGTGGAGAACCTTGCTAGACTAGAATTTCATTTGGGCCAGATGTGAGTAGTCACTATCAGAATCATACATCCAGTTTGTCATGAACTACAAGATGATCAAATTGACAAGCCGTTGTCAGTTTTACTTGGCATGTTGACAACAGCTGAAGTGCCAATGAGGAAAAACAAACCCAAATCTATGATGACAACCAATAGAGTAAAAGGGAAGTCTAAGGGAAAAGGTAAAGCTAATAATGGTTCTAAATCTAACCAAAAACCCAAGTCTTCAACACTAAAAGCCAAGGGAGGGTTGAATAAGGAAGGCAATTGTCACCACTATCACTAGCGTGGATACTACAAAACAAATTACCCTCTCCACCTATAGGAACTAATGATGAAAGAGGGGATAGAAATGACCACTTCAGGTATATACCTTCTTGAGATAAATATGTCTACTTATTCATCTTGGGTACTAGATACTAGATGTGGATCTCACATATGTTCAAATATGCATGATCTGAAAAGAAGTAATCCTTTAAAAAAGGGTGAGGTCGAACTATGTGTTCAAATGGAGCAAGAGTTGCTACCACTGCAGTTGGAACCTATCATTTATCTCTTTCCACATGGCTTGTAATAGAGTTACATAACTGCTATTTTGTATTTGTCATTAATAGAGACATGATTTCTCTATCATGTATGTGCAAGAATGGATTTGAATTTCATATATAGAATGGTCAATATTCTATTTCTTAAGATAATATCTTTTATGGTAGTTCCCCAATGTCATATGGTCTTTACTTATTAGATCCAGCAATAAATATTTATAACATAGATACCAAAAGGGTAAAAATCTACAACTCAAACAAAACATGCCTTTGGCATTGTCGTCTAGCACACATCAATGAGAAACACGTTTCTAGATTCCATAAAGATGGATATCTAGACTCTTTTGATTTTGAATCAATGGAGACATGAGAATCATGTTTATTGGGCAAGATGACAATGTTTCCTTCCATTGGTAACAATGAGAGAGAGAGAGAGTGATCTATTGGGACTCATACATACTGATGTATGTAGACCTTTAGAACAAGTGCTAGAGTTGTTTACCAATACTTCATTACCTTACAGATGACTTCGATAGGTATGGTTGTCTATACTTGATGAAACATAAGTCATATACCCATGAGAAGTTCAAGGATTTAATGAATGAAGTACATAACCAAATTGGTAAAAAGTATTAAAGAACTTCATTTTAATCAATGTGGAGAGTACTTAAGGCAAGAGTTCGAGGAACTTCTATGAGATCGTATTATCACATCACAATGGATTCCACCTGGAACCCCCTAACATAACAATGTATCAGAAAGAAGGAATCATACATTACTAGATATGATGCAATCAATGATGAGTTTTTCTAGTTGTTTAACTTTCTTCTGGGGACATGATCTAGAAACTGCAACGTTTACACTTAATCACATACCATCTATATCAGTTCAAAAGACACCATATGAGATATGGTATGGGAAGCATCCGGATTTGCCTTTTATGAAGATCTGGGGATGTGAAGATTATGTGAGAAAGAAATTTGCCAGAAAGCTTAAACCCAAATCAGATAATTGTTATTTTGCTAGATATCCCAGGGAAGCCAAAGGATATTACTTTCAAACTCCATATGACAACAAAGTGTTTATGTCTAGTGATGTTGAATTCCTAGAAAAGGAAATTTTTTCCAAAGGAGTTAGTGGGAGGAAAGTGGAACTCAAAGATGTTTGAGATCAACAACAAAAAATTAAACCTATAGAGGTACAAGAGGAACATGGAGAGTCACAAATTGTTGTAGAATCTCAAATTCTTCATGTACCACATGAACCTCATAAATGTAGTAGGACACACCTTGAGCCTAAAATATTTGGTTATCTTGTTACTTAAGAAGGTGATGAGTTGGTCATTGATGATGAGCCAACAACTTACCTTGAAGTTATTGAGGAACCATAATATGAGAAATTACTTAAGGCCACAGGATATGAGATGGAATCCATGTACACCAACAAGGTATGGAACTTGGTTGATCCACTTGAAGGAGTAAAACTCATATGGTGCAAGTGGGTCTTCAAGAAGAAGACTGACATGGATGGTAATTTACAAACTTACAAAGGCCACTGGGGACAAAGGGTTACAGACAAGTTCAAGGTGTTGACTATTATAAAACCTTTTCTCTAGTTTCCATGGTTAAGTCCATCAGGACCATGCTTGTCATTACAGCTGATTATGACTATGATATTTGGCAGATGGATGTTAAAACTAGATTCATAAATGGGTTCTGCTTTAGGATGTGTACATGACACAACCCGATGGTTTTATAAATCCAAATGATTCAAATAAAGTCTGTCAGATATAAAGGTCAATCTATGGATTGAAGAAAACATCTCAGAGATGGAATCTTTGATTTGAGAAATAAGTAAATAGTTTGGCTTTAGTCAAAATTAAGATGAACCATGTGCTTACAAGAGGGTTAGAGGGAACAATATTGTATCCTCATATTGTATGTAGATGACATACTATTGACGAGGAATTACATCCCTCCTTTACAAATGTAAAAACCTGGATAGGAAAGATGTTATCTATGAAGGACTTAGGTGAAGCATCATATATATTAGGGATCAAGATCTATAGAGATATATTTAGAAGGCTTCTTAGCCTAAGATCGAGCACATAGATTGACAAAGTACTGAAAAGGTTCACCATGGAGAACTCAAAGAGAGTAAACATACCCATGTCTCATGGTGTTACTATCTCTAGAGCTCAATGTCCTAGCTACTGTAAGATTTCATATGCATCTATAATTGGATTTATCATGTACACAACATTTTTACTCATCCCAATGTCTCATATGCCTAAAGTATGACTATCGGGTATCATTCAGATCGTGGTGAAAGTCATTGGACTTCCATAAGGAACATCCTTGAGTACTTGAGAAGAACTAAGGATCAGTACCTTGTTTATGGTGGTGAGGAAGAGTTGGTGGTAAAAGGTTACACCAACACAAGCTTCCAAACTGACAAAGATGACTACATACTGTAATATGAATTTGTGTTTTGCCTAAACAACAAATCTATACGCTGGAAGAGTTCCAATCAAGAAGCAGTTGTTGATTATACAATATGACTGAGTATATTGCTGCCTACGATGCCATAAAGGAATCTATTTGGATCACGAAGTTCATCACCTAACTTGGAGTGATTCCAAGCATCAGTGATGCAATAGAGTTGTATTGTGACCAAAGTGGAGCTATCACACAAGCGAAGGAACCTAGATCGCATCAAGATTTGAAGAGCATACAACAGAGGTTCCGTCTCATATGAGGGATCGTACATCGAGGAGATGTGAAGATTTGTAGAGTACCAACTAAAAGCAATGTTTTTGACCTTTTAATAAAAGCACTTTCACAGCAGAAGCATGAAGGGCATGTTAGATAATTTGGGAATTAGTTCATGGGTGATTGGCTCTAAGTGCAAGTGGGAGTCTATTGGTATGTATGCCCACAAAGCTAATCATATGATGATTGTAATCACATATCTTGTAAATAATTTGATTATTTATAAAGGGATTCTTCATCCATATGTTAGTTCAATTATGAGATAATGGTATAACATGATCAATGTCTACATAATGATGCTAATAAAATATGTATTCAGATTGAGGACCTGAACAATAAGATCATATGCATGACAAGAGTACATACATTTTTGTTATATCCCTAGTTGGATGTTATTTTGGAAACTGATAGACAACAATAACACATAAGACTAGAATATGTGTTAGTTGATGACAAAAACTCATTAGTCATGATATGTGCCATCAAATGAAACACATAGGTACTAAAGAGAACAATGCACTAGACAAACCCACCTTGAGAGTGATACATGGAGACCATTGAATGGTAGTCAAAATCAATTCTCATAGTGATAATGGTGGTTGTGGTTCTTAGATCTCAAGCCACGACACTCATCACATGTCATTTGATGTATTTTGACATTGTCCAACATTACCTTGAATAAGGGTTACCATTAAGGTGATGCTCAGATGCGTTGTGAAACACGAAGAATAACTATGAGTGGTGTAGATGGGATTTGTCCCTCCTACTAGACTTGATATTTTGGCCACTTGATAAGCGAGACTGAGAAACATATTGCCATATTGATTGGAAGTAATACATGATATCTGAGGTCACATGCATTTGAGACAGTCTACTCTAGTACAAGGAACATGGATCGAACATTGATAGGATGATGTATCCATGCCTTGAGTTCAGTATGGATATCAGAGACAAATTATCTATATGATCACTATAACTCTAATAACAGATTGTAGGTTGAAGTTGTTCTCAAACTTTCCAATTACTTGGGTAGAAATGATGTGTTTTTAGATACCACTCATTTCTTGTGATGTCATAAATTAGTTATGGATATTAAATACCAACGTAACTTGGGATCTGTAGGGTCATAAACATAGGATATGAAAAACACTAGAGGGGGGTGAATAGGGTTTTATGATAATTTTAAAAATTATTTAAGCAAAGATTGGAGAAGGAGGCAAGGTGTTTAGAGTGGTTCCACCCTTAGCAAATACTAAGGGAGTCAGTCCACTAACCGGTTGTTCCCAATCGGGATTTTGAAAGCAATTGTATTTTATTACCTCACAAGGATGCTACATAAGATACAACTACCTTCACAACACTTAGGATAGCCTTCACCTAGAAGTAGTCCCACCAACCTTGAAGCAGCCTTCCTCGAAGTAACTCCAAGCTCCCCCTTGAAGTAGACTTCCTCTTGAAGTATCTTCCCATTGAGACAACCTTCTTGAAGTAATCCTAAGTCCACCGAGCTACCTTCACCACCTGAAGAAGCTCCAACAACCTCCTTTCCGCAGCCTCCAACCTAGGAGTAGCAAAGGAGAACAAAATACAATAGAATGAACAAGATTGGAAGAAAGAAACAATGTCACCAATGAGTACAATGCTTTGATCCTATATCAAGCGTATTGATCTCCTATACACTATAGATGAACGTGATAGTGTGGTGTCTTGGAGATACTAGGCTATAGGACACTAATGTAGAGCTCAAAGAAATAGATTGCAAGTGTACCTCAGCTTGTTGCTCACAAAGAATGAATCTCAAGTGTAATTGTATGCACGAGTGATGCTTTGGGTGTCCTAAGGAATGTCCTATTTATAGGAATGTCCTACTAGTTCTTAGGGACGTTATAGACACTTTCTAGGGTGTTTTTAGTGCTCAACTAGCCGTTAGGTGTCCACTAATTACATTGGAACAACTAGTTGTTTAATACTGAAAAGTGCAGTCGAGAAGTTTGTCGACCGAGAGTCTCTCAGTCGAAGAGTTTGTCGACTGAGGGAAGGTCTGGAATGAGTATATTGCAACGTTCATTTCCAACTACCAACCACTTTTCAACTCAGTCTAACGTCTATAGAATTTTCTAGAAGGACTATTATCGGTCGAGAATATTGTCGACTGAGAGTGTCTCGGTCGAGGAATTTTTCGACCAAGAATGTCCTTGTTCCAATATGTTGAGAGGCATATGCTAAGTGTGTGTATCAATGTGTAATTGTGCTTCTATCTTAAGGGAGGATCTTTCTAAGTGTTGTGAGTGGATATAGAAGATCTAATGCTTGATTTACATGATGTCTAAGTACTTGTACATTATATACTTGTACACGATTTTACATTGAGTACAACCATGAAAATAAAAACAATCTAAGCGTTTGATCTTCCAATTTGTATTGATCTTCAACTATCCACTTCCTTATTTGTTTATCCCTGAAACACTCAAATAACAAGTTAGATCCACAAGAATGACATGTTTGTCATCATCAAAACAAAGGGTTTGATAATGTCAAATTTAGCCAACAGGATACACCTAGAATATGAGTTTACTCATGATTAACATTTCACTTGATCACTAAAGTGTTTAGTATTCAAAATTAAAATACATTGGCTGAAAGTTGACTGATCATGATTGTGAGCCAACTGACTCAAATGCTGAGTTGACTGATTTATGTGTCAAGCCCATTTGAACAACGTTGGTTGAATATTGGATGAACTGGAAAATGAATCGACCGATTCAAAATATGAACCGACTTGTTGAGTTTGAATCAACTAGTTTAGTATGTGAATCATTAAGTTCAATGATCAATAAGTTTTGATCAAGGATTGATGCTAACGTCAAGTTGTGTATTAATCATCACATTGAAAGCAAATATGTCTGTGAATAGCAAACATAGTGAACCGACCAATTCAAGTATTGAATCGACTGATCAATAATGAACCAACCAATTTGTGATTTGTAGTAGTTAGAAATTTGTGAATATCCATCTCTTCATCTCTCAATTGATATGAAACCCTGATCTTGATCCTCCAATAAATAGAGGGATAGTCAAAGATGTTAGAAGACACAAATAATGTTGAAAAATCTTGTCCCATCATCGTTGTGGTAATGTGGGAACCCAAAACAAGTCTTACCCATTAAAGGAAGAGACAACTAGGGAAAACAAGTTAGCGCTAACATGTTGACATCAAAGGGGTAACTCCTTCCTATCAGTACCAAAAGAATGAAAGGAGTTCCCAATGGTCTGGATGGACTATGTAGAGGTGTGGAGGTTGTTGCCACCCACTACGAGGACATCATCAAGCACCATTCATGGTGCTACACTAGGAGGTCGCCACCGACAACCATCTAGGTGTTTCTTGTAAAAGAAGCACACTACTACAAGGATAGTCGTTGTCTTGATCTAGGACTAGGTAGATGCCTTATAAACCTTCCTTCCCAATCCATAGTTATTGACACGATCCATTGGTCAAGGGGTTAAGGTAAGATTTTTTTTGTTTCTGCTGCCATCTATGTTGCCATATTTCCCTACATGATCAGCCACTAGGTGTCATTAAATCCCCCAACTAGAAGGTCAGGAAGCACAAAAGGATTTAGGGGGAAGAGTAAACACTAGTCAAAGGCTAGACTCCTCCTCCAAGCCAGTCATTCTCTAGGAGATTACCAAATCGTTATAGTCAAACCCAACGGAAGCCTCTCCCAAATTGCTATATAATTAATGCTAATTAATTTTTGATCACACCTTGCACTAGTACAAAAATGAGATATCTATTTGTTTTTTCTAAGAAAAATCGATGGTACACTATATAACATCAGTTCTCTAAAGACAAACACTATAGTTTGACCAACTGAGAAAACACAGGCTACATTCTATTTTTATCATCGGTCACTTCGCAAAGCAACTGACACAATATATCACCCGTTAAAATAGAATTGTGTGCAATTTTTTTGCGTGACATTTCATTTGCCTACAAAAGCCTACATTGTCCGTTATTTTATAAATATATGATGGGATAAAGTGGTGTGTGTGCCATGTGTCCATGGAAAAAATTGGTGTTTTTCTTCAATTGTATCTACAATGATTGATGAGAAAGGTGTACGAACCATGTGTCTCCCAAAAATTTTCCCACCCCCAATTGGTGTATTTTTTCAGTTGTCTTCACCCTAGCCGATAGAGTAGGTGTCAGTGGGTTGCATCTACGAAGCGGAGTTAGGCATTGGTTTAGTGTAGGCAGTTGACACCAAAGTTCACTTTTTTCTGGTGGTGTCTTAAATTCAATAAAAAAAGGGTGTAGGTCGTCGATTCTTTTAATAACCAACGACAAATGTACATTTAGTTAGCCCCACGAGAACCTTTTCCCCTCTTTCCCTCCCCATGATACTATTTAATTGCCCCGCTGATCTCCTCTAATGATACTAAATCACTCCGAGCTCTTCCACTGCTCTCTATGGACCTACGCTCACCACCAACTACCATAGGTCCTCCTCCTCCAACCGGTTCTTCCTCCATTCTATTAACGCTACCGTTTCTCCTCCTCCATTGTACCAATAATGCTTCTTCTCCAACACCACTACTGTTGGTCCGCCTCCTCCAACGAGCGCTGCTTTGTTGCTGAAGCCGCCACTTGCTACCTCACTTCTGACACCACCTCTTGCTGGTTCTCTGGCACTGCCACTTCTTCCACTTGTTGCTTCACTACTTCCATTGGCGCCATTGGTCATACTCCTTCTCACCTCTGTGAACGACCCCTCTTGCTAGAAGTAGAGGTATGCCCTTGAATTTTCCAAGGGAAAATTGAGAGGATGTGGCATCCATTATTTCCCTTAAATCCGCCACCACTTTAAACCTAATTTTATTTTAAAATACAACTTAGATGAGGAGACAATCATATTTTAGGGTTCATAATGAATTATTATAAAAGCCTTATATTGACTTGAATTGTCACATAATACATGTGTTGGTATCTAGATATCTAATATTGCATGAACCATGCTCTAAAGATGATCCATGCTACTTTATGCCTTCAAATCAGTATCTTGACAATCTATATGACACCAAATATTACTTGACCTACCTTATACTCTAATGATGACAACCTTGCATGATAATGACCCTACATAACTAGTTATGACAATGTTGATGCTTATGTTGACTAAGATTACTCAAATCTTATGACTACTCTATCTAAGATCATGAAAACCTAACTTATTACCCCTAATCTAAGTTGTGATGTGTTATTCTAGGTCTAGATGAACCTAAGAAGTATGATATAACATGATAATGATAATGATAATGCACAACCCAATTTGAGATATTATGTTTGAATGATATGTAAAACCTAAATGACTAAACCCTAAGTCTTGAATTCTAATGCATAAACCAATGATTTTTTGACCATGATATGTAAATGCTAATCTATAAATGCTGGTCTATGAACCCTAGATACTAAATCCTATTTCTAAACTATGTTGTTGACCTAGAAACCTATCCAAGATTTACTCATTAGGAGTGAACCTTGGATAGTCCCAGATTTGGGACTTTTCTTGAACACTTTATATCACTTAGGATGTAAGTGAATAATGTGTGTTTGATTTCAATAAATTTTGATGGCATTTCCACTTTTGTTGTTTGGGTACATATGTAGGTGGGTATCTTCCCATCTACTTTGATACACTTGGAGAACTACAAGAAAATGTTGTTGAAATTTATTGAAATCAAGCACACATTATACATTTACTAGTGAGATGTAGTGTTCAAGAATGTGATAGGTGGTACAGATTCATGAATGTGAATGCTTCTAGATGATTAGGGCTCAATTCAATTTTTTTTCTTAACTTACTAGCTAGAACCTGATGAGCTACTCGCCCCCCATATGATCATAGAAATTTATGGTGTCCAAACCAAAGTGCTGCACTCCAGAGTTTGTTAATGGTCTTTATGAGTTTGTAAGATGTGTAGAGGAACATATAAAACAACCTAGAGATAGGTTCAATTGTCCTGTAGGAATTGTAGTAACAGCTTGAAAGTTGACATTATTGACATGATCACAAATCATGTCACGTGCAATCAGATTGTACAGGGATATACAGAATGGTTCTGGCAAGGAGAAATTTCTAATATGAGATCAACATATTTCGATACTGGTATTTGTGTCAAAGAAGAAATGGCTAATGATGTAGATGAGAACAAACTGATTCTAATAGATGTGGTTGATGCGATGCTATATAGTTGTGGGATAAATGTTATAGATGCACCTTCCTTATTTAAAAACATTGTGCATAATGTTGAGAAACTATTCTATTTAGACTATACTAAGTTTATGAAGTTGAGAGCTGTTTTAAGATTGTATACATTGAAGGCTAACAATAGATGGAGTGACAAAAGATTCACTTCCTTGTTGTCTTTGTTGAAAGAAATTCTACCTAAAGGAAACGAGATTCCAATCACAATAAACGAAATGAAAAAGATGTTGTGGCCAATAGGAATGGAGGCTAAGAAGATACATGCATGCCCGAATGACTGTGTGTTGTTTCAAAAGGACTATATCGATCTAAAAGAATGTCCGAAATGTGGGGCATCTAGGTGCAAAAGGATGACATCGGGCTATACCAAAATTGAGTCTCCCACCAAGGTGATGTGGTATCTACCTATTATACCAAAGTTTCAATGCTTGTTTGCTAATACTATAGATGTACACAATTTATCTTGTATGCAAAGGTAAAGAAAACTAATGATGGTATGCTACGACATGTGTATGATTCCCCATAATGGAAGAAGAATGATTTATTGTATCTCGAATTTCATGAAGAAGGCATGAATTTAAGACTTGGACTTTGTATTGACAGGATGAATCCATATGGAACATTAAGTAGGTAAGATAACACTTGGCCTGCCATGATTCATGTATATGATCTTCCTCCAAGGTTGTGTATGAAGAAAAAATACATCATGCTATCATTGCTAATATCTGGCCCCAAACAATCAGGCAATGATATTACTTTGAACCTCTGATTGATGACCTAAAGAAACTATGGGGAGAAGGTTTGATGACTTATGATGCTTTGCACGTAGAGATGTTTCATTTACGTGCTATGTTGTTTTGCACTAGTAATGACTTTCCTTCTTATGGAAAACTGTCTGGCTACAACATCAAAGGAACCAAGGTATGTCCTAAATGTGAGTAAAATACAAATTCTATCTGACTAAAATATGGTTTTAAGACTATATATCTTGGTCAACAAAGGTTTTTGCTAAAGGTGCATCCTTATCAAAAGTTGCACATAACATTCAATAGCTCAACTAAGGAAAGGAGTGCCCCTAAACCTAAGTCTGGGGAGGTTGTTTATGAAAGAGTAAACAACATTGTAAATCATTTTGGTAAGATACCATGTGCTACTGCCACATGTGAAAAAGTCTTTATTTAAAAATAGGTCGATATTTTGGGATCTTCCCTATTTGAGTTCTTTGATAGTTTGACATTTTATCGATGTCATGCATGTCGAGAAAAATATTTGTGCTAGAATTATTGGTACTTTGTTGAATATACCCGATAAGACTAAAGATGACATCAGATCTAGAATAAACCTATGTCAAATGGGTACCAAGAAAGAATTAACAAAAGAAGTTATCAAGGGTTTCTGCACATATCTACCTGGTGCTTGTTACACCTTGTTGATGAAGGAGAAAATAACTTTTTGTGAGTGCTTGTAATGTTAAGGTACCATAGGGATACTCAACAAATATCTATAGATTGGTATAAATGAAGGATTTAAAGATGATTGGTCTTAAATTTCCTTATTATCAAACTCTAATGCCACATATATTGCCTATGGCTATTTGATCTATCCTTCCTAAGCATGTAAGGTTTGCAATCACTAGGCTTTTCTTCTTATACAACACTCTATGTAGAAAAATAATTGATTCTGAGATTCTATATAAGTTGCAAGGAGAAGTGGTTGTTACCCTATGCCAACTTGAGCGGTATTTTCTCCTTTCATTCTTTGATATCATGGTACATCTAGTTGTCCATTTGACTAGGGAAGTGAAAATGTTTAGTTCAATTTTCTTGCATTGGATGTATCCCTTTGAGATAAGCATGAGTGTTTGAAGGTGATGTTCAGAACCATTGTCACCCCAAAGAGAGTATCGTTGAGAGCTATGTTGGTAGGGAGGTTATGGACTTTTGCAATGACTTTTTGAGTTGCAAAGAAACTCCTGCTAATATTATGAATCTTGACATTTATTCTAGAAAAGGTATTTCAGGAGAATGACAGATAAATATCAGTAGTGAGCAATGAGAACAAGAACACTTGTATGTTTTACACAACATGAGGAATGTGGGTATTTATATCACCAAAGACACCAATAAGCTCACGACAAGTTATCCCCAAGCTAGTTCAATGTGGCTTGCTAGAGAGAATAATCAGATATTTATTAGGTGGTTTGAATTTAATGTATTCAATAATCTATCTCAAATACCAAATGTTGTTATAGAAACTATCAAACGGCTCATGTATAAGACAAAGACCCACATTGCATCTTATGAAGTGTTTGATATAAATGGATTTTCATACTACACAAAATGTCAAGAAGATAAGAGTTTCGTCCAAAATAGTATGGTCACCCTTCAGACATCTTCATTGTATTTTCTAGTGCCAAGGATAAGAGGCCACATGAAGGAAAGATGCCTTATTATGGTGTCATCAAAGACATATGGGAAATTGAGTACACAGAGTTTAGAGTTCCATTATTTAGGTGTAAATGGGTTGATAACAAGAAAGGAATTGTAGTTGACAAACTCAGTTTCACAATAGTGAATTTTGAGTAGACAATTGAGAGGGATGGGCCCTTTATCATGGCATCATAGGAAAAACAAGTATCCTATATCGACGATCCTGCAAGAGAAAATTGGTCTATTGTTCTTCATGGAAAAAGATAATTCATTTTGGATCCTATTGATGAAGAAGAGAACTATGACAAGTATGATGACTCTAGTCCATTCTCTATTGGCTTACCAAGTGTATATGTTGAATCTAACATTGATGACTATACACATGAAGATCGCACATATGGGATATTAGTTTAAGGTATACTACATGTAATATTTCATATGTTATTTACGTTATATAACATATTTATTTGTTCAAATGTGATATGACTTTTAATAAGTGATATGACTCTTTCATATATGATCTGACTTTTTATATGTGATTTGACTTTTATGATATGTTTACTTTTGATTTGTAGATGGCATTTGACTAGGAGCACAATGATCTCAAGCGTGAGGATCCTACTGAGCATCCTGATCAGGGTCTTGACAATGCTGATAAATCAAAATGTGAGAGAGGGATAACTTTGATGAAAATTTCCAAAAATAGGGAAGGGTGGAAGTGCGTTGTTGAATTCAATGAAGCAGGAATGCCGATTATTAAAAAAATTTCCAGCTACAATTGGGTTCTTGGTCAAAGCAAAATGTATCTCCTTGTTGAGGATTGGAGACAAATGAGTACAAACAACAAAGACCTCATCTGGAGGGAGTTAGAGGTTAGATAAATGAATTTTTGTTTTTATATTCTTTTCCTATTCTTTCTTTTAACATTTATAAATAGTAGTGAACATTCAACCTTTTTAAGGCTAGTATGAGCTTGATCAAAAGATACATTGCAAGTCTATTATGAAGCTCGTTAGGAGAAGACATAGAGATTGGGAGAAAGTCCTCACAAGAAACTACATCTTTGGAGACAAGAAGGATCATGACCCCACTCTTAAGTGGAAATATATTGATAAAGATGACCAGAAGGGGTTTGTTGATTGGAGAAAAATACATGCACTCAAGGTATTGAATTCATTATATTTTTATGATTTCTTATGATTACTTAATAAAATTTCTTATTAAATTAATTTCATTTTGATGATTTCTTATGGTTACTTAACAATATTTCTTATAGGATTAATTAGACAATTCATGATGCTAAAAAAGATAAGCATGAGAATAATGTACACAACCACCGGTTGGGTTCAGGTGGTTATATTAAATGGCTCCAAACAAGATAGCGAGAGAAAGGGCCTTCTACTTCTACTCCTTCCACTCTTAAGTCTTCTAGTGCTTCTAGATGATTGTCTCACTATATTGAGTGGATAGATGCAACAAAAATAAAGCTGGAGAAATTCCTATCCAAGAAATATAAGAGGTTGCTTCAAAAATGATAATTTTTTTGGTCTCATAATATATTTCTGTGTTCTTTTTTCACTGGATTGTTAATTGATTAGTCGGTTTTGATGATGAATAGTTGGAGTTAGGTGAGCAAACAAAGGGGGGAAAGTTCACCCTTATGACACACATGATGAGTTACTAGTTGTTCTAGGAATGAAAGAGAATCTTGGATGTGTTAGGGCTGCTGGAACTAGGTCTCAGATAAAATCATTTTTTGTGGCATCCCAACAAAAGCACAAATATTCTAAAAAAGGGGAAATGGACACAGAGGAGGTGCAAATCTTCTACAACTGTCATGTAACATGTACAACATCACACACTGACAAAGTGTATGGGGAGTAGTCCTTCAGACCCACAAGACACGACTGAGGTAAGATTCAATTTAAGTCAATTTATATATACATTTTGATAAAATAATCCCTCAAATCAATATATCTGTGTGTCAATTTAAATTTCATGTTTCATAAAATTGTAGATGGTCAAAAATGTCGTCTTGCTATCGATGTTCCATCATACAACATTGTGGTAGATGCTGAGGCTTCTATCACCCATATGGTTCACAATATTCCCCTTCCCATTGATCACATTCATGTGAGTGTCATGCGTGTCATTCTGACAATGAGAGACACACCTCTTCCATACAAGCACCTAGATGCCAACACAGTCGGAGAGGTATAAGATGGCTTTTATGGGTGGCCCAAATGAATCATTATATTTCTTGAAGTATGAAAAATGTCTATTAAAATTTATATAAATAATTGAAAGCTAATATGAGAATACATGCATGCTACCCACAACAACTAAGAAGCCCCCTAGGGCTCTAAAGCCTCTGCCCCCACATTTTATTCCAGGACTTGTCCAACTCCTTAGGCCCTAACTATAAGATGTTGACAAGATAGTTAGACCATATAGACCAATCAGAAACCATGACAATCAACCTTTATGAGGAGATAATAGGTATAGATTGAGACACTATTATAGTGTTGGCAGATGTTTTTGAGCTATTTCAGTATCAATGGCTGAACACATCAGTGATAGAACCTTAGATATGAAGAGTCTAAATACCTCACAATATGTGAAAAATACATATTTTTTATTGTTTCCTATATATTAACTAAGTATTATTTAATATATATATATATATATATATATATATATATCTTTATTAAGAGGCTTCTAAATTCCGAATAGAAATTTTGGAAATTCTAATGCCATCATTGATTAGCCATGTACTTAGAGATCCAAGTGATGTCAAAGATTATGTGAGTACCATGATGCAGTTTTTTGGCGCTTCCAAGACCATGATTATAGCTCCCTGCAAATTTGTTGTGGAATTTAATATTATTTTATTTACATTCTATTCACTCAGAACTAAACATTGGTAATTGTTAATGATTGTTCCCAAGACTTGGATAATGTATTTCTTTGATCCTTTGGGTATAAATCTGACACTGAATGAGGGACACCCAATGAATTGGAGATTCATGCATATGTTTAGTTTTTCTGTGCTCAACATATTTATCAATATTTGCATCATATGACATTTTAACAAGGCAACATATCTGTTAATTTAACTTATAAGGGTGTAAATCATTACGTAGTGACAGAGGGGAAGTATATAACAAAAAGAGATCAGTAACTTGGAACAATGTTGACATAGTCTTCTCATTCCAATTGCATATATATTACCAACTCTTCTTAATTATATTTATTAATGCAATTGTAAATCTACATGGACCTATAAAAGACAATGATTGGGCACACTCATATAACATGATGTTGAACAAGTAGATGATTGTCATGCACATGAAATAGATCAAATGTATATAGAAGGGAATGTAATTAGTCTTGGATCATACTAATGAAGTAGTCTCATTTGATAATACAAACTATATAATCTAATTAGATTTATGCCTCATTCTCTTTTTAGCTTTTTGAAACTAGTGAACCCTATACATTGGAGCAGCTGAATGACCTACATGAACAGTTGGCAAACTGCTTCAGCAAATATTTGGACTTGAATGATGAATGGGAGGGTTGATTGATATTTTTTTAGTTCAAACTTTGATGTGATATATTTGTTTTTATATTATGATATTGTGCACTTCAAATTTGAGATGGAAGCTGATGTTGATATGTATTTGTGTGTGTGAATTGAATGTGAAGTGCATATGTGTGTGTGAATTGAATGTGAAGTGCATGAGGAAGAGAATGATGTGTATTTGTGCATATGTGTGAAATTGAATGTGTGGTTGAGAAATGAATAAATTGAGTTGTGATTTCATTGATATGTATGTGCATTTGAAGTGAAAAATGATAGAATGTTGAGGTTTTTTGGCATTTTTATGCCTATTGTATAAAATGCATTGTGATATTTGGTAAACATATATTTCTTCTTGTAGGTTTTTCCCGCCTATTAGTTGCGATGCTTACAGAGGCCTGTAGTTCTTTAAAACTTTCAGTTCTGAGAACTAAAGATATCCAACAGGCTAGTAGCCAGATAGAAGGTCTGCATACCTACTATATAAAAAAAACATAGACATTTTTGTTGGTTATTTATAAATAACTAAGTACATATATTTTCTGTGTTGGTTATTTACAAAAAAACGATAGGGTATGCCTAAAATTTTCAATCACTAACAAAACTGACGTCAAGCTATTAGGTTAGTTATTTCTCATTACCCAATCGACGAGGAATAGGTTAACTTAAAGGCATCAGTTGTTGTCCATATAACTGATGAGGAAAGGTCAAAGGAGACCAAAATTTTTCCCCTATTGCATGTTATGTAGTCAATTTTTTTGTAACGTGTAACCTATGACAAAAAGTATTGCCATTGGTTTCCCGAACTGACAAAGCATGGCTTGAGTTTTGGCATTGCCGACTTGGTCATCAGTTTTTAACCGACACTACATGCCTAAAATGACTGACACGATATCTCATTTCTATAGTATTGAGGATTCTCTTTAGTGAACATACGATTGATCATGGAAATTATTCTAAATCATAGATCTTGTCTATTATCCCATAAATTGTTTGAGAAATGATCCTAGTCTCTCCTTCGGTCAAGATCACACATCAGAAACTCAAATAGAAACTCCCATAATTGGAAATAACCCACCAAGATGGATATCTAATTAATAGATACTCCATTTGAAATACCTTACTTAGGTGTCACTATAAGTGAACTACAAGAAATAATCTCCAATTCTAACACATAAGTATTTTTTACCAAAATGTACCCCAAATACCTACTCAAAACATCAAAAATAATTAACACATATTACACATTCCATATAATCCTAACCAACATATAGGATCCTTCAACTGCACCAAATCTCAAGCTAGATAGACATTCAATAAAGTTGAAAATATGATTGTTGATGTATAATCCTAGCAAAAGGATGGATACATTCTCTCATTAAATTTACAGATTCTAAAATTCTAATATCCCATTATGACATTCATAGCATAGCATGCCAACTTGGGCTCGTTTGGGAGTGTGTCCGTGTTTTAAATGCCCAACTTTATCATGAAATGCATGTTGTTATTCCATATTTATCATGATATACTCTTGAAAAACCATTTGGATGTGCCCTCAATGACATTTATACATAGATTGATTTATGATAGTAACTTTGATCACATCAATTAGTGAACATCCCATGCAAAGTCAAATTGACAGAAGAACATGTCCATCCATTTTTTCAGAGATCTTTATTATGCCAAACAATACAAGATCTAATCCATTTTGAAACCTAAACCAACACCTAAAATTCTATTAAACATCCCTCAATAATACAAAAGGTTAAAAACTATCAACCTAGGTTCTGAGCCCTAGCATATGAAATATTTGATATCCACCCAAAACTTTGTGTTCAAGACCTCAAATTCAACACAACACCTGAGATTAGAGGTCAACAAACACAACTAACAAAAGATGATGTTTCAAGAATCCAGACCCACTACTCTACATAAAGGAGAATGAGTTATCCTCATATTTTCAATGTCCAATCATGGTAGAAATGACCTAGCACGAATTTAGGTCCTTTATTGTCTCATATTTCCAATCCCTCCTTGGTCTAATGATATGAGCACCTAAGTTGTCGTTCCACACATATTTTTTTTCTAAACTCCTTCTAGACTTGTTCACATGTATGCATGAGCTTCATATAAAAAGATATTGCTTGTCCTTTTTCCCTCACCAAGATTCTCTTTTTGCCTCACTAGGGTTTGAAATATGGGTTTAGGTGTGTGGGGTTCCTAACATTGTGCCCACACAATAATTGTGCATTACTCGAGTCTTTAGATTATTATATAAGCATGTCTATGTATTCAATGGAGTACAATACTTCTCCTTGTTTTCATTATAAATATGAGGTGAATCTACATTTTACACCCCATATTTCATTATTTGTTTACATGACTCATGATGTCAGACATTGTCTTTAAAAGCAACCGAAACACAATGGCAGCTCCTCTAAGGACTAACATCAAAGTTTCTCACAATCCTAGTGAGGTCATAAATCGATGTTGTCAATCCTTACTATCATAGGTAGACCCATGAAATGTTAAGTCATGTTAATGAATGGATTTCATGGTCTTCTCAACATGCACATTTATCAAATATTTTAGGCATGCTTCCCCAGACACACACCTTTTTCTATTTTTAGTTTATGTTGATCATGGATTGCATGGTTTCTTCTCATGCATATATAACAAGTAATTCATATTGGAGCTTACTAATTACATGTGCACTCTGTTTGAGGATCTCTCCACTATGTGATCGACACAGTCTTGTTGTTGTGTTTCTTTATCTACATCTTTCATGGAGTCCTGCGATGTGTGTCTACATAAAATGAAGTATGCATGGCCTCCAATATGAGAGAGAATCATGATATGATGATCAAATATTCATATAGAAGGGGACACAATCCAAGAGCTATCTAGATGTATTGGTAACCATGAGGTTGACCCTTGAGGACCATGCTGACCTGTATCTTCAAGTGGGTGTCCACTTAGAGGTCGCCGACCTTATTTTCTTTTTATTTTCTAGAAAAGTATAAGAAGGGACATAAAGTGGGGATAATGAACAATACAAGACGAAGTGGGCACATGTTTAGGGTTTAAGGTGAGTACCCATTTGGAAGACATGGTGATCTCCCTCACCTTAGTGAAGTCTTCAATTGGGCATGTTCTTGTCACGTGCTTCCATCTAACATCGTTCCTATTCATCAGACAATCTATCATATGTATTTGATTATTTTTGTGATGTCTCCTCAACGGAAGCACTCTCTCTGTGTGGAGTTTATCTTCTGTTAGAACATGAAATAGATTTTGTGAAAAAGGAAACAAATAAGATTAACACCCCATATTTTTTCTTCTCAATTATTAATGTTCGTGGGATTCCGCATAAGCTCCCTTCTCTCTCTTTTTATTTAAATATAGTTGTGGGATGTTATTACGTGGTCACTATGCATTGAGCTCTTGATTTCTTTTTAGAGTGATTAAATGAGAAATATAGAACCCACTCTTATAATATTTGCTAATATTTGTTCCCAAGTTTTGTTTGTTTCCATTATATTATCTTGAAAAAGTAGACAACTTATTGGTCTCTTTTGTATTATATGAAGTTTGAATTAGAATTATGAACAGAATGTGACATACAACAATGTGCTCTATCCATCTCCTAAGGTGTTAGGAAGAGTAGCACTCCCACTACCCAGTCCACAAGATACCAGAGCATTAATAATGGAAGGGACCATATGCAAGTGAAACATATTTATACATAACCATTCCCACTCACTTGTAAATAAGATAGATTGTGGCCATTTTGATCAAGTGGTATATCAAGGGTAGCATCCCAACCTGGTGAACCAAGAAACCTATCTAGGATCAAGTAAACTATATTCTAGTGAAGATCATGATCCTTTTTTTAGGTACAACTATGGTGATGTGAACGATGTATTTTTAAAACTCCCTACGCATAAAATGGGAGTTAAATATGTGTTTTCATCTTTTTTTCTTGAATTAACATGACCATTATTCACAAAAATCCACAATCATGTTGGGAACTGCTACAACTTTGACTCTATGGTAGCTAACCTTTTTCTCAAACCCAAGATTGGTGTCGAAATGCTCCTAATTTTGTTCCAGTAATAATCTCTCCAAATACAATATATTTTTCAATACCAACAATTTTATCCTTTTGTTGAATCCTATCTTCAAAACCATGTGTACATTAAACCTACAAAAGGCTTTGATTTTAGTAAACCCTCTTTAAAACCTCAAATAGCGTGGAAGTACTATTGAAATTTTGTTTATTTTTCATTATCATCTCTTAATACCCAAATATGTCACAAATACAAAAATTTCAACCTTTGGTACAAGCCTTTGTCAAAATTCAAAATATAAATCCACATAAGGTTTTCATATAGGAAAACACTTTTTGAAACCAAAATTGTTGTGAAAATTATATCAATACTTTTTTGTAAAAATATATTCAGAACAAAATAGGTTTTAAAAGAAAATGTTTTAATATTTCTTTGCAATCAATTCTTCAAAACTTGAAGAGTAACTAACCCACACAAGACTTTGATATTAGGAAACCCTTCAAAAAACCAAAATATTGGCAAATCCTTCAGAATTTTTTTGAGATTTTTGTAACAATATCTTCAAACTCAAATAGTTTTTGAATTCCAAACATTCCAACATCTTCAAGTAATCCTTCTCCAAACCCTCAAGTGTAATAAGACTAAAAACAAATTATTTTGGTATTAATTCTTTTCCAAAAACATTGAACTATTGCCAAATTTTAGCTTTGAATGTTGTTTGGAACAAAGGTACCATCTCACATTATGAAATACTTTTTCCCACAACCTTCGACACCATTAACAGACCCAAAAACATAAGAAGGGATTGATATTCAAGTGTTGATACTAGATACATCCAAGGAGACAAGATATGAGGTAGAGACCTCTAGAAACAAAAAGTCAAGCACCAAAATACCCTTTCACCACCCGTATAGATGGAACATCCACCCATACCAGGAAAACCTCATATACCTTCATACTTTACCTTCTAGTTATACTAGAAAATGAATTGGTAACCTAAGGCCTCACTAATGGCACCTCCCAGACCACATATCACAAATTCATATACTCTCCTACATCTGGTTAAAGAACCCTATCAAATCATAGAAAAGTCATTAATAGAGAAGCTTAAATAACTAATAACATCTGAAATTAGGCCTCAAGTAGTTTGTAGGTTTTTGTTTTCTCTAGAGCTATGAGTACCTAATAGGTTTGAGGTTTGGGACTTATATATCTAGGCACAAAGGGTGCAAAGATACTATTTTCTATGTTTACTCTTACTATCATGACATGATTGAAGTCTAGGATGATGGAAAATTCTTATCTGATCGACCTAAAGGTCACTAGAAGGGACAATCTTGGCTTGGTACAACATCATAAGCTCGAGATTATACAGAAATGTGCTGAACTAGATAACTAGTTCATTGAGAAGTCTGCATAGAATATTGGCCAACTGACAACTAGTAACGACCTTAAAGCTGTCACACATATAGAAACTTTCACTCAACTTTTGTGTTGGTGGTGGGAACTCATGGTACAGATCAATAACAAGACAATAGTCGAAGCATACATTCACATGGTCATAAAGGAAACTTCTCCAATAATATCAGAAATGTTGATATTCAAGTCGCATAGATCTTTTCTCACTATCATTTAAGTTGGTACACACAATGAGCACAAATGTTACTAATAGGTTTACAACAATGGGCATAAACACAATATCACTCATTATAGCAAAAACTAAAGAAAAGAAGGCCAATCCTATAACTATTAGTAGCACAAGAACTATCCACTAAAGTAAAAAAACACAACAAATCTATGTAGACGAAACAAATTTATTACCCTCCCAAAATTATGACTACATTAGAAAATTCCAGTATTGTCTTATTGTTAAACCACTAGTATAGCCAACACAATATCCGGCGATAGGAACACCATCAACTACACTAGTATCTCTTACTCTAGCCACAACTATTGACAACACAAAGACATAGGAATCCAACAATGCCTTCTAAGATTTATATTTAGGTTAATCATATTCTTCAAAATCTAAAATTACATTGAAATAGCATCAAAATTCTAAATTTTGATACCAATCTTTTTCAAATTCCTAGTAGGTATGCATGTGAAACATTTACATTCATTTGATATAATCTTTTTCAAAACATAGTAGGTATGAATGCTAAATATTTACACTTACAATTTTGATACACTAGAACATCACAAGATTTTTATTTTCATAAAGTAACTTTTGGAAAACACAAACTGTGTCGACATACTACCAAAATTTTGATTTTCTGATAATATTATTTCCAAAACCTAAACATGATTCAGATGAAAGATATTTCCACCTTTTTGTACAATCCTTTTCAAAATGCATATTACATAAAAACATATAATATAATCATATTTTGCAAAACCCAAAGTGATGAGTTACTTAGGCCCCATTTGGCCGCCACATTGTAAATTATGTAGTCTTGTAGACAACAACAACATTTTTAATTGCACAAGAGATGAGTTTTGTATGTGGCCTACGAGCTTCACGGTGGATTTGTTCAAAGAAAAGATGAAATAGGATAGAAAATCACATGGGACACGAGGTTTCTCAGTACCGCACAATTCAGTGTGCCTGGAAAAGTCCACCGTCACCATTATGCTAATAAACCGAACTGTAGTTATGAATTCCACTTATAATGTGACTGGCCATCAATTACTATGTAAAGTACTAGGATTTTGGAATTTAGCGGCCAAACTAGGCCTTAAAATGATGTTGAAATACTGATGAAATGTCAAATTTTTGGTAGCCTTTTCAAACTAAACAGTTTTAAGTTACAAACATCTCAACCTTTATGTGCTATTTTGTGAAAAACTTAAAGTACATCAAACCTCATACTATTTTTATTTTGTTAAATGAAAAGATTCTAAAACTCATAATACCAATGAACCACTACTAAAATTGTGATTTTGTGTAACAATCTCTTTTCACCCAAATAGGTTCAAAACTCAAAGTATTTCAATTGGTAACCTCTTTCAAGACATGATATTTTTTTTGAACCAAGTTTACCGATACTCAAATTGGTGTGGATATGTCGCCAATATTTTGACACCTCGGTAACAATCTTCATTACACCAAAAAGTTGCAAATTTCCAAAATAGTTTAACTTTTTAGACAACATCTCAGGATCTATTACTATTCCTAATATCATTGAGGATACAAATTCCCACACAAAAACTCAAATCCACACCAGTGATACAAAGAATTAACATTCAAAGGTTCCTGACTATAAGCCATAGTTTAGAATAAATCTTAATACTCCATGTTTTGTAAGTGATAAAATAACATTTGAACCTTCTTGGAGAAAAGACTCTCATTTCTCTCCCAATTCATGACCAAGTGGATTTCTTGGCCCCAATTTGACCCATCAATCACTTTTGGAAAAGGCCCATAGAACAAAAGATTGTGATCTTTCCATCAAAGTCTCCAAAAATGACTAGAGGTCCTAAAGACTTCATTGCTTGATAGGGAACCACACCCCATACTCAATTTATCCTCATATAACGAGTCATGTATTCATACAATTCATGCTTGTGATCTTATTAAATGCTTGTGATCTTATTAGTATAATAACGTTATGCTACATGTGTAGAAGGGTAAGTAGTTGGATTTTGAGTTATCTCACGGGGTGCTCTACAATGAAATATTAGTTGGTATTTTCATAAGGATTCATACCCACATTTATCCAACCAAATTCAGTCTAAATGATTAAAATATATTCATCTTGAATGATCCGATAGGCCCCTTGCAAAGTAATTTTTTTTGTTTTACATCAAGAACTCATGTTTTCATTGTTTTTCTTTATTCCACCTTGTGGTCGTAATCGAACTTGTTAATATTATGCACATGCAATTCAATGTGTAAATGTATTCACTTCCCCAATTTTCTATCAAGCGCATAAATAAAATAATGGCCTTTTCTTGCAAGGAGCAATATTTCTTAAACATGTAGCATTGAATTTTAAAGTGCCCTTGCTATGAAAGTTTATATTTCTCTGTACAAAGAAAAATATTTGCCTTACTTATCCATATGATATCTTGTTTTATTTTCTAATTACTAACACTTACATATAGAGTGTTATAGATACCTTGAGCATAGTGCTTTCCTCCAAAATCACATCCCACCAACAAATTACATATCTCCTCTTTCCATGCATGTGTCTCACATCAACCATCCAACCAGTTGTAGGAAACATTCCCCAAAGGGTCCCTCACGACCTCAATGACCCCCATCATCCAATGTGAGATTTGTTGAGAGTTATTTAGTTATTGTTTTTATTAGTTTGTAATATGGGCCTAAGTGTTTTGGCCCATTAGGTTTGGTATTATATTTGTACCCTACCCTATTCTCCTATATATAGGAGTAGGGTTTCTCTTATCTAATAAATTAACTAGTAATATTTCATTCTCTAAGATGGTATCAGAGAAGAGATCAAAAACCCTAGTTGTCAAGTAAAAGTGAGAAAAGAGAGAGCCACAGCTGGCGGGTGGCCACCCCTTATTCTTTCATGGCTGCCTGTAGGCTCTGTCCACCCTTTCATTTCATGGGATCTGCCGCTCCTTCCTCTTCTTTTTGCTGCTATTGATGCTCCCTTTCATTTGTGGTTGCACATGGTTTCCTATTTCTTCACTTCTAGTGTATTGCTACAATACGCTACTATAGCATGACGAGATTTTGGGAGCTTCCAACCATCTCCTTCATGGTTTTTGCATGCCTCCAACAGCCCCCTTCTCTTCCTCGACCACTTAGAAGCTTCTAAGAGAGGTATATAATCTTCCTCATGCCTTAGAGAGGGTATTGTGGCATCTTATTTCTCCTCCACAGGTGGCTATTTTGACACATGTTTGAGTTGAAGGTTGCTGCATCTATTTAGGGCTTCTCCTCTCCATGAAATCCTCTTCCAAGGACCACCCTAGATCTCTCCTTCCTCCCCTAGTACCTTCCTTAATTCTAATATGGAAAGGGAGACGAGATTTGACCACACATTCTAGACATCTACAGCCGTAGGGTACTATAGCAACTATAGTAACATTTTGACTTCAGGACCACCATTATTGTACCATCTCCTTCCATCATCAAATATCATATGTTCCTCCCGTAAATTTTTAATACATGTTGCTTGCTTCACATTTTTACTACGTTTGATAATGTTTTCCATTTTATAGAAGCCATTGCAACTCTCTACCTTGCTGCTGAAATTCATGTTACCTTCTATATCTTTCAGTCTAATATTCTTTACATGATGTAGTTCATCCCATTTGTCTAGTTCAATGAAACAAAATAACATGCATGTTCTTCATCCTACATATCATTCTTTAATCTAAAATTGATTGTAAATCTGTTTCATTCATCTCTCCTCACATCTGGTTGTTCCACTTATTTATTCCATATGATTTCTTTTTTCCACTCCACTTGCACCATTTTGTTTGTTTCCTTGTATGACTTCTATGGAACTTGTGTTATATCCACACCAACCACTCTTTTTTTATTCCTATCGAGCTTGGTGTGAGGGGGGAGAATAGGAGGAAGAGAAGATGAGTAGAGGAGAGAGATGAGGAGTAGAGAAGAGGAAGTTTATATTTGATTCCATTACTACATGTTTCTTGCAAAGACTGATTTCTGGAGATTTATTTCTACTGCCTACTTGTTTGTGTTGATGGTATTATATCTGGCTACGTCGACTCTACTATCTACTTTTTGTCTATGCATTCTTTGCACATTGAATACTACTGTTGTGCACCAACACACTCTGGCTTGTCCAAGCTTTGCACATGTTGACCTTTTTACTTGTCCGTGCCTTGTTTGCACATCGACTTTTTCATCTGTGTTTCAGCACTCTCTGGCTCATTTGTGTTATATTCTGCACGTTGACCCGTCCTTACTTTATTTGTACATTGACTACTATTGCCACTGTGATCCAACACTCTCTAGGCTACGACATTAGCGACTGTGCCATGAAGCACTGTTGTTTCTACTTATTTACCCTCTAGATGATCGTGTTGCTACACACTTCTTCTGTAGATGATCCAGAAGCTTCTACAACCATTTTTCTTGGAGTACCTACCTGAGGGGGAATGTCTGAGTGTTTGAGTGCTTAATTATAATATTGAGGGGGAGAAACTTTTGTATGGGCTTGGCTTATCTTTTTATTTTGCTTCTTTATCTCTTAGTTTGTATGTCTGTTTGCAAGATGTCTTGGGATTCTCCCAACTTTAGCTTGAGGGGGAGTGTTGTGAGTTTATTGTTATTGTTTTCATTAGTTTGTAATATGGGCCTAAGTGTTTGGCCCATTAGGGTTGGTCTTATGTCTTTACGCTTCCCTGTCCTCCTATATATAGGAGCAATGTTTCTCTTATCTAATAAATTAACTAGCCGTCTTTTATTCTCTAAGAGCATTAATAAACACTGAAACTTAATATGATAAGATTAATTCAACACCATATTTGATTCCAAACCTACATAACATAAAAAATATAGAAAAACTTCCTGATGAAACAATTTTTATTTTTAAAACCAACATTTGAAAATTATACCCCAGTTTTGACTCAAAAAATTACTTATATATAAACCTAATCTAGTTCAAAAAATTAACTAAATTTCTACTTTGTACACAACCTCATTATAGAAATCTTTTGTATATTATCTTTCTTTTGACAAAACATGAGAAAACATGTTCAAGTCCAAAATTTGATAGTATGTTTTCAACAAGATATTTCTGATATGTCTCCCACCTAACCCATGAAACTAATTTTCTTTTGCCATATTCCCTTTGCATCACTTCATTCTGTCTCCTAATAGACTCTCTACTTTTGAAATCAACTTGTATCCATAGATTAGGAGTGTCATGGACCTACCTTTTGGTCTCAAAAAATGACCAGAGGTCAGACGAGCATATCTCTTCAAAAGAGATTCTCCCCTATCACTAAGCCTATATCATAACAATGTCTATTTATCATATATAGGTTCTTATAACAAAGGAAAGCACCCATCTAGTCCACATAACATAATTTGGTTAGATGTAGAACTTTCTCTAGAGGAACGAAAAGGTGGGAGATAGACAATCTTACACAAAATTTAGTTTTCTCACTATTCCCTAGAAATGGAAAGACACAATAAAGTCCATGACTAGATCCATTTATTTATATTCCTCTATTATCCTCTTAATAAAAAATAGGCCTATTCCTCCATTTTCCACTTGTTAACTTTAAATACACATATTGTTTTAGAAGACATCTTGTCTGACATCCCTTATGACCCCTTTATATGTAAGGGGGAAGTTTTCATTCAACTACACAGTCATGATGATAAGCAAAATCCCATTGTATGTGCATGGGGAAACATTATCTTCTCTTATAGGGTTGTTATATACATCAAGGCCCCTTTTAAAGAAAGGGAAAATTACATATTGACACCATCTACTGAGTTCCTTTTTATCTATGAATTATACATGTACTTATTACCTCTTACAAAAATATGTTTTAGATCTATTCATCATAGTCCCTACCAACTGCAACATGCTTTCTCAATCATATTCTATACTAGAAAATAGCTTCATATTTTGGTTTGGATCAAGGTAGATATTTGAATAGATGACTCATTATACGGTTAGATTTCTATAATCATTGGTTAACGAGGATACAACCCTAGTTTTCTAAATTTTTATTTGAAAAGGTTTGATTCAGCTAAAATCCTTCAGCCAAATATGAGAAAAAATGCGAGGTAATTCCTCCATGCACTCATAACTATAACAATATCCTATGGACTCTACAAATAGAACATATAAAGAAGATGGATGGGAGAGTAACTAGTCAACATATCTATCACAAGTGTACACATCCCTTTACTAAAGTAGAAGTATTCTTCCTTATAAAGTCAATTAAGAGGATAGATTGAACCATGCAAACCCATGCAAACACTCCTAAAGGCTAGAAATCAAAAGATGAGAGGACCCAGAGCGTACGTCCCTAGAATGGCCCAAATTAACAAACCAACAATATATATGTAAAAGGTTATAGAATTATATTCATCATAGAAATCACAAAGGTTTTAGTACACTAAGCCCAGAGGCAACAGAAAGGGAAGACATAACAACAAGACATAACATAAGTTACAACATGGATACAAGAATCATATACTCATTTCTTTTACAAAAGCTTTCCCATGAGTGTTACATTTCATAGCTTAGTCTTACTAATGATGCATGTAGTGGATCATCATTTAGTGACATCTGAAATTTGCCAAATGAAATAGATCAACGTGACTGCATTGAGTGTGATATTGAAAGTAATTTTAACACAGTTTAAGAGCAATATAAAGTTCCTTGGATAGAATCTTAATAATAAGCAAGAAGAACAACAAGAAAATTTAAACAACATTATTTTTAGGCAAAATATGTTTTAAGTTTCATTTTACAATATACCATCATCAATATTAGGCATTTGACCAACTTACAAAGAAAGGTCATGTGAAGGGCAGTTGAGACTAAAAGTCTAAATGTCACCTTGTTTCTACATGAGGGACCTCGAGACCATAATAATTAAGATAAACTAATGTCAACATTCCTTGTTCCCTTACCCCGAGAATTTAGGTAGGGACCCAAGGGTTATATAATCAAATTGTATACTATCTTCAAGGTTTGTCAAGATGGTAAGATCGATCATGAAAGTAGTAATCATAGGAAAAAATATCTCAAAAAAGTAGATAAGTGTCCAAGCATTTAGAGGTTCATACATACAAACAAGCCTATATCATAGCAGTGCCAGTAGATTAAGCGTACCTTGTCAGTAGTCAGTATGCTATGATTCTAGAGAAACATTCTTAGTGAAGTCCTAACCCAAAGGGGAGATAAGATGTAAACCATATAATGTGGGGTTTATATTAGTAAGTTTGATAAGGTATACAACATTTATTTCATGTGGTTTTTCCTATAGGACTAGATTTCAAATAGTTTATTCTTAGTTCCAATGTTCCAAACATGCATGCAGTTAATCCACATAGTACAAGTGTCATAGTAATACCTTAGGTCTAGGTAGAACATAAACATTAGTAGGGTGATAAATGTAAGATTATATCTACTTTGAACTACAGAAAGTGTGAGATCTAAAAATCATGCTTTCATCATGTGACAAGCTAGGTCAAAAGATCATTTTAATGCACACAAGAAGGTATTTGAGGTCTCATATGACAAATATGGCATCCTAGCATGATATCTTAGTTCATCATGCCACAAATCAAAAGAAAGATTACTATATTACTATATAGAAGGTTACATGGTGGAAATTTAGGTAAAAGTTCCATTTATGATTAAGATACATCATCAATGTACTTAAAAGAGTCATGTTTAGGTCAAGGTAGTCACTATGTTTACATCAAGATAGTTCATAGCACTATTCAAGACAAGAAGTAGATCGAAGTTATTGATATATTAATTAAGAGAGTATACGATCATTAATGATTTAAATAATGCACAATAGGTCATTAAGATTAAGATTTTAGAATAAAAGTGCATATTAAGAAACATTAGAGTAAAATATCACATTAGAGTACTAAAATGAGGTCAAGGTCGAATCTTGGTTCAACATGCATCAAATGATATTTATCTGAGTCATAAACAATTATTGAAGTCATATAAGTCTTGGTTACTCATTAAGTATCATTAATTTTGTGAAAGAGAGAAAAAAGTGTTATTTTTGGCATATCGAATTGCTATGAGTGTAATTAGGTTTGAAACCATTTCTATGTGGTAGATCTCATTTTTTTGTCAACATGGTATATATGAATTTTATATTTGGCCAAGGGAGTCATAAGGTACACAGTTTAATTTTTTTTACCTTAGAATGGTTCAATTTGAATTGCTAGAATTCAATCCTAGGGATGATAGGGGGTGCTTGGGCACTTGGGTAGCCTTCCTTGCTGGGCTTTTCGGGCCTGTGGTCATGAACATGAGAGGGAAAGGGAGATTGGGACCTTGAGCTATTCTAGTAGCATATGAGGTGAGATAGGGAGTGGGATGTGAGTCTGGGTGGTTGGATCCTTGGACCATTATGATCTTGAGCTTGATCAATGGAGGATGTGTGTCGTCTCCATGGTTGACAAAGCTCGCTAGGATAGAGAAACATGCGGTGGTAGTAGACCTGCATAGCTGGTTAGATCTCCGAGATGGGGATATCCTTTTAAGGTTGCACTTGGAAAGCCATTGTCTAGGTCGGATGAGACCCCTGACTTACATCTGCCATTAGCTATTATTGATGGAGATTATGGTGAAAAGACATACAAATCCTCATGGTGATCATGCCACAAGAGGTTGGAGGAAGTAAATGATGGGGGGGGGAACGAGATACAAGCCATGAAACACTAAACCATGGAGGGAAACAAAAGCGGGAGGTGAAACAAAGTAGAGGGGTATATCGATTAAAGGCAAGGATGGCTAGATTGGTACATGGTAAAGCTGGACGACAAGGCTACACCATTACAACGTATAGAGGTAAGGGAGAAATGAGATGATCTTTTGGTCATTATATTAGGGTCCATCATGGATATGGTTCCAAATCAAGGGCAGAGTGGTGGATCCATGGTCCCAAAATAGAGCTCTCTCAATGGTCAAGAGAACCACTCGTGAATCACTAATGTGTTTGAGTCAGTTATAACATTGTGACAATATTGCAACATTCACATCTCCCAGATAGTAACTTTGATTGAGGTGAAAATTTGACACATTAGTTCACATTTTTTTTTCTACTTCTTATATTAAAAGTTTGGTTCCAAGATGATAATGTTCATGGTATTAAATCTTGAAAATTCACATTCAAAAGTTTATTTATGCATTGGACTTTAGTCAATTAAGAATAATGTGACTTTTCATCAAGTCCAATACTTGTATTGAACATAATGTGACTAAAATACATCCAATTGAGGGCGAGGGATGTTAATGAATATAACTAAGCATGTAATGAGTCAATATATACTAATTTGTATGAAAGATAAAATCCAGGTTGTCACATCCTCCCCACCTTAAAAGAAAGTTTTTCCCCAAAAGTAATATAAGCTTTTAATTAGGACTGATCATCATATTCTATATTATAATTATCATGGTATTCCTTCAATAACATTATTTTGAAATAGATAAATTGATCATCAAGGTCAAAGCATAGCCAAATTGATCATCAAATTGGAAGGATGATTTCATGTATTATGAATTTGGAGAGAAAATTCATTTAGATCACGAATTTAGAGAGATCACCTTTTAGGTCAAATGAACAAGGATTTTTCAACCAAGAAAATATCATGAATTCCATTATCATCATTTAGGGTTCTAGATTCTACATAAACTTAGGTAGGGTTATACATCCATGACAGAGATTTGGTATTTTAATAATTCGAGACTAGTATCATATTTTGACAATAGGTGTAACACCTGGGTCCACCACCCAAAGCTCTAGTAGAGTTTCAGTAATGGCAACTGGCCCCACAAACCACTACTATCCTTAACTGCATGCTTTGTCCTCAGTCACACTCAAGCCAGGATCAACTTCCCGACTGGTCACCCATCATAGTTTACTCCAAGCTGAGCATGATTAACTATGGAGTTCCTTAGAGATGGGATCCCTAAAAAGGAGGTGCACCTTGGTGATATGGAAAGTCCAATCATTCCTTTTAAGATCATTTATCTGAGACATAAAATCTTGGTACATTACAATCTCCCCCACTTAGACTCTTGACATCCTCGTTAAGGCTCAACTATATGGCCTCATAATATTGCCCAATTTCTGTACAGACCCCGAATGGCCCATGGACACCCAACTCCCCATCACAGAATACTAGTGAAGGGTGGCTACATCACCATGGATAGCCCTTTCCAACTTGCCTGGACCACACGACTCAAGACTAGCATGCCACATGCCCTTGTGGGCCCCACCTACTGGGAGGTTTGACTCAGATACCATTTTTACCACTTGGGCCCACTGCCCTAGGCTCTAGTAGAGTTTCAGGAATGACAAATGGCATGACAGATCACCACTAGCCTTAACTATGCACTTTTTCCTCACACACGGCCGAGGTCAACTTCTCGACTGGTCACCCATTCTAGTACTACTCCAAGCTGAGCACGCTTAACTATGGAGTTCTTTAGTGATGGGATCCCCGAAAAGGAGATGCACCTTGGTGATATGGGTAGTCCAATCATTCCTTTTAAGATCATTTTATCTGAGTCCTCAAATCCTAGGATGTTATAATCAGATTCATTTGAAAAGTAATGGAAGGTCCCACCATAGTCCTCATGACATCCTATCCCTAAGTCATTAGTTGAGAGGTCAACATAATCATGATTTCAACATTTTTGAGAGTTGGGGACATAAAAGTCATCGATCATATTTTGAGGGGTGATTACTAGATCCAAATAGTGTGATCACAAAAGTCAACCCGGAATCAAAGTCAATTGTCAGGGGCCTATATTTCATAAATAAATATGAGAGTCAAGGTATGTACATCAAAAGTCATAATTCCAAGAAATTCCAATGCGAGGGTATAGGTTCCAACTAGATCATAGGTGTGATAATTCCTCCATGAACAACCATTGAGCATCAATGCATGGTACAAGGTGGATAAATGATATAGACCTAGGTCCTTCTAGAATCCTTAATCACAAGCTATAATCAACATTACCATGGTCAACTTTATCATCCAATAGAGAATCAAGATCGAGTTTCAATATCATAATAGATCTGACCTATTATAGACTTATGTCAAGAAATCAAAATAGTAATAAAGGATTACCCTTTAAAGATCTAAATAATTGAGGGATAAAAATCTATAGAAAGTCGTAATAGGAATGTTATTTAGGTTAGAGATGTCATAAATAAGACTAACACTCTAACGAAAACTATTTTTCTCCTTAGTCTTGAAGAATTGGTCATAGAAAAATAGGGCAAGAAACCATTATTGATTTGTATTACATCATGATAGTAAGGATCAATCTTCCATGTTTCAATGTGTTTAGATTATTCAAGATCATAAAATTGTTCCCTTCCTTTCATAGATGAAGGGGAGGGGTATAGATATAAATAAGGGAGTTAAAATAGGGAACTCAAGAGTTAGAGCATCATATGATATGGTCATTACTTAATGATTCCTTTTATTTAGAACTGAGCCTTACAAAGAGGCATAATTATCAGGAGAATCAATATCGAGTTTCAATATCATAATAGATATGACCTATTATAGACTTATGTCAAGAAATCAAAATAGTAATAAAGGATTACCCTTTAAAGCTCTAAATAATTGAGAGATGAAAACTTAGAGAAAGTCGTAATAGAAATGTTATTTAGGTTAGAGATGCATAAATAAGACTAACACTCTAACCAAAAAAAATTTCCTCCTTAGTCGTGAAGATTTGGTCATAGAAAAATAGGGCGAGAAACCATTTTTGATTTGTATTATATCATGATAGTAAGGATCAATCTTCAATGTTTCAATGTATTTAGCATATTCAAGATCATGAAATTGTTCCCATTCCTTTCATAGATGAAGGGAAGGCGTATAGATAGAAATAAGGGAGTCAAAATAGGGAACTCAAGAGTTAGAGCATCATAGGATATGGTCATTAATTCACATTTCCTTTTATTCAAAACTGATCCTTACAAAGAGGCATAATAATCAGTATAAAATTTTCCTTTTATAACAAGTGTTCAAATCATGATCTTGGGGTCCAAGCACAGTTATGTCAAAGTATTGGGCATGAAACATATCAATAGGGAGAGATTTGCTTATTCATGTTCGAATTTTGATCAAAACTAGTAGTACACATGTTTAATCATATAGGGACCTCATTAACCATGAGATATAATGCATGATTTCCACCTTATTTCACCACATCAAAGATCTTTTTGATTTAACTCAAACATAATAAGCATATAAGAGAAATATTGAATTTGTATAATCCAAGATTTATACATGAGTACATAAGTTCAAGAGTAAAATAGTGTTTTCATGTTAAGATCAAATAAATTCATTTAATATTTTCTTAATCGACTTTTATGAATTCAATTTAAATTTAGTTCTTCCCATTCTTAAGCTACCCATAATCAAGAAATCATGTGCTAAATTATCATGAGAGAAGAATCACATGAGAAAATGTGGAAACTAATTAATCATCATATAATGGATGACTTAGGGTAGTACTTAAATAAGAGATGAGATTCTAGAAGACTCTCTTAGATTCAAGGGAAGAAACCTAATCCAATATTAGACCCACCTTGGGTAGGTATATCATAGTGTAACCTCAACCACCACAACTAGGTGGATAGGATGTGGTTATGATAAGTGCATATTCATCATTGTTTTAGTTCTATTTTAAACTTAGTTTAGTATTCATTTCCATCATTTTACTTTAGAATTATCTTACATTTAGGTGTTCTTAATTCTATGTTAATTTGTAGGATTCTCTTCAGATCATTGGTTTTCCTACACATATCTACTAAAGCTCACCTTCCAGTAGGATTCCCTCACTTGTCTTCTGATGGGACTTCTAGCTCATCTTTCTATGGAAGTCATGCTTGCCTCTTTTGATGGTCAACTGGACTTTATGTTCCAATGGATGAGCTACACTGAACAATTGATAAATCTTATACACTTACCTTTCAATGATCATATGTTGTTGAAATATCTACTTCATCTTCTAATGGGTGTTCTACTCTCATAAACTTATGGAAGTCAACATACTTCCCCTACCAATGGTCATCCTGCCCATTCACCTACCATAGAAATATTACAAGACACATATCCTTCATCTACCTCCCCTTACTTCCTCTTCCCTCCATAGAGACAAATGCTTTATCTACAATGCATCTTAGAGGGTTTCAAGCCATAGCCTCAACATATAAATGCAAGGCCATTACCTCCAACAATGGATCCACCATTGACACTATCAACCTTCCATTTTCATTCTTGAGCTTCCACCTCCACATGCATAGACCATTTCTATTGGTTTACATATGTGAACTGAAGATCCTTCCTCCTTTGTTGCCACCAAGGTTCTAAGGTTCATACATCAAAAGAGGTTGTACCATAAGTGCTCACTTCTTAGTCACCAACCCTACCATCATCAACCTTATGCTCTCTTTATAGAATTAAGATACTCCTTGGTGAAAGAATATGATTCCCTCTGGGCATCCTTCATCGAACATTAGAGGAGCGATTTTTCTACTATGTTAGTCTCCATCTTCTATGACAATGATGGCCTTCTTTTTTTCTTTCCATGTTGTTCGGTTATTGTTGTCATGAGTGACTAGTCCCCTCTGTAGGGTGTAGGGGGTAGCCCCGCTACCATATTTTTTTTCTCTTGACTACATATATTATTATACGAGCTATTATATGTATATAACCACTCATTTTATTCTTGTATGCTTGTCTGGTCAACAATTTTACATGTTTATTTGATCTTGGGTGTAGAGAACTTCAAACCCAAGATCTAGGATATCGATTGTTCTTGTTAAACCCTTGATGATAACTTTATATATTTGCTTTTTGAAATAATATATGCATGATCTTTGAGTAGCGAGATAGAGATCTTGGGTTGATATTTGTCTGAGTTCTAGTCCTCATGTTGAGTGGGGGATTTAGCTAGTCTCATCAAATGAATTTCCATAATTAGTATATCTTAGTGAAATAATGAATGATAGGTAGCGATAATGGAACCCATCACCTTAGTGTCTCCACCCATTGATTTAGTAGTCTTAGGCTTTGGTGTTAATACTAGTTTTTTCCAAGTTACTTTGATCAGTATATTCTGAAATACAATATCCTTTGGGTTTTGTCCTGACCTATATTATGATAATATTTGTCTACTTTCTGAGGTGAATTTTCCTGCGCAATAACACACATATCAGATCTGTAATGACCCCGCCTCCCGATAACCCCCAATCAAGGGAGACCAAAAGGTCAGAGCCGCTATCCAAATAACTTAGGCTCCATGGTTTAACATTTAATCAAAAATAACTATTAAATTCTACTAAAACTATGTTGGAAAGATGGAATAAAATAAAACTTTGCATACCTTTTTAAAATTCCGGATTTAGACTTCTATCACCCAATAAAGTCTATCTATCTAATCCTTCTTGAACTGTTTATTCATATTCTTCACAATATGTCAATTTAATGTTTATCCTTTTCAATAATTGTACCTAAAATTCCGAAAAACAAAATGTCGGTCAGTATATTTCTATATTGGTATGTGGAGGACAATCAAAATTTCACAATTAATTGCTAACAACCTAAATATCACGAATAAGTTATTAACAATCCAAAGTTACATTTTTAATGTGACATTCTCAACCGCTTTTGCCCTAACCCTGGATCACCCTCTCTAGGGTTTTGTCCTTGCAAGGGACATAAGGCCACCTTCTCCATCCTAAGCTTGGTGCCTGGGGTCACCTCTTAGTGCCAAATGGTCTTCCCTCTGGGGCTTGACCGAATAGACCTTCCCTCTGGGGCTTGGTCATGCATCATACATCAGGGTGGCATGTAGGTTCGAGAATACACATATATACTTAATTATGATAATCATAGTGACTTTATAGGATTGCATAAATAAACATTCAACAGTTTAGGTTGCATCCAATCGATCAAACGTTCGACAAAATGTTGTGAAACTAAATCGATTATTATTCATAAATAACCACATACTTGTTCAGCCAAATCAAGCTAGCAATATCCAAGCAAGAAAGAAATCTGGGCAAGTAAGCAATTCTCACAAAAAGGATCCTGAAATAACCATATAATCTACTCACTATTCATATTATCAAGATCTATTTAATCAAACTTGCTCCCTCTGGTTTCCTACCTTCTTTTAGGGTTTCACTTACAATTAGGGTTTCATTATTACTTTTTCTACCACCAGCCCTAAAATAGTAAAACTACTCATAGACCCTAATTAACTTGTCCTATCTCTCCTAATAGGCTTAGGATCAACAATTATCAACCTATTTCCAAATAATTCGAATTATTCAAGTTAATAATCTTCTTTACCCTAGATTAGGGTTCCTATATGCATTATCATGAATTCATGGATTAAAACCCTAAAACAAGCCAAACATTATCTAAATCAGATTCCAGCCTCACTTTATTTCTCAACGACTTATTAATACTCATATTAACCCATTAAGCATCTTAGATTTGACCTCCAATCACAAATAGGGTTTTTAATCAAAGTTCAATGCATTATATGATCACTTTAGACACTTTTGAAATTAGAAGAGAAATCAGGTTCTAATAATATTTTTATTGAATTTCTCACGTTTTTCTGATCAAAAATCATACATAATACTTCTCAATCCGAGTTACCCATATTTAGTTATGATTTATGCAAAATAAATTACCTCCCAGCCAATCCTTGGCTGCCACGTGAGTAGCTTGGTCCGGCCCGACCAACCGGCTTCCGCCAACTCAGCGACTCGCTCCAGTAAGGTTGAATCAATTAATTAGAATAGAAAGACAGTTCTGCCCCTTCCCTTCTTCACACGCGTCGGGCATAGATGCGTCTTTCACCTCTAACCCGTCTTCCTCCTCCGCATCCGTAAACAGGGACTTCACGGCTTGCATTTCGTGGTCAACCGAGGGTTGGCTATCGGCCGTGGTGCTCTATTGCACCGAGAAAAGGCACCGCTGCCTTCGCCTCCACCCATCGAACTTGCTGGCGAGTTCATTTCGGCCATTGATAGTCCATATTGGGTGGACGACAAGAGGAAAATCTCCCAGTAGGACTCGAGAAGAAACTGAGCCAAGGGTAGGTCTTAGCACCAAATCGGGAAAGGGGAGAGGATCAGAAGTGTTGAAAGCATCTCGTGAACACATGGGCACTCTCAGAGGGGTTGCTCATCCCCCATATATATTGGTTGGTCCCAAAAGGATCTAAAAAGAGTCTGGTGAACTAGGGGAACCAACGATCCTTCACAAACTAGGTCCATCTAGGGATCATCCTACTCGGATTGGGTTTCGAAACGCAATGGGAGAGTTCCCATGGGTGCTCGATCCTTGATCAACTAGGAATCTGGCTCCAAAATCCCCATGTCCCTATCTTCCTTCCCGATCTTCATTGGAGTGCAGACGCCGTCGGATTCTTGATCCACGGCTTTGAGCTACGCACCAAGAACAAAGAATATAGCCTAATATTGGAAAATCGTGATATTTAAAGTGACTCCTCTCACTTTAGGGATTCTTCAAAAATCCATAACTTGTAAATTGTATATCCAATCGATCCTAAATTTTAAGGGAAAGTCCATAATGACTTAATAAACGTGTGTACCAAATTTGGAACTCAAACTCAAAAGGAAAAAGGCATTATCTTCACGGGCAAGTTATATTTTAATAAAGCTCATTTTAAGCATATTTTCTCTCTCTTAATCTTTTATTTTCTTTATTTTGATTCCTTTTACCATTAGAAACCATGTGGAGTCCAAATCTCATTCATAATGATTCCATTATCCATATTTCCACATATTTCTTATATTTTCATCATTATCTCAACTTTCCTTCTTAATAATGCTTTATTTGATTTTATGTCTTTCTTATTGCATTATCTTTGCAACTTGGACTCGTTGGAGCCCAAGGAACCCCAAAGCTACGAAATCCACCTTTGGAGGTTACTTCCTAGACTTCTAGAGGCTTCTACCTCTTTCTTTTCTCCTTTTCTTAAATATTCATTTATTAATTGAAATTTTTTTCCCTTGTTATTGGGTCCAATATCCAATAAGGCCCACGAAACAAACAAGAAAGGCCATTACAAACGAAATTCATACATTCAAAACAAATCACACCATTATTTGTTCATATGTCCTTAAAAGGAGAAATTGCATTTCCCACCAAAAGAACCAAAAAATTGGGCTTGTAACAAGATCACTAGCCAGAACCTCCATGGTTAGCACCATACTGATTGCATTAGTTTCACATTATGGATTTTAGTTCTCCCTAGGTTCATATGAAGTATTATGTCTTTAAATTACATAGAGGCATGTGTGTATGAATATAATATTATTTTTCATGTAGTCATTTATTACTTGGGTCCTCGCTTCTAATCTCTAGACAACCAAAGGCGGGGGGACCCAAGTGTCTGTCCCTAGAATGGCTCAAATTCACATATCAGAAATATATATGTATAAGGCAATAACATTGCATTCAGGATAATAAACCAAATTTGCACTAATCTTGTACATAACAGAAAGACAAGACATAACAAAAAGAGATATCATAAGTTACAATTTGATACAAGAATCATATACCCATTTCTTTTATAATAGATTTCTCATGATTGTTAAATTTTGTATCATAGTTGTCCTAATAATGTGTGAAACAATTAAATTTGATAAGAAAAATATTATCAATTTGAGTGCAATGAGTATGCTATTAACATACAAGTTAACATAGTATAATAGTAATCGAAAGTTTCTTGGCTAGACACATCATAACATGAAAGAAGTGAATCAAGAAAATTAAATGACTTTCTTATTTGTCAAAGCATGTTTTTGGTTTCATTTTCCAGTATATCATCATCAATATTAGGCCTTTGATCGACTTACAAAGGAAGGGACTGAGAGGGGCATTTGAGGCTAAAATACCAAATGTCACCATGTTTATACATGAGGGACCTCAAGACCAAAGTCATCTAATCAGATTTCATCATGCATTGAGCCCTTACCCCAAGAATTTAGGTAGGTACACAAGGGTTATAGAATCGAATTGTATATTATATTCAAGGTTTGTCAACATAGTAAGATCAATCATCAAAGGCTTAATGATAGGAACAATATCTCTAACTAGTAACTAAGTACCATCAAATCCATAAGATCACACATACAAACAATCCAATATCATAGCAGTGTCTAGAGATTAAGCATACCCCTTGCGAGTAATGAGTAGGGTATGATTCTTGAGTAAGATACATAGTGAAAACCCAACCCAAAGGTGACCTAAGATGTAAATGATATGACATGAGGTCTTAGATCAAGATGTTTTTGATAATGTAAACATTTTTTATGTCATGGGGATGTTCCCCTAGGCCTATGTTTCTAATAGTTCTTTCTTAGTTCCAAAGTTCCCAACACACATGCATGTAATATACACACTACATGTTTCATAATTATACCTTAGGCCTATCTTAAACATACAAATTAGAAGGGTCATAGGATCAAGAGTATGTATGATTTTGAACTAGAAATAGCAATATATTTGAATATTATTGTGTTTTCATCATGTGGAAGCAAGCTAGGTCAAAAGATCATTTTAATGCACAAAAGTAGGTATTTGAGGTCGCATATGTCCAACATGGCATACTAGCATAAGATCTTAGTTCATCATGAAAAAAGCATAATAAAGGTTATTGGTTTTGACGTTAGATGGTGACATGGTGACAATTTAGGCCATAAGTTACATCTTAGATTAAGCTACATAACGGATGTACATAAAAGTGTCATGTTTAGGATAATGTAGTCACTAGATGTAGAAAAAGATGGTTTATAACATTACTAAAGTTGAAAAATGACTCTAATTTACTAATAAAGCAGTTAAGAGAGTATATTATCATTAATAATTTAAGGAAGGTACATTAGATCATTAAGTTCAAGATTCTTACATAAAGTGCACTTTAAGAAGCATTAAAGTAAAAGATCACATTGGGATACTAAAAACAACCTAGGGTCGAATCTTGGCTCAACATGCATCAAATGCTACTAATCCTAGTTACTAAAATTTATTGACGGCACATAATATAATGTTTGAGCATTAAATATCAATACATTATGAAAATATGAAAAAGTATCATTTTTAGCATATTATAAGAGCTAAGATTCAAATTAGATCTTGAAACCAATTGTAGGTGGCATAACTCATTTTTTCTTGTTAAAATGGTATAAATAAGTCTATGTTTGGACAAGGGAGTCATAAGATACAACATTTTAAAATTGCCTTGCATGGTTCAACTAGATCTTTGGATCTCAATCCTAGGATTGATAGGGGTGCTTGGGCAGCCTCCTTTGTTGGGCTTTCTGGGCTCACAACCACACACATAAGATAGAAAGAAAAGTCACGGTTGTGAGCTAGCCCATTGGAATACAAGGTGAGAAAGGGAGTGGGTTGTCAGTCTGGGTAGTTTGATCCTCAAACCATAGTGATGTCGAGCACAATCCACAGAGCTTGTGCATTGTCCCCATGTTTGGGAAAGCTGGCAAGGATAGATCCATCCATGGCGGTGTTGCACCTGCACAACTTGTCAAAGCTTTGGGTGTGGGAGCTCCCAGCCATGGTGGCACTAGGAAAGATGTTGACTTTCTTTGAAGAGGACCCCAAACTCAAATCTAAAATGAGTTATTGTCAATGGGCCTCGGGAAAAAGCCCCAAAATCCTCATGGCAGCGGTGCTGCAAAAGGTTGTGGGAAGAAGACGAAGTGAGGTAGGAGCTACATGCCATGGAACACTAAACCAAGGAAGGTAAAAGAAAAAGGGTAGTAAAACACAACGAAGTTGTATATCATTGGAAGACAAGGATGCCCAAATCGGTGCATGGTAAGGTGGTTGGAAAGGCCGCACCATCGAACAATCCAGGGAGAAAGGAGATGATCTTTTGTCCATTCAATTTGGGTTCATCATGGATCGGGTGCCAATTGAAGGGTAGGAGGGGCTGATCCATAGTCTCAAAAGTGATCCCTCTCATTGGTCAAGAGGATCTGTCATGGATCTCTGTTGTGTTTAAGTCAATCTGAAAGTTTTGTTTCTTTGACAATATTGCAAAATTTATATCTCCCAAATTGTAACTCTGATCAAGAAGAAATTTTTGCTGCTAATTCACAAATGTCTTCTACTGATTACATTAATAGATTGGGTCCAAGATGAGAATGTCGAGGCCATTTAATTTGTTAATTAGTGTTCAAAGTCTAATTGTGCACTCAACTTAAGTCAGTTAAGGAAAATGTGATATTTCATCTAGCCCGATGCATAAGTTGGAGCATAGTGTGACTAAAAGTCATCCAACTAAGGGTGAGGGAGGTTACTAAATATATGAGCATCTATTGAGTCAAGATGTTCATATTTAGTTGAGAGAGAAAATCTAAGTTATAGCTATCATGAGGCTTTGGGCATTGGTGTCCTAGAGATATAAATGCCTTTAAAGTAAGGGTATATGTGCAGTGGCATAGCCACGTCTGGGCACGGGGTGGCAAATGCCTGACCCGTCGGCGCCCAGAAACAGTACTAATAAAGGACTGAGTTGGCTTCCGGTGAAAATCTGTATGGCTGTGCTCCACCTACTAGTTTCCACAACTTTGATTATCTCTTTCTAAAACGTAATGACCGGTTATGGTTTCCACCGCTTCATCTGGTACAAGTCATTCAAGTTTTGTTAAGTACGATCAATTTAATACCGCATGCCGTATAAAGAAATAAGGCTTCTGCAATTGTTTCGGAAAAAAAATACGCTAGACAACGTTGGCGCTAATTGTTGACCCAAAAGAATTAGATCGACAGTTTCTACGTTCAACTCATATAAAACAATCCGGTCTTCAAGGTATACCTCAAAACATATAAGGAAACTGAAGACTGGTACATCTGTTTTGAAAGGAACATCTTGAACACGGATGCAAAAAAATTGTATCACCAGCTATCTTTTTGTGCCTTTCCCACTCAGCCTGAAGGAAAACATTTTCTTCGATAATATAGATTAATAATTCGTGAAAGACTATCCCAAACTCCATTGAACCCATTAGTCTTCTGGGAATCGTATGCGTGGTACAAATCATTTATCCTATCTAGCTCTTGTAATGTTGAGAAATATTACTTTACATATCTTCTGACTTATTCACACGTACTCCTTGCATTATATTGACTTGGTACAATTTCAGATATTTTAGACTTTGAATAAGATTGTCTTGTAGGTTGTCAAATATTTTTTTTACCACTACGATAATCTAATTGCCAGGGCATGCTGGTTTTAACAGTTGCTTACATAAATTATAACTGATTCTCGAACGTTCGGTGTTCACATTGTTGATTTAACTATGCTTATTGGAAAAATTGTTCTTTGCTGGACTTCGTTGAAGCACACATTGTAATGAAGTTGCGCACATCCAAATACAGTCCACCGAAAACTTTAGGTAATCACATATTTTATTCTATTCTATTCTAGATTTAATTGACATTTTCTTTATTTATCCCATCCATAACACCAATTGATGGTCATAAAATTCAGTTCAAGCTAAATTCATATTAATCTTAGACTATATTTAAAAACTAAGATAAATTGTGTTGAAGCGTTACTGTGCACCGTGCCCCCCCCCCCCACACACACACACACACACACACACACAATTGGAAAAACCTGGCTTCACCTATGTATATGTGTCTGTGAGTCTGTGACACATTACCCGATCCCAAGATATACAAAAACATGATGTCCACGACAAGTTAGATTAGAAGATCCCGTCCTAAGGCCATGGTCACTAATTTACAATTCTCTAATCAAAATTGGACAATAGGGACATGTGCTTGTGAAAAAGTTGCATGATTTCATAGGATTACACATGTTACAAAGTCATGTTGCTAATGGCCAACAAGGATTGCATGCCCCCATCATAAGGTCGTGAGCACTAATGTCAGATATGCAATTAAAATTGGACCAAAAGGTAATTACTAGTGATGGATTGCTCACACACCAAAAAGTTGCTTGTCTCACAACATAGACTACACCCTAAAGTAGCTCCATATATATTAGTTGCAACCCATCGAGAGCTAATGGGGCACCAAGTTTTGCTCCTTCCCTAGGTTTATCAATTTCTTGGAAATTTCTTCGTGAGGACTACCTTCCTAGAAATGGTCAAGAGAGGTCGTGCCAATGCTTAATCTTGCTCAAATATTATTTAGATCACTTTTAAACTTGTAAGAGATAAAATCTTACTATGTAAAGAAGTCATCCAGATACACCTCACCACATCAATCCAAACATAAACATTACCTAGTGTTGATATCACATTGATACAACACACATTGATATCCATCCGACCAATTCAAATAGCCATATTGGTGAAAATGTTGCAGTAAAGGCCATAATTTATTGTCTTGAAAATATCTCAAAAACTTCCAGTATAATCTCTTTTAATTGGATAATCTGCCTCCATAGTAAAACAGAAGAACATCAAGATCATGACTTTCAACAATGACTGATATATCCCACACCCAATCATGTGTAATTTCAACAAGGATTGATATCTAACGGAAGGATATATATATGTGGGTTTGTGTGTGTGTGTGTTTATATAAGTATGTATATATATGTATATATATGTTTATATATATGTATATATATGCATATATATATGTATATATGTATATATATATATATATATATATATATATATATATATATATATATATATATATATATATATATATATATATATATATATATATATATATATATATAGGGTATGTCTTCGCTACCCGTGCATCTGTTTTGTAATAGGATGGCATGCGTTTGTAATGAGACGGTCCAAATTGTAAAAGATAGACTCATTTTGTAAATACAATGTGATGTTTGTATTCTCCGTATGGAAATAGTAATATATATATATTTATGACTGTAACAATGTTGTAATACAAAACAAATCTTTGTATTAAAATTTTGGTCGTCTCATTACAATTTGGACCGTCTCATTACAAATGCATGCCTTCCTATTACAAAATAGATACACGGGTAGCGAATCTTAGTTACCCGCACGGGTAACGAAGATATACCCATATATATATATATATATATATATATATATATATATATATATATATATATATATATATATATATATATATATATATATATATATGGATAGAGAGAGATTAAAGCTGGAATATACTCGAGTGTACCAGAGAGCCATACACCTTATTAAATTTTCATAACAAAGCAATTATTTTGAAAATCTTAACTATTGATCTTTTAAAAAAAATTTAAGAACAAAATATATAATAAACTCCAGCTCATTTGGACACTGATAGGTCATGCATCTAAAGGAGACAAAAGTCATACATTTTAAATTAGTTTTGTGTGTTGATTCTATTGTCCTTGAATGAGTGACTTACATTCATCCAAACTGACCCAAATTGTATATGTGACCTATTATTATTGTATCCATCAAGATCAATAGATTAGATTTTTAAAAAAAATGGCCTACATAGACAAACACCATTGGGATATACAGTGTGATCTGTACACTCAAGTGTATTGCAGCTTGACTCTCTCTCTCTACATATGTATATATATATGTATGTATGTATATATGTGTATATATATCGATGTGTTTGTGTACATATATATGTATATAAGTATAAATGTATGTATCTATGCATATATATATATATATATATATATATATATATATATATATATATATATATATATATATATATATATATAGTTAGGCTAGAATACACTCAAGTTTACATATCGCGTATGAATACACTCAAGTGTGTTTTCATATCAAGACTATTTTTTGCAAAATGTAAACCATTGATCTTCACTTTCATACTATAACTAGTCTACATACAAATTTTGAGCCCATTTAGATGAGTTGAAGTCACTCATCCAAGGGAAATAAAATTGACATGCGAAAGTAATTTGAAATGTGTAATTTTTACGGTCTTTATAACATGACCTATAAATGTCCAAATGTGCTCAAATTTTGTTTATGAGATATTCACAAGATGTTTAAGAAGATTGATGGATTAGAATTTTGCAAAAAATATTGCATCATGAAAAACTACTTGAGTGTATTCTACTCCGAATACACTCGAGTGTATACTAGCTATATATATATATATCATTGATCTTCTTAAACATCTTGTGAATATCTCATATGCAAAATTTGAGTACATTTGGACATTTATAGGTCATGTTATAAAGACTGCAAAAATTATGCATTTCAAATTGGTTTCGCGCATCGATTTTGTTGCCCGTGGATGAGTGACTTACACTCATCCAAATGGGCTCAAATTTGTATGTAGCCTAGTTATAGTATGATGGTGAAAATCAATGGTTAAATTTTGCAAAAAATAGTCTTGATATGCAAACACACTTGAGTGTATTCGTGTGATCTGTACACTCGAGTGTATTCTAACCTAACTCTCCTTTCTCTCTCTCTCTATATAATTATATATATATACATATATATATATATATATATATATATATATATATATATATATATATATATATATATATATATATATATATATATATATAATGAAAGAGAGAGTCAGGCTAGAATTAATGCACTTGAGTCTATAGAGTAGCACTGTACACTTGAGTGATGTTCACATATTTGGACCATATTTTTGGCAAATCCAAACCACTGAGACCCATTGTTATAATAAATTTAGGCTACATGCAAAATTTGAGCTCATGTGGTTTCTTCTAGTCACTTTTCCGTGACCTACAAAATTGACACACACAACCAATTTGAATTCCATCATTTTTGTCACTTTTAGATGGATGACTAGTGTCCAAATGACCTTAAATTTTATATTATATACATACATGTATATATATATATATACATATATGCTAAAAGAATTGTGTACCCGAGTACATGTAGCTTGCATGTACCTACCTTCATTTATGATAATTATAAAATTAAACTACACTATCCAACCTTATGGATGTGGTCTATACTACTTAGATAAGATGTGTATCAAAAATTACCAACATATGATATTCATAGATCATCCAATGAAAGAATTTATGTCTTATCTAATCAACGGTAAGTTGCAGAAATTACAGAAACCGTTCGATGATATATTGCTATATCTCATGATCTATGTGAGATATTGGTATGATTTTTGAAACACATGTAATCTATATAATTATGAGTCAATCCATATGGTTGTATTTTATTAACATGCTCCACATATGTCATTTTAATGGCTGGTACACGTAACTTACATGTATCGGCCGGTACACAATTCCTAACCTCATATATATATATATATATATATATATATATATATATATATATATATATATATATATATATATGCATACACATAGATATATATATGTGCATATTTAGGTGTATAGATATGTATACCTAGGATTATATGCATATATAATATATTGTAATATTATATTATATATACATACATATATATGCTTATATAGACATATATACATACATATAGTTATCTATATGTGTATATAAGAATATATAATTATATATATGAAATTATATATATATATACCTTGGATACATACTAGAACTTCCCTTATGGGTGTTGTATGTTTCCTTCGCTGAAGGTTTTATAATTTTTAAGTTCTTTTTTATTCAAAGTTTTATCTGCTTTCATCCTCCATATTGGCCTGATTGCATGTAGAAACTAGATTCTTAGTTAATCAATAAGAGTGTGATGAGCACTATATCAAGCGAATTAAATATGTATACCTATTTTATCCACCTTGCATTGGTTCCTTATTTAGTGCCAGTTGATCCTCATAATGATTTCTACGATAGACAAACCTTGGATATCAACATTCTGGATCTCAAACTCCTTTCTTTTATCCTATAGCCTAGAGTCTTGACATCCTTGTACTTTCCTTGCTTGATAGACTAATGGACTGAGTGGCCTCAGGATATGGTTAGGGAGATATGAACTCTCGATGGTTGAAGATGTTATGGAGAGGGGGTGTAATAGGTTACACATTATTTCTCTTGACTATCGTAGTACAAACACTACTAGCTTTAACTAAGGCTAGTTTCTAACATGAAAGACGTTTAGGGGATTCAAATCATAAATCTTGAAAAAAGTATAAGGTAGAGATTTCTTTTATTGCATGTACACGTTGTACAAAGATAGTGGTTACAAACTTATACTATGGGCTCTTCCCACCTCCTTGTCATGCTCTTTCTTACCTACTACTAGGGGTTTATACAGATATGTTGAATCTTGTATTTTGAAGATGATTACATTATTTTTACATTCAGATAATGTTTACATTCTTTTCATGTGCATCTTTTCCCATCGTACATTTGTCTATATTTTCTGTACAATGTTTTCTAACATCATGGCTGATGTTGTGGTAGAAATATTGTTTTTAATCATCATGGATGACATCTTATTTCAAGTTTCATCATTGCTGATGTTCAGTTCTCAACGGATGCTAGTGCTACTATTGTCTCTTTCCATCTTGTCTTAACATGCATGACATATCTTTCTTTCATGTTTTTTGAGTTGGTAAAATAGTTTTTGAATATGCTTAATGATTTTATTTGTCTGATTTCTATTTGTTTAGAAACTATTCTAGATTCAATTTTGTTACTGTAATATATCTTCTGATTGAGCAAAATAATGATCATTTATTGAAACTTTATGTAACTAATTTTGATAATCATTAATTGATTTTTTTTTATATCTCGATAGAGAAATCATACTCCTAGTGCTCTCATGACTTCGAAAAATTCTTTATCCACTTTTATCTTTAGAATTCTTTGTTAAATTCCTGGATCGATTTATTTAACAGAATCTGGAGAAGAAACACATGTCTGAATGCATTGGATTGGGTTGAACTTCTTTACTTTTCCCATTCTTCAACTGCTGAGAATATCTTGAAGTGTATTTCACTCACATTTTTAGTAGCGGTCTATTGTTCTTGAATTATTTGATTGCTTTAGTAACCCTTTTGAGAAATTTCTTATATATCTCTGAGGTCAGAACTCACATAGATTAAATTTGTTTGCTCCAATTTTGAAACAATATTTGATCAATTTGGGATCTGCTCCTTGGGGGAATTTAATTATAGGATAAATCTTCATATGATCTGGAAAATATGTCTCTGTTGTTTAAAGATTGTAAACAAACTCATGTAGAGATTTTTACTCAGTTTCATATTTTAAAGAAAATGTTGTGAGCCTTAAATGCAAGTTATGTTCCTGCTCAATTTGATATACCTTAAATTTAAAAATCTTTTGGGAATCAATTTATTTTTGTATGTTGTAGAGCATAAATCTTTCTCCAAACAGATAATATTATCCAATGTGAGGCGGGAGATGTTCTTTGAAGAGATAACTTCTTCAGTTGTTAGGATGGTTTTTATAGTTTGAAAGCTGCTTGTAGACATTAGGCTATTATCATTCTCAAAAGAGATGGTCACATCCGGTTTTTTTATTTTTAAAATTGCTTTCTCATTCCATTTGGGTAGTATTATTATTAGTAGATATTAGACAACTGATAGAGAGATATATCTATAGGGCATTTACCCATGATTTTATCATACCTTACTAGTTTTGATGTGCTTTGTTGGATATCTACACTCAACACACTATTCATAATATTTTTCTTTTAGTAACCTACAATTATGTTGCAATCTTTCTTGAAATTCCACAAGTTTCCTTTCAACTTGTTCCATTATAATCCTTAGAGTGGAAACCTACAAGAGAGTTAGTTTCTTCTTTGATAACTTCCATATCAAAAATATACTCAGCAGCAAATATATTCCACCTATTTAATCTTTTATGTTCTGGTGTAGATTATTTTTTACAAAAGCTTTTACCTAGGTATTATCTACTCTTGATTAGAATTTTTTAGGTAATAGAAAGTAGACAAACTTTTAAATTTCCTTTTTTAATGCTAGCTATTCTCTTTTTATTTGAGTGGTATCTTTTTCTATATCTATAAATATTCCATAAGTGGTTTTGCATATTTTTCTAATTGACCATCTTTCTTCTTTAAGATTTCTCCCCATAATTCTTCTGACACATCAAATTCTTTTATTAGATCATCTCGTTCTAGAGGGAGATCTACTAATGGTAGGCTTTTATATTTCTCTTTCATAACTCTAACATAATTTATAAGTTATTCTATCATAAAGAAGATTTTATTTTTCTTTAACAATTCTTGTAGTGGGTTTCTTAGTTCCATGTCCACATAATTAAAACATCCAAAAATCTTTGTAGTTTTTTTATATTCTAGTTCATAGAGGATTATAAATTTGTTTACTATATGTTCCTTAATTCTATTGTACTTGAGCTTAATATTAATCCTAAATTCTATTTTAGGTTTACAAACTTCTATTTTCTTTACAGATAGTCCCTTTCTTGTTTTTTGACAGAGAATAGAGAATACTTGTAATTCTTTAAAATGTTCTTCTTCATTTTTTGTTGGCTATGAAAAATATCAACTACATATACTAGACATAAAGAATTATAAGGTTCAAATACCATGTCGAATTCTTCTTTTGTGGAGCATTTTTAATCCATAAAGCATTAATATCCATTCGTAATGTCCTTGGGGTACTGAATGCCATTGATGGTCTACTTTTTTTCCGAATTCAATAGATTCCTGATTTACAATTAAACTTTGAATAAATCTTTTTTTTCTTGCCATATATATTAATGTTTCACTGTGAGGAAAATAGTATCTATCAAATTTATCATAATGGTTTAGCTATTTGTAATTAACTACTATTCTTTATTTTCCTATTTTAATTTCTACATGATTTTTGACAATAGGTATTGGACTCGAATGAGGACATTTGATTTTCATATTAATTTTAGTTTTTCTAATGCTTGTAATGGGATTCTGAATTTTTCTATGTCAAAGAGATTATATCTCACATGTTAAAACCTGATTATTTTATTGGTGTCTACCAATTCTATGGTACCCATTCTTGGATGATATTGCATAGAGTGAATAGATTTTCACTCTACTTCTTTTTGAATAATGATTCTATGCCTTGATATTTAGTTGTGCAATGATTTTTTTCCTTTTAACTGATTGTTTGTTTCCCTCATAATCACCAAGCTTGTTGTGGAAATAAATTTATTTCTTTTATAAGTTTTTGTACTCATTTTACTATAATCTAATGACTGCAACATGTTTCTAATTGAATGTATTTTTAATGTTTGTATGTATAGTTCTAATATTTGTGTAAA